>VWPW01017297.1:0-41918 GCA_013389825.1 Crypturellus undulatus | reverse complement strand
GCCCGCGCTGCCCGCGCGCTCGGGGTCTGGCCCCGCGGAGCGGAGTGGGGCGGCCGCTGCGGCCGTTACGGCCGTTGCTGCGGGTAACGGCCGCCCGCGCGGCGCCTCCCCGCGGCGGGAAACGCCGGCCCGGCAGCGCCATCGCTTCCGGGGGAGTGGGCGGGGGGCTCACTGTGTGTGTGTGTGTGTGTGTGTGTGTGTGTGTGTGTGTGTGTATATCTATCTATCTATCTAGATAGATAGATATGCTGTATAAATGTATCTATCTCTATATATGCTGTNTGTGTGTGTGTGTATATAGATATATATGCTGTATAAATATATATTATATATGCTGTATAAATAAATAAATATATATGTACACACACACACACATATAGTAAACATTGCGGTGCTGTAGGTACATGCTAACAAAGCAAGAGTCTTCCTTCTCAAAATAGCACCTCTGCGAATGTCCCGATTCCACTGACTCTGAGACATTATTTGTGTCCTTTTTTTTATGGAAAGGAAACATTACTTATGTTTTCTGTTTTTATTTATTTATTTATTTTTATTGAAGGGGAACTCCTTTTAGACTGTTTTGCTCTTCCTCTCAGCGCCTTGTTTCCCTGCAGCTGCTCCCAGCAGTACGGGCCGCGGGGGGGACAAGAGCAGCACCCCCCGCTTGCTGCCTGCTGCTGGCACGGCAGGGCTCGGCGGTGGCCCTTGCTTCCTGGCTTATAACCTGTACGCGTTTCTGTTTCCCCAAACAGCCACCTGCCTCGAGTGAAGCTATGGTACCGCTTTTAGGCTATAAAAATCTGTGTGAAATATTACTATTTTGGAAAAAAAAAATCCTGGTTCTCCACAAAAGATTTGATATCCTAATGTTATAAGGGCAAACCCAAATAATGTCTTTGAAAGTGACCAGAGGAAGAGAGATCTCTGTTGTGTATTACTGGTTGCAGTTTGTGAGTAGTCAATGCTACACTTTGCTTCTATTTTTAATCAGTCCCCTTTGCTGCTTGTTCCCACAGGTATAAAGAAAAGAGTAAAAGAAATGTTGCTTTTAAAATGTGACCTTGAAATTATAAAATTGCATAGGGAATTTGCAGAAAAACCTAATACCTGAAGGTGCACTTTAACTCCTTAAAAAGAAATTAAATGGCCTACATTTCTTTTCAGTGTCCCTATAAAAAGATATTATAAACAATTTTAAACAAGCAAAAGACCCAATTTATCTTCTTTAGGCCAACGGAACATTTGGGCAAGTTACTGAGAAAAGGTATAGCTGTAAAATTTTTAAGTTCAATAATGAAAAAAATAGGAAATATTTGGATGTTCCAAGAAACAGTGAGGCTTGAGATGGATTGGGTTGCGTAACAGATTGGTTCCAAACTTAATATGTGTACAGGTTAATTTATTGCGGGTGGATTAGCTTGGTGTAATGTTTCTTTGGGACAGAAGCCCATTTGAAACTCTATGGGAAGTGGTGCTTTAAGGTTTTTTAAAAGATGGCAAAGTAATATAACTTTTAGGGGTAATCAAACACACAGTCTGAGCGAAACGGCAGAATATGGAATGCTTTTTTTTTCTGTTAGTTTGTTTTTGTTTTTCTTCTAGTCCAAGAAAAAAGGACTAAGCTTTGAAGAGAAGAGAGCTCGCATGATGGAGATCTTTTTTGAAACAGTGAGTAACTTTTTATCAATTATCCTTAATTAATATCCAGTAGGAAAAATGGTGCTCAAGGGAGGTTACTGCATATAAAAGAAGTGAATTGGGTGTCCTGTGGTTTTTCACTGGTGCCCTGTGCCATTAATGTATAAATTATAATTATAAATAATGGTTGATTTACGTAGCTTTGGGGCGTGTGGCTGGTACCCTGATAAAGCAGTGCAGTGAGGATGCACAGCTGTTCCTACCCAACTCCCTCTTTGGGAACTGGGCACACGCCTTCTGATTTTGAGAACTGCAGGAGGAATAGCCAGGCATCAGGAATGATCTCCCTGCACTTTATGTGAGGAAGAAGAAATCAAAGTGTCAAAAGAGAAAAAATGAGAGCAGATCTGAGAGAGGTCACTCAGGACCTGAGGAGAAGAGAAACCTGGAGATTCAAGGACAGTGCTACCATTGCATCAGTGGCATAGGATACACAAGATGTTTCACCTCTTTATTAAAAAAAAATATATATATATTGTGACATTCGAATACTTGAGCNGATGTTTCACCTCTTTATTAAAAAAAAAAAAATATTGTGACATTTGAATACTTGAGTAACGCAGTGCATCTGGTGCTGACAGTCTAGCCTTGGCTCCATCTCTCCTATGGGGTTTGCAGGCTAACTTGAGAGATGGTGAATAACAAAGAAAAGAAGAGGGTTGTTACTGTATTTTTTTTAATACTCAGAATCTTCTAATATTCTTTAGACATCTGCAGCATAGTTCCCTAGCAAAACATAAGCATACATTATATATCCTACTTGCTTTTGTTGGTGTTGATTTATTAGAAAACCACTGAGGCTTAGTTGATGCTGTCTCTTGGAGCTAAAGTGCCTTTTATGTTTTGCACAGAAAGATGTGTTCCAGCTGAAGGATATAGAGAAGATTGCTCCAAAAGAAGTTTGAATTAGTAAGTGTTCACTAAATTTATTTATCTAGAGCTATTAAACATTTCTTCAGACAAGTCATGCTGTATAAATTTTCCTAGTTTCGATTCTAGGCTTGTGATCATAATAACAACTGGAAAAAATTAGCTAGAAAGTAGGATCAACCAAAAGCTCCTATTCTACTTTGTTCATGTTTGTCATTTACATTTGGCAATATCGCCAAAATGGGAGGTTACTAATATTGACAGCTAAATTTGAATTAACCACTAAAATATGGGATGAGATTTCCCATAGGTTCCAAGAGGCATAAATTCCAGTGACTTTCCTGCTACAGAAACCACGATGTGTTAACTCAGCTAATGAACAGTGGGTTTAAATGCCTGCCTGTAGTGTCACAAATATCTTCAAATGCTAGTCCAGATGTGCACAGCCCACATTTTGTTGGAGTTTTCCCAGCAGAATGGTTAAACAGCTGTATGCAGAAAGGGTTTGTCTCTGCAGCAAAAGCCTCCCTGATGAGAGCCATTGATTTTGTATTAAGTCCAGGATGACTTATTTTATGCTGCTGAGTTGTTTTTATGCATTCCTCATTCTGCTCCAATGTTCATTAACGAAAGGGGAAAGAAACGTAACATTTGTATAGTTGCCACTGTGCAGGATTAGCACATCTTGGTGGCACTGGGGGTACTTTAGGAATGGATAAAGAAGTTCTGCTGAAAAAATGACAGACATACAAATTGCAAAAGAGTGCTTTCCAACTATGTCAGCACCTAGCAGAGGCACTAATAGGTGTTTAGAGAGATACCTAGAGAGTTGTGAATTTCCAAAACCATTAATTCAGTTGATACTGCTAAGACCAAATTCTTCCTGTCCCTAGATATGGAGGTATTTAGACGCACAACCTAAGCTCCAGTTACTTTAAAAAGAAGAGATTTAGTCTGAGGAAGTACCCCCCCCCCATTACTGGCATTTAGCACGTAGTTTCCAAAGACTGGGCGTTCTAGATTTCTTCCTCATACAGAACAGTTCCTCTGAAAAAAGGGATCTAGTTTCTCCTCTTTAGACCTGATACTGAGGGTCAGACACTAAAAGATGTGAATAAGCTAAAAGGTATTTTAGCAGCATATCTGCAGCATTTTCCATTGCTGAACATAAATCATTTTCTAGCAAATACATGGTATCGTTCATCATTTTAAAAAAGAATGCACAATTATTTTCATGAATGTTTTGATCCTTCTGACTGAAGAAGACTTTTTGTGTTTGAAGATAATCAAATATAACAACTATCCCTCTGAGTTTGTAGACAGATGGCTTTAGTGCATCTGTTGCTGTTTAATGCTTTGATAAGCACTATAAAGTAAAATGTAATTCCATGCCTAATTAAGAAATTAAAAGCTAATAAGTGTTAGGGTTAAGGTTGTAAGGCAACTACTATCTGCCCTCTCAAAGTATGTTATGGTATTGTACTGTAATGTGTATGTATATTTTATGGTTGTTCTGAGTTGTTTCACGAGCATCTGGTACCAGACTGTATAGAATGGCAGCCTTCATGCATAAACTGCTGATTTCAGAGGGATTCATTCTTTGAAGTGAAGTATTAGGCATGGTGTCTTCTTGAAATCTTCCAGCTTGTTGACAAAAGAGTGAAATATTCGTACAGATGATTGTAGGTGTTGTCTTACAGTATTATTGTTCTCCCTAGTTTAGGTCCTATGCAATTCTAATTTGATATTTTTGCTTTTATTAGCTTCCATGTCAGTGAAGGAGATTCTGCAAAGTTTAGTTGATGATGGGATGGTGGACACTGATAGAATTGGAACTTCCAATTATTTCTGGGCTTTTCCAAGTAAGGCTCTTCATGCCAGGAAGCGTAAACTGGAAGAACTGCAGGCTCAGGTAAATCTCTCCTGGATATTTGATTACCTGATTGGGCTTGCCTTTTTTTTTATAAGCCTTCTCAATTTTTTTCCATATAGACTTTTTAATATTATATTTTCTCACAGACAATTTTGTCTGTTCCTTTGCTACCTTTGTGTGGACTCAAATGTATCCAGACAAGAGAAACTTACAGATATGGACTGACAGCTTGGCATGACTGGACTTAAAGCTGGTATTATTGATTGGGAGTACCAATATACTGTTTTGCCCCTGATTTTAGCACAGCTTAACCTTTTACACTGCCTTGGAATTGAATTTCCTAGTAAAGTTATTCACACAAGTTTTTGACAAGGTTACTTATTCTGCCAGAGCATAAATACCAACTGAGCAACCAAATGAATGAATACATGCCAAAATTCCAGCTCTTTTCACCAAACACTCTGTCTTGTTATCATTGTCTTGATGAATGCAGATTATTTACTCTTGGACGCTTTCAATTTTTAGTCATACTGAAAATTGTAGTAAGGTAATTGAATGAAATAATTGATCTTTGTTGTCTTTGCCTTTTGGTACTGTCCTATCATGAATTTTAAAGCTAATTTATCAAAAAGGTCTCTGGCACACACACATGGAAATCTTCCTTGGAATGTCCTACAGAAACTCCATAATGTGCTCCACCATCAGGATCCAGGCGTTGTCCACAAGCATATCTTATACTGCTTTAAATGTACTGTTACATTATTAAGCATAATGCCATATGTTATTATGGTATTAGAATAGGCATGCAGTTATTGTATTATAATCCTGGTTCCTGGTTATTTCTCTCCAGGAATTAATTGCTGCTGATGCAAGCAGTTTTGTACTACTCAAACTGTTATAGCTGAAAGAAAAAAGGGTTATTACTAGACCCCTGTTTGCAAACCAAGTCCTACTTCTAACATATGGGCTTACTGATAGAAGAGCTCTTTTTAGCTCATGAGTCCTTAAAAATACTATATTTGTTACTTTGGATTTCTAAGGAGAATGAAGTGTTTCAGCATTCCAGGAAGAAAGATTTTCACTAGTCAAAGCTAACTTTTTTTGCTGGCACAGCAGAAGGGTGCCATTTTCAAATAAATAGCTCTCCGAACATTTTTTTACAAGACAATAAAAGTTTTCGTCTATGATTAAGAGTTTACATTAGCTGTATGAAGTGTTTGTATTCTTTATGTGCATGCTTACACATTTTCTTGACGGTTTCTGAATCCCGTCAGCACGTATCACAGAACTTCCTGTCAGAACATGTGAAGTGGAGGGGAAGAGTAAGCGCTTGTGCCGCGGCTGCTGCCCGGGGCCTGATTTGGGTCATTCCCCGTGCGGCCCGTGGCGAGCCACGCGCGCACCTGCTCTCGGTGTCTTGTCCTGATCACTCGTAAACCCAGTGAGCTGCTCTCTTTCCACAGCAGCTGAAAAACAGAAGCAAACCTCTGTCCTCAGAGCAAGGGTTGAAAAAGCTAGCAGCTCGGTCGATGTGGCAGCCCACATAGAGGTGGTTGGAGGGTGCTGGCTAGCAAACTGATGTACATGGCAAATCACTTGGGATTACAGTGCTGCTATCTATCCCAGGGCCACTATTTGTATTTCTTCCTATTTTTCTGAAAAAGACAGCAAGCTTCTTTACTGGTGTAGCTTCTGCTAAATTGTTTTTTTTCNTTCAAAAAGCTAGCAACTCGGTCGATGTGGCAGCCCACATAGAGGTGGTTGGAGGGTGCTGGCTAGCAAACTGATGTACATGGCAAATCACTTGGGATTACAGTGCTGCTATCTATCCCAGGGCCACTATTTGTATTTCTTCCTATTTTTCTGAAAAAGACAGACAGCAAGCATCTTTACTGGTGTAGCTTCTGCTGCATTGTTTTTTTTTCTCCAACAGCCCACGGAGAAAGAATTATTAAGTAGATTTTCATGGATATTGTGTAAATTTGTCTTGCGGTGGCATGGCTGGCTCTAAATGTCTCTGCGTTCTGCCAGATGCTTTTGCTCAACCCCTTGGTTATGCTTATGCACTTGTGAATTGGATTTCTGGAAAAGTAGATGATGTTGGAAGCTTGACGGCAGATTGTTTTGCAGGTCACATATAGTTGCATCAGTATAGCTGTGGGATCGTGGAATTGGAGCAGGGATGCAGGTTGAGGTGCAGTGTTTAAACAAGCTTTACATTTATAACCTGGAGAGGATTTTAATGGAACTTGATCTTTGTTGAGAGAACAGAGGAAACCTTACTCAAGAGTTTTTTTTCTTTTTTTTTTCTTTTCATTTTTTTTTCCATAAGAATAGGTGAAAGAATGTGGTTTTATTCTTTATCAAACTTTCCTAGCAGTAGATTTCCAAAGTCTGGAATTACAGGTGTTCAGTCATGTTTTGACATTTTGACAAAATGAGTTGTTTATTCTTGTTATAATACTGGAAGCTCAGTGCCTTTATTAAGCTAGCACAGAATTTGACATATGCAGCGTAAGCAAAAAGATCATATTTTATTGATCATTCTGCTGCCCCTTTCTGATTTCATAGCACGCATAAAATGAGGGAACTAGGCATCAGCGGCTCCAGCATGCTAATCAGTCGTGTTCAGTCTCAGTCAAGAGCTGGTAATGTGTTATATACAATTAGCCTCTCTATCTTGCATACAATTACATATATTATACTTCTATACAATTATATACAATTAGCTGTCTCTATTAAATGCAGTTTGGGGGTGGCTGTGATGCAGGCACTGCTGTGGAGTGCATGTGAATTTGGAAGATGTTACTTGCTGAGGAGGAGGAGGACATCACTGCAGCCTTCAAGCCTAACAGCTTTCAGGTAGAAGGAAGGAAATGGCGCGTCAGCTGAGGGAGGGAAAGGTTGGCGTTTCTCATCTAGCTTTACTATAATCAGATTCGACTTAGATTTTCTTTCATTTCTTCATGCTACCTTTGGCAAAATGTTCTGATTTGTGACTTTGGTAAAATACTCGTAACTGCGTTTTCTTTTTTATGTAAGTTAAATAAAGTCTGGCTTGCTTGCATTTTGCTTTGCTGTGGTTTGAATTAAGGATGGTTTTAAAGTAACTGGATGACAGTGAGGTCTTTTTTCACTCGAGGGATTGACAGGTCTACAGAAACCTGCCGAAAACATGAGTGCCCATTTCTGAAAGTCGAGTGTCCTCCATAGACAGCATTAACTGAAGGGGTGGCTGCTTGAGTTGTACAGGACAGATTTAGTGCCAGAACTACGGAACGCGCAAGCATCTTTGTCGTGTTTGGTAACGCTGAAGACTCTGCCATTCAGTATGACTGGGGTATGTGCCTGAACCATAAGGTCATAGGGCATTGTCACAACATAATATAATGTCTTTGACAGGGATTTGAAATGCCAAATCTTCCAAGGAAATCCGGAGGAGGTAGTGTTGCCGCTGTTAGTGTCCCTGTTGACAGTACTGTAGTTCGGTAGCTTGGGGAAGTAACCACTTCATTTTCCTAGCCTGGTTTGGGATGTGGTTCCTTTCACTGTTCATTTCTCTTTACTGTTTTGTTATTAACTGGTGCATGTATCTCTGTTTCCTGTGACTCACTTTTTGCAGGTTATTCATCTGTGTTCTTAGGCTCTGCAAGAGAAAGTTAACAGCAAACAGTACTAGTGCTGCCCCTGCTTCAGCGACTGAGACCCAAAGGTGTCATCTTTTGCTGTGACAAAGATTAAATCTGTGTCAGAATCTTCTCAGGGAAGGGTACCAGTGTTCCTCATATGCAGTTACTTAGCTCCCTTCAAGAATCAGCTTACCAACAGAAACTTGGGAAGCTTTTCTGACATCTTTTTTCTCCCACTAAGCCTTGCATTGGGCCAGTATGAGTTAAGATGGAAGGGATTAGTTGATGTTTCATTCCTTAAATCCCCGCCCTAGGGCTGGTAAAAGGAGGGATTTTCACTTCCCATGACTCATATATTGAGCCTGGGGAGGAATTTAGATTCTAGTCAGTAGACCTAACTCACTTCTGGCAGCTATTAAAAAAAAGAAAATAAAGTTCTCCAGGAATGAACTTGTTGAAATATAGAGATTTCACATGTACCAAATTGATGGTACTTAGGAACACTGAAACATGAAAAGGAAAATGATTTATTAAAATAAAAAAGACACCAGTCCTCAAAGAATGCTATATTAGGAAATGCTTTTATTAGGAAAGCACATTGTTTGAAAATAGTTAATGGAAAAAAATAATCATATTGGTGAGTAATCTGGCATGAAGCTTCCTGGTTGTGTTTGACATCTCAACTAAAAAGAGAAGACCTTATTTGTACAGAATGCATTTGGCCTATCTTGAGTTTTAACTACCAGACAGTTCTTTCAAGCTGCAGCTTGATTTATTTGTATCCCTTTGGGCAGATAGTGTGTTCCTGAAATACTGTGACTGGATTACTGCATGGCGAGCTGCAGCATAGCGGCTGCTCGGGAGCACTGGCGGAAGCAAAGGGAAACGGCCGCTGTCTGCGGTGCTTCAGCGTGAGCAGCCTCCGCCTTGATCCGACTGACTCACTGAATTGTCAGTGCATCCACACGTGGCTCCGAGATTGATTCCTGATTATGAGAGATCAAAGATGGTTGGTTTAAAGTAACTGGTACTGAACTAAGTTCCAGCTCTGTGGGATGCCATGTTCAATGAGAGCTATCAGACCTGATGGTGTTCAGGAGGGGTTGTGGGATGTTGCTGGTGATCCCAGGAAGAGGTGTACACTGGATGGCACTTTAAATAAGCCAGGAAAAGCCCATCAGAGCTGACATCTGCCTCTGCGGGGCAGTGTTGGCACTGCATGGTGCATGGTGGATGCACCTCACATGTAAGACTGACAGCGAGCTCTAGGGTGGGCAGAGTGCTCTGCGGAAGGCCTCGATTTGTGGAGTTTCTCACGCTGCTGTTTTAGGGATGTGAATCTCACTGCCCCCAGCAGGTAGTGGTTCACAGGAGTGCTGATGGTGGTGGGAAACGGTGCCGTTGTGTGGGGCTGCATCTGCTTCCTTTCGAAGCCACTTGTGGGTCCCGTGAGGCCCTTGCGCGACACATGTGGAGCCTGCCGCGATGCACCAAGAGCAGTTTTATTTTACTTATCGGGAACGGAGTTTGCATGTTGGCATCAACTGAATGGCCGCGGTAATTAAGTACCCCATGTATTTTTTAGAATACTTCTTTAATTTATGGACTCTAAAGGACATGTTCACACAGCACAGAACTTACGTGCATCAATCTTAAGCTTTGTTAGCACAGAACTTACGTGCACAAATCTTAAGCTTTGTTGTTATCTTCAACTTCTGCTGAAGTGACTTTTAGAAAAGCTTAGGACTGTATTTTTAATATGATTTTTATACATGCTGAGAATTTTATGTAGTGTAGCTCTAGAGCTGTCCTCTAAAGCCAGAGGGGTTCATTGGAACTTCTGCAACTCATGTATGCAGCTTATGTCAGGAACTGTTCATTAAGGAGTTTTTTTTTTAAATATGTATGCTCACAATTTAGTTTTATTAGATGGACAAAAAGACACTAACCTCCCCTTTCCAGGAAAAGAGTCTAATTGCTGAGGTGGTTTTTCTTTAATGCCCGCTATAGCATCAGTGCAGGATCCCAGTGTGCTAACTAAGCAGTTATAGTAGTCGCCCCATATCTGTGCTGGCTTTCTCTTTTTCCTTCAATTTTGAGGGCATCTAATTTAGCTTTTGACTCTTTTATGTTCTTCTTCCTCAAAGTGGCCTGTCTGTGTGGATAATCAGCAGCACAGGACCTGCTGGGTGATTCCCTTCCCTTCTGGCTCTTTTTCCTATTCGATCTTAAATAGCAAGGACTCTCCCAACAGAGGCAATTAGAGCAGCTCCTCCCTACTCGCAGCCTGCAGGCTTTTGCAGCCCTGTATGTTTTCTTTGAAGTAAAAGACCAGGCACATAAAGAAATGGCCAACCATGGAGCTGGTATGGTGCGTCTGGCTGGCTTTCTTCATGCCACCCAGCAGGAGCTGTAGCAGTAGAAAGTACCCTAAAAGCAAGAGGCTAAGAGCTTGTGTCACTTAAACCTTGTGAATATGTTGACGATGGTTGTTGAACCTGTAAAAGTTTTGCCCTGGATCAGTCTCCTGGAAAATGCTGAAAATGCTCTTATTTCAAGCAGCCCAGGTTTTTTTGTTACCTCTTTGCATCTTGCATTTTTAAAATGTTCATGTCTTAAAATGATTCTGAATTTAGTAAGTTCTAAAATGTCAAGCAGAGAATAGTCTTCTAATGCTGTAACTTATTAAAGCCTTCTGGAATTATGTTTAATGGCATGCTGCAAAGCTCTGCGGGGAATGCTTAGTTACTGCTGTCATGGCAGACTTCTTCTAAAAATATGGTGCTCTGGAGGCTTCTGTTAGAATTAAACAGCCTCCTAATTCTGTGTTCATTAGTAGAAATTCATGCTTTTGCTTTTACTAGCTGTTAATATGTAGCTCGATTAATGGCAACTGTGAAATGTAGTTTTCCTTTCCTGACTTCTTGATGAGCATAAGCTAAAACTGGCTTGATTTAAGAGCAAGCTTTCTTGTTTGTTTGTTTGCTTTAAATTTGTCTCTGTAGTTACTGTCAGAATTATAAACCAGACTGGAAGGAAGAATCCTGCTTTGTTAAAAAGAATGTGCTGTTTTTGTGTCCTCATAATTATATGAGTTCCGGTAATATGCAGGGACACTAGTAGCTTTTCGTAACAGTGTTTTTAATCTGTGAAGCTGTGAGTCTTTCTAGGTGATGGCATCTCTTGGTTACCTTTCCTTTTCAGAGCATATGGCTTGCATACTGACTGCTGGCTTGAATACATTGCTGACCCCTGACACTTTAATCAAACTCTTGACCTGAATGCAAGGAATGCAAAGAAACTGGGAGGGAAACAGTGTTTTAACCTCCAAATCTCTGTCAGATGGGGTGCAGATGCAGGATTTTGCCCTGTGTGTCCTGCCGTGGCCCACGGTAGGCAAAGCAGGTGGGAGGCACTGCCCAGGGTGTCAGCAGGAACCCACCATCCTGCAGGAGTGGGTGCTTAGGAGATGATCTGTGCTGGCTGCTGTGAGGCCAGGAGCTTCCATCTGCAGGAGAAGGCCATACTGCCTCTGAAAGCTGGATTTGCTGGAGGTGCTCTGTTGTAGTCCTGTTTACCTTAGGCTTTAACATTCACCTTAAAATCTTGTTATCGAATGATATTGAACAATTCCTATTGAACACATTATAGTTCCTTTCAAAAGTCTACTCTTTGTATCTGGAATTTGAAGTGCCAGTGTAATCTGGGCATTAATTACACATTTATTGTTTATGCCAGTGTCATGGTTTTTAAGACTGTTTTTTCAAAACTAAGCTCTGAACTTTCATAGATCTATTTTACTGTTTCTTTTTTTTATTTCACTGGTAATATATTTATTAATAATTTGGCGCTTTTTAAGCCTCTGAAAAACCCCCCCCCCCCCCTTTTTTTTTTTTTTTTTTTCCTGGTAATATATATATATATAATTTGGCACTTTTTAAGCCTCTGAAATAACCCTCCCCCTCCCTTTTTTTTTTTTTTTTTTTTTTTTTTTTTTTTTTTTTTTTTTTTTTTTTTGCCTTTAGGCGGGACTTGTGCTCAGGGAATATCAGATGGGTATTTGGTTTAACCTGGGGTTGCCTGTTCTCCCTGAGGGCATTATCAGTAAAGGCACAGATGGTTAGGGTAGCAATCTTTAAAAACCCTCTAGGATATTTTTTTTTCTTTTCACTTTTTTTTTTTTCCCAAGTGAAAATGTTTTTCAGTGTTCTTCCTGCTTTGTGCAGACATGGTAAATATACTGACAGAGCAGCCAGCATCCTTCATTTCCAGATATTAAAATTTTCTATAGTTTTGTCAGTTATGTGGATACCTTTTGTCTCTTTCAGCTTTTCTTTTTATCTTGCTTGGATTTGTGAAGCAGAATTGAAGAATGAGGTGTTTTCACCTTTTTTTTTCCACCTTCTCCTCTCCAGGTTGATTTGGCGTAGCTGGTATCTGAGTAGGCAGCCATCTGTCCCTCAGGTTTTGCCAATTAAACCGACTATGAAAGCAGCTTTTCTTGCTCCCGCACAACCTTTTCTTTCATGTTTTGTCTATTAAAGAGATTGGCCTGGAGTTGATACTTTCTATTGCATACTTAGTACTTACCAAAAGGTATTACAAGTGAATTGTGCAAAACCCAAAAGCTTACACCAAAACATCCTTTTTTAAGTAAGCTGTAGTTAACAATTGTGACAATTATTAATAATAAGAGGGGAAAATAACTCTATTAGAAACTACTTTATAATGTAAGTAGAGGGGTTTATTCTACATGTATACTTCCTTAAAAGAACTGGAGAAAACAATAAAAGGTTTGTACGTGGCTGCATGAAAGATCCTACAGCCTATGAATTCCTTGTTTCTTTCTTCTCCGCACTGGGTACGCTCTCTTTTCTTTATTCAAAAGCAATTACGAGAAGGAGGACATGTCTCATGCTCAGGGTGATCTTTTGAGAACAGAGCCATGCCTAATCTACCATGTGATGTTTCTTTCTTGCTCTAATGTATTAGCATGCTAAAGACATCAGTACTGGAGGCCTAAATTTAATTTTGAAACACAAAATGTGGTTACCGGGAAAACTGAAAACATTTGTTCTTGCTGCAGTGGCTGGAATTCAGTTAGTATCGTGAGGGTGAACGTGTTTGTGGGAGGGGCAAGCAATTCCCTCTTATTCACATGAATCCTCTTGCAAAATGTGTAAATACTCTTTATGACCTTGAGTTTCAAATCCTTTTCTTTGTTGTTAATCACTTTCAGAAATTGCAAATGAAAATTAAAGAAAAAAACCCACACTCATTATCTCTATAATAGTTCCTTAAAAATATGCAACTTGCACCCTGACAAGGTATTTTGGAACAAGTATGATTCTGTTAAAAGCATCAGCCTTTTATTTTTGAATACAAATAAAACTCATTTTGTAGTTTGGGCTCTCCCTTTTCTCTAGCAAATTGTATATATTACTCCTGGCAAGTTTCTGAACTAGTTCTTTCAAAGACTGCAGTAAGATCATTACAAATGAACTAATCCTTTTTGGTAAAATTTGTGCCATGCATAAAGGGAAGAGAGTTCTTATCTTGAGCATTGCTCTAGGATAGCTATAGTGGAGTATGTAGGAGAAAAATTCTTGAATACAGATGTGCAATGGGCCCCAGCTCCTTCTCTTCTTTTCGGTACTGCAACTCATCTCTTCTATGTTGTTTCCTTGTCATAAAAATCTTACTGTCTGTTCCTCACTTTTTGTCTTAAAATAAGCTCTTCCATTCTGTTTGCATCTCTCATCTTGTTCAGGCATGTGTTTCTTCAACACCATCCCTCTCTCCCAGTTGCTTTCCCAGTACCCTTTCTAAATGCCAGCAAACATCATTCTTCCTGTTGCTCAAGTGACTTGTAATGACAGGTAGTGTGTTACCTGTTTCTTTGCCTTTCACAAACTAAGCTTTGCTTTTTGTTTTTCAGTCTTGCATTTCTGTAGCAAAGGAGTGTTTTCCTTAGCCTGTGCTTCACTAAAAGCCCATAAAATCCATCCAGACTCCAGGTAGGGACCTGTTTCTCCTTCGTTCCAGCCCATTCTCTGTATGGGATGTATACGAAGTCTCACTTCCCAGACAGTGTGCCCGCACGTGCCGAGGCCGCGCTGCTCCCGGCCTGCGGTAACGACTGAGCTGCAGCATCACTGCCCTGCGCCCGTGTGTCCTGGCGTGCGCGCGTTGGTGACCAAGCCTGTGAAACAAGTGGCTGCATGCCTGGCTTGGGTACGACGGTGCAAAGCAATTCTGCACAGGGGTGCATTCATTGTTGTTGTTAACAGTTTTATCACTTTACCCTATGGCATTTACTCAGTGGTTTCTTTTAAGGGTTCCGTGCCTTCCTTTTAGCACAAGAGATCTGTTCACAATATTTTTAGATGGTTCTTTGACTATTAATTTTTGTGTCTTTACTGTATGTATTTTCTTCTATTTTGACTAATTTTTCTTTAAAATCTAGGGAAAAAATGCTTCAGAATACTTTTCCATGCCTTCCATCAATTCCATTTAATTTTTTTCAGTGGTCAATAAAATTTAACATAGGGAAGCAATACACCAATTTACTGCAAATGCCTTCCCAGAGCTTTTGAATAGCGTTTGTTTAAGCTGAAGGCAAACAAGCCCTTGCCTGTGGCCTGAAACAAAGCATAGAGTGCTTCAAACCCAAAGTAAATAATTTCACCAAGTTATGAGCGATTAAAAATGGATGTCTGGAATTCTTCTGCAGTGCCACAGTGAGTGACGCTCACAATAGCAGTATTTTTAATACCATTTTTGGTTGAGTGTTTTGGCTGAGAGAAAACTGAGCATACGATATCTGCCGTGAAGACCATAATGACAGCGGGATAACAGCAGTGAATGCGCTTGGTGGTTGGTGTATGAGGCCTTGGTTTGATTCTTGTCCAGTGTACACACTGGGGTCCGAGCTTGCATCCCTTACACCAGCTTTGCAGATACTTTAATATGGTAGAATGACAAGCTGTATGTTTGGTGGGATATTGGTGGTTAGAGTGGTTGAAAAAGAAACCAGAAGAAATACAGCCAACAAAAACTTAAACTGCAGAGTAAGAAACCAGTAGTGTAGAATGAGAACTGTATCAGGCAGATTTTGAGAAGAAAGGGGTATCTAATTGAAATCTGTGGTTGTTTTGTGTCAAAGTTAAAATATGAACATTCCTCTCCCAAAGTATATCACTCTCTTACCAAAGTGGAACCCCAGGAATAATGCTTGCCTAATACACATTATAAATCACCTGTTTACATCTACCCGGTGTCCTTGGATGCACAGCAGACCCTCAGGCCTGTGAGGGAGCTGATGGTTATTGCAACACGTTGCCCTTAACACACAAGAACTGCTGCACAGTTGTATGGCTGAGCACTGCCAGACCTCTGCAGCGTGAGTACGAGCATCCCTTGGGGGACTTGGGGCTGAGATAGTGACCAGGCCAGCCCAGTAGACAGTCAGGTGACTATAGGGGACTTGTAAATTTAAATGAACTCTTTCCCAACTCTTCTGTTTTATAGATGCTACTGATAAATCTGCCCTCTTGCCGTGTTTTGCAAATGCTGAAAATCCCCTTTGAAGATTTTTTGTTTGTTTAATTATTTAGTCTCCCTCCTTCACTGAATAGTGAAGCATTTTTCCGGATTTCTTCTACTGTGCCTTAATTTTATTGAATCTGAGATGGTCTGTTTGAACAGACAGACTGGAGGCATGCAATTTTCTAGTGCAGTAGAGTATCTTTCTCCTTGTTCTCCACATCTGATCAGTTACACTTGTGGCAGAAGGTTGTTCATGTGGCAGACCAAACACCTCTCTTAAGAAACATGGACAGCAGGCAGTAAGTAGCTTTTCCTCCAGATCAATTCCATAGCTATTGGCAGAAGTCAGATTTCTGTCAGGATAGTTAAATTTTCTTGAGTGTTATTTGCCAGTTCTCTTGAAAACTGTCTCAAGGTTGTTCAAAGAATTCAAATCTTCCATCTGCTGCCATACTTATTCACTATCAGGCTTTCTTATAGCCAATGAGTGAGAAAGTGAGTCACCAAATCTGGCCAGATGCTATCCTCTGCTATCATAACTATGCAACACATGCAAATTCTGTTTTTTATTCTTTACACGTCACTTTCTGTTTGCGCTTAGCTCTGTTATGTCCTGTATCATCTGTCTTCATCCTTCTTCCATCTGACCCCTCACTGACTGTCTTTCCTTCTGCCACGTACATGTTCAGTTGTGTTCCCACCTCTTCATCCAAGCCTTCCTGCTTCTCCCTATCTCATAGATTCCTCGCTTGAACCATGACCATTCATTCCTTCATCCTTTTCATTTTCATCGTATGTTGGGTGTCTTAAATATCTTCTCCTCACTTTCTGCTATTCTTTTCCTTGTCATCATCTCATTTCTTGTTGTCTTTGTGCAACTTTTCAAAAACACGTGAAGAGCCATAAGTTGTGTGGGCTTTTCTTTTTTTTTTGTTTTTTATAAAGAGGAAAACCTTTTAATTTATCATTATGAAGGCAGAATTAAAAAAAGACACCATAAATGAGAATCTCTAAGAGCAGAAAGCAAAAGTCCTGAACAAAATTGTATAAAAATGATCTCTGTCAACAGAGACAAAGAAAACAAGAGAAAAAAAGGATTTCTAACCTTGTGGCATGTTATGCAGGTCAGAATCTAGTCTTGGCAAGGGTGTTTCTAGTTCTTGGTCTTCATCATTACGGCTTCTTTCATGATTAAATGTTGTGAAATATAGAGACCCAAGAAGACCAAAAAAATAGTAAGATGCTGTATTGAGATTATAGTAAGATTGCTGTATTGATGCTGTATTCTTCCAATGCAGAAACCAGCCCTTACTATTTTATTGCAACTGCCTGTAAGGTCCTTTTGTGCCTTCATCTCAAAGAATGCAGAAATGTTCCTAAAGTACCTTATGAATATGAACAATGGATCAAGTGACAATTTCACGGCCACTCTGTTACAGAAAGTGTTGTCTTCCTCTTTGTACATGTGGTGTATGCACCTGAAATAGAGCTACAAAAATAATCAGGGAACTGGAGCATCTGTCCTGTGAGGAGAGGCTGAGAGCTGGGCCTGCTCAGCCTAAAGAAGAGAAGGCCGAGGGTTAATCCCATCAATGTGTATAAATACCTTAAGGGAGGATGGCAAGAAAATAAGGCCAGACTCCTTTCAGTGGTGCCCAGCAACAGGACAAGAGGAAATGGCCACAAACTGAAGCACAAGAAGTTTTGACTGAACGTGAGGAAACACTTCTTTACTGTGAGGGTAACCAGAGCACTGGGATAGGCTGCCCAGAGAGGTTTGGAGATCTCTTCTCTGGAGATCTTCAAAACCCACCTGTTCCACATGCTCCAGGTGACCTTACTTGAGCAGGGAGGTTAGAATAGGTGTTCTCCAAAGGTTGGATCTCCCCTTCCAACCTCAACCATTCTTTGATTCTGTGAAATAAGCTTCCTGGCTTCCCTTCTGTGAGTTTTGTTCTGGCAAAGACTCTGTTCAGAGGTAAAGAATGGTCTGTACTGCAGCGTTTATCTGCCTCGATCTTTATGAACTACAAGCTACAGCCCAATTGCTTGTCCTCTTCTGAACTGTAGACTTGGTGAGGCATAATATGGGGACTAACACACTTAATTTTATAAGAATTTGTGGAAAAACTCAGAAAGAGTACTGTTTAACTATCCACCAAAATTAAGACGTTGGTATACTTCAAGCCACATACTGAAACCCACACTGCCTCCGTGGTTACTTTAACTGAGAGCAATCAGTAAACAGCTGAACATGTTTTCCCCAAATCATACAAGCCTTACTGTTAGTGTAATCCCTATATAAATTGAGTAAAAAGTTAAATGTTCCTTTGGAAAGGACGATGATTTGCCTATATGTACACTCACATGTGCAGTGAGCTGACAATCCATATCCAGTGTCAAGTTTCTTTTTTACCTTTAAGTATATAAATACTATTTAAATTTGTTTTCATTGGTCTCAGTTGTATTCACTGGGTTCCAAATTTACTTGATTTTTTTTTTTTTTTGCATTCTCATTCATCTAATTTAATATTTCAAGATATTTTGGCTAATACTGAGTATTCAGTCCCTAAGGAATCGCGAGTGAGTCAAACATCCTGCTCAGCTTAAGGGTTTCCAGAGTGTCTGGCAGCTGAACTGCAAGGGCTGCCTCAAGGCTGATAAAGCTGAGGGTCAGGTTAATGGAGAGAGAACTCTTCTGATAAGCAATTCCTGCTGCAGTAACAGGAAAATGCAGAGCATATTCACACCAAACCTGTGAAATGTGACTTCCCCTGTGAGCTTTCTCTACTTCAGCCCCAGCACAGTCTATAGCATGGCAGGGCAGGCACAGCCCAGAAAAGGGGTCTGGGACTTGGCGTGCCTTTCAGCTGTAGATAGTTCTATTCAATAGAGTGTCCAAAGGATTGAGGCAGAGCCAGAGCCTTGGGAAGGGATCAGCAGCCAAGCAGGTGCATCTGCTGTAAATGTTGTCCCNGCAGGCACAGCCCAGAAAAGGGGTCTGGGACTTGGCGTGCCTTTCAGCTGTAGATAGTTCTATTCACTAAAGTGTCCAAAGGATTGAGGCAGTGCCAGAGCCATACCAGACTCGGGAAAGGATCAGCAGCCAAGCAGGTGCATCTGTTGTAACTGTTGTCCCTGCTTCCATTGAATAAAAGAGCAGCTATGGGAGAGATTATGGAGCTGGTCAAGGACCAAAAGAAATCACCTCACCCAAAGCCTCCAGGTCATGGAGGCCTTTGCATAGAGATATTGGTTGTGGTAGGAAACGGGAGTTGGGTCCTTTGCTGACTGTGCAGAACATAACAAGATTATGTGCCATGGGAGTAAGAATTTTCTAGACTGGAACTTGTTTCCTGTAATTCTTTTCTGTGAGTCAGAGCTCCAGACTTAGCTTGGGTTTTATATTTGTTTTTTGTTTTTATTACAGAGTTATTTATGAATGCATATGCTCAGACATGTACATGTGCATATTTGAATATATTTCTGTATAGACATACACCTTTATAGGTATAACTAGCACTTAAGTAGTTTGATAGTGGTTCTTTGTTTCCTCTCACAGTTTGCTGAAGGCACTCAGAAGAAGGAGGCTTTACAGAAAAGCATTGAGAAATCAAAAATTGGACGTGAAGATACTGTAAGTTGGATTTGAAGTTGGCTCCTTCTAGGAAATAGGGCTAGAAGCATGGACAGATTTTAAATGCTAATATAGTTATTGGAAGGCCGTTAGAACTTCCAAGTATTGGTTATAAGAATAGAGAAAAAAAAAAAAAGTTCCCAAAAGTTATTTATGTCTTGGTTATGCACTAATGAGTAAAAAATCACCATCTGTCTGCTTCATGGCTGAGAAAATGTGTGACTGCTTGAAGTTTGTTAATCTTTCTTCCCTTTTCATACTTAAACATGTCTTAAAACTTAAATCTACTCACAGAATTATATCAGAGTTGCTGATGGTTGCTAAACTGTCAGATCTACTAGCTGCAAACTTGGATGTTGGGGCATTATTTTTTTGGACCTACTTACAATCTAAATTTCTGATTTATTATTCTGAGGGGCCAAATAAGCTTCATGTCTTCTGTATGCTAAAGCTGTTAAAATAACACTGCAAAATAATATTTAGTCTTCACATTTACAATAAATATGAAGTGCTATTAATTTAGAAATATTTCATAAGGTATCCTAAGTAGTTCATTGGTTTTAGTCTAAAACTGGCTTATACATTGAGTAAATAAGTGCATGAGGAAGGGTGGCAAGAAGTTTTCAGGTGAAAAGGAATTTTGGAAGGAAAGTGTCAAGTCTTAGAATTCAAAATATGTGTTAGAAATGCTGTACATTTGTCCACAATCAGTGACTCTTAGGCACGTTTCTCATGCAGCTGTGCTTGTCATGTTTCCAAATGGACTGTTAAGAGACCTTGAGTGTCTCTACCACGTTGCCTGCCTTAGTTAGCAGAAGTTAGTTGTCCTGAAAATCCTGTCATGGCCAATGCTTCCAACATTTTGGTTCCTAATTTTACATCAGTCCAGGGAAATCCAGCTCATGGTGTAGGGCTCTGGGCGACCAGCTTTCACCTCACAGAGCCTGTGATTTGGAATCTGTATTTCCAGAATGTGTTGAATGTAGACTGTTGGCTGAAGGACTGGGAATATGGAAGCTTAAAAAACCCTCAGGATGCCTTGGAGAATGATGTGGAAGGCCAACAAATTCATTCTTTTTTGAGACTGTCCCTGTCATGTCAGGCACGAGTTCTTTGAAAATCCCAAATTTCAGCCAGTTACAGTGTTTGGCTATAAATGCAGGCTGAATTAGAAATCTGTGTAGAGTTCACTGTAAGAGTGCTCATGTTGGTCAGGTGTCTATGGATTTCTACTTAGCAATAGTATATTTGAGGTAGTATTGTATATTCCCCCAGCAAAGATCGTGTTTAAATTATTTTTGAGGCTACTGCTCTTAAATGGCATAGAACAACAAAGGAGGGAAAGAATTTCAGAGGGCAATAGTATAGAGTTGGTATCAGGATATTTGGAAGTGTGAATATGAGGGTTTTTTTTTTTTTTTTTTTTTTTTTAAATTCTGTCCTTAATTACAGGACTAGTATTCCTAAATATGTTTTAACATTTAAGTCCCACAATGAAAACATTTAAGTCCAACAATGAAGAAATCTTTTTCAAGCTTGTTAAACCACACAGTTCAAACATTGTAGAAAATTGTTCTTCGTTTTGGCCTTGATATTTTTTCTTATATCTTGGATTTGTTATCTTCTAGTGTCATTTGGCTTTGAATGTGCATAAAATATTCAGTTGGTTCACTGACAGGAAGCAGTAGTGAAAATAATTTTTAAATTTATGTCTTTTTATTTTTTGAAAAACGTTCTGCATAATAATTGTTTTCTTTCTTTCTCATTTGTTTGTTTATTTTTAATATATCTTCCAACTTGCTCTGAACCATCAGGCAGAACGTGCAGCTCTAATAGAGGAACTTGCAACTCTCCGGCAGAAAAAAGAGCAGCTAAAGGCAGAACTAGACAAATACAGAGAATGTGATCCAGATGTTGTTGAAGAAATGCGTAAGTTGTATATTGTTGGAAGTGAACTTTTTCATAAAATAATGCCTGCGCTGCTTTAGCTTAAAATCTGGTATGCAGAGATAAGCCAAAGAATAGGTTTAAAACTGTGAGCAATAAAACACAGGGACACTTTTATGTTCTCTCATGTTATATGGTATTTTTTAAATTGACTTTTATATGCAAACAGCTAAGAGGTGAGCAAACTATTTAAATTGAAATATTCTTCATTGGAATTAATATCAAGATTGTCCTTTCTAGGACTGTATTAATTCTATAACTTCTAAGTATACTAAAACCAAGATGGGTAAGAAAAATAATCACTCCTGGTCTAAATATTCATCCCTCATAATCACAGTATATTTCTTCCTGGCTAACCATTTACCCTCAGTTCCACATTGGCAAAATAGATATCAATCTGTTTTCTTTGCTTGTCAATTTAAATTTAAATATTTCATTAATGCTATTTAATTTTTAATGCATACAGAAGTATGGTGCTATACTTAATGTTCGTATTCTCTCTGATATGCTCATTTTTAATTGGAGTCTCTAATTCTAAAGGGATACACAAGGAATAATGAATGACTTAAGTACAAAATAGAGAACAAGGCCCTGAAACATACTTAATATTCTGATCTTTAACATGAAAAATGAAAAGTATGCATGCGATTTTATTTATTTTTTTCTTCTTCAACTTTCATGTTTTATTTATTAGGCTGCTAAGTTCCTACCCAAACACCACTGCATATTCAATTGCGGTAGTGCCAAAATGCCATTACAGACAAATGAGGAACAGGCACAGACCCTTTTCTGAAAAGATATCTGACTAAATCTTTGTTTCACTGCTCTTGCAAGAAAGTCCACAGTTTTGCCACCGTACTGAAAGCAAGCCAAGAACATAAACGGAGCTTGTAGCACACCCCAGATTTGGACAGATATTCTTTCATTTTGTGGGGCTATGACTTTTTTTTTTTTTTTTGTCAGCTGCATTCTCTTTCCACCAGGATGTGTGTGATGGTAGCCAGAGAATAAGCAAACTCTAGACCTGAGGTTACCCCACTGTAAATCCTTTTATGAATGCTCTCCTGGAGATAGGCACCAGACACATTCCAGCTGATTCAAGCTGTAAAAATGAATGAATGCAGGCAGAAACGGACAGCAGATGAATTCAGAGGTCTAGGTACTTCTGTTGCTGAGCTGCCCTTACTGCAGTTTGTGAGTTGAGGGGGCCTCTCACTGAGGGAGTTGAAGGGGCCTCTCTTTTGAAGTAGTCACTATGAGCACATTGCTAAACATCAGGCACAAGGGAACAAATCACAGCTTGAATAGAAGGGCTAACCGTGTTAGCAAAAAGGCTAATAGTCAGGAAAGAGGGGAAGAAACATAATGGTAACCTTTATAGTTTAGAAAGTTAAAATCCTTCCTCAGTGTCAGGAAAATTGGCCACAGTCATTAGAAGTAATTGCAGAAAGAGTGGGATTTTACACCTTCTGCTCTGCTTCGGTTGGCCCAGGACTGAGCCCTCTCAACTTCAGGGCAGGTTTTTGTAGGTTAGAGGATATTCTTGTGGGGAAGCAGACAGAGAAAAAGGAGAGGTTCTCTGTTGCTTCAGGAGAAGTGCTGCATGACAAAGTACACGCATGCAAGGATGGATATAGGTGATGCTGACAGACTCCCTGTAGAGTTTAATAGATGATAAAAGGGATGAGAAATGCAAGTGTTCTGTGGTTCATAATTTATCCAAATTTTTGCAACACCAAAAAAATCTCCACATAACATCAATAGTAACCCACTGCATAACTTTAATTCTTTCTGCCCACCAGGGAGAGTTGATAGGGATCTAAAAATTTTACTGGTAATTCATGTTATAGATTGGTTTGCTTGACTACCTAAGTATGTAAATTACCCGAGTGTACTGTCAGCTGTTGGCCAGCGTGCGAAAGCAGCTAAGCATCTTCAGTGTGGACTGTAAGAGCAAAAAAAATGTAAAATTTAAGACTTCTTGTCCTTCTCTTTAATTACAGATGTTAATTTATACTATATTAAAACATAGTTGGGTTGCTTTTTTCTTTTCTTTTTCCCCCACAACATCACTGTTTTGGTCACTTCATTCCTGTGTATAGGAGAGTAATCTGAGAGTAAATAGGAGAGTAAAAGTGAGTGTGTTTGGTGTGGAATGAGTGTTCGTATTTGTGGGACTTTTAAATGTAGCCTGTTTTAAATGTAGCCTGTCAGTGCTCCTCTTTTGTTTAGTTGTTTTTACAATGTCTAATTACTATTAGTTTTTATGTCTTTTGCTTTTACCTTTAATACAGTACCAGGAACAGGTTTGGGGAAAACGTATTCTCAGAAAGCTGCAAATTGCTAATTGCAGCACATGCAACACAGGAATTTTGGTGTCAAACTTCTTTTTTCTGCTCTTCTTTTTCAATCTTGCTTAGTATCTAGAAGTGTAAGTGGACAAACAGTGAATATGTGGATAGCTATCCTTTTGAATGCAAAAGTCTCACAGAGAGATCACTACAAATCCAGTTTATGATTAGATTATCTTCTAAAACTAAAATAGCTGTGTAAAAAAATAAATGTCGGGAAAATATCTAGGCTTCACTGAATGCCATGTCATGCGATATGGAATACATACTTGAAAATGTCTCTTTTCAGTGCTGAAGGCAACATTTGCAGATGCTTCAGAAAGGCCTAATTCTGATTAATCTAAACACAGAAAAGTAAAGCAGAAATTATCCCAGGGAGTCTACAAACAGCATGAGATGATAGAGCTGAGTTGTATCAGTTTCTTCATTCATCATTAAGATTAAGATTTTGACATTTAGTGATGAAAGATAATGTTGATTTAACTGCTGAATTTTGTGGTTGTGTGATTGTTTTTTTCCTTGGGTTGGTTGCTATTATTTAATTTCATTGTATTTATTTTTAATCTTTGGTAAATTTACCCAACTGTTATCTTGCAGTTGTTGCCCTAAGTTTAATTTGGAAAAGTATTCTGTACAGAGATGTATTTATAATTACGGAAACTCCGTATCCAAATCTAGTTTCTCATATAGTCCTTACTGCCAAAGAGGAGACAATGGGGAAGAAAATGAAGGATTAGATGATCCTGGCTAATGGAGAGACTTTAAATTATTTTGAAAATCGTCCAAAAATCAATTATTTATAAAATAGTATAATGGAGTTTCTGGTAGCTTTTGTAATAAAGTCTATTCTTAAAAACACATACTAGAAAGGTTATTTAAACTACAGATTGTCAATGCTCTCAGTTAATGAACAATTAAGTAACTATTTTTATAAATGCAGTGATTCACTTAGCAAAGTGATGTATATAAATAATTTTATGCCTAGTCTAGATCCCACAAAGGTCAGTAAGATGCAGATCAAGCCTACAGACAGAGGGTATTTTTTCGGTTACCTCTCGATCCAGTATGTTCAGTTTGCAGTTAAGAGGATGTTTTCTAGCTACCAACCATGAAATATGCACCTGGCATCTGAAAGCCAAGTTGTGCTTTTTATGGGTTCTGCATCAATACCATTAACAAAAAGTGTGCAATTAGAAATTAGTCATTCTGCTGAAGTTATAATAGTCTCTCCACCCACACCTACGCTAGCTTTACAGGGTTAAATTGAGCTTTATATGGAGTGAACCAGACATTATTGCTACACATACAGAGATAAATAATACATTTAAAAACAGACACCCATTTTTGAAACCATCTAATCTTGCTTAGAATTGCATATTTAATATATTAATTTTCCCTTTCTTACACTGTTTTTTTTAATGATTCAGCATGTGGAAGGCTGTCAAATTACCTGTTCAAAAGCTATGTTACAAGATGAGTATAAAAGCTAAATATAGCTTTATTCCTGTTTACTTTGTAAAAATAGTAAAACTGGTTCTGTACATAGTTATACACAGAAACAGTAAACATAAAACTTAACTCTGTTAAGTAAAGGAATGGAATAAGGAGTAGAATTGCAAATGTGTGCTTGATCAATGTCACTCAAAGCTCTTCAGGTTGTCATAGCCAAGCAAGAAGGCACTGAAAGTTCAATAATACTTCAGCTCCTTCAGCTTTTCTTTTTCTTTTGAAAATCAGGGCGGCTTGTTTGCAGTTCAGCTATTGGAAACACAAGTTTTTGCTTCAACAGAGCAACCAGTTGTAGAGGAGAGACTTGCTCATCGGAAGGTGATTGCCGGAGACTGCAATGACAAAGGCCTCTGCACGAATCAGGGAGTTTGGCTAAAGGTCTATGCTCCAGTTAAGAGTGACACAAGTTTCACTCTGCAGGGCAGATGTGTGCTGAAGGTATTCATGCGTGCATACATACATGCATTTTTGTAGCTCAAGCACTTGCTAGCAAGAAGAATTGGCTTCTTGGAGAGCTTGGGCTGATTCCAGCTTGTTCTAAAATGAAACTGCAATTTAGCAGGTTGAGGAAAAAAAATTAAGTCATTTATCTTTTGTCAGAGGAGTTTTGCTTGGATACTCATAAAAAAGGCAATTGTAAGAACAAGTCTTTAGCTAACATATGTAACATCCAGCTTAAATAAATCAGCTACTCAGTCAAATTACTATTTCTGGAAATTAAATTAGAAAGCTCATGAGGTTTGTTTCTTTTTTAATTCATTCTGTTTCTTTTGATTCCTACTTGCTCACATTGGAATGGCAGAAAAGATATATAGAGGGGGAGGCCAACTGGTGAAGTATGTGGTAGTACACTTAGTGTCTGAGCTAGTATATCTTTATGGCAAAAGTTGTTGAGCTTCTTAGGAGTGGTAGATGCTTGATAAATTTTGTGATGTAGAAAATGGCTACTCATGACTTCATTTATGAAACTTCTTAATTCAGTAATGAACCAGCACCAATCCCTTTTAAAGACATGTTTAAAAACTGCAAAGAGAGCAGCAGATAAGTCTGTAGATAGTTTAAGAAATAAAAAAGGGCTTTTGTAGAGTGGTTACTTTGCTTCTCTCAAGGTTAGACCTGCTGTGTTACTTTTGTAGAGTATCATTCATGTACAGTGTTTTGATAATTGGAGTTATCCTCAATTTTCAGTAGTGCTTTTTACTGCTTTTATGGCATCCTTTATGTAAAAGGAGATGAGATATACCATTGCAGATTTTTAAATTGTTCTCTTCCCTTTTTTTTGTGCTAAGTTGCAGGACTGTCAGGTCTATTCTTCCGTGTCCCTGTTGAAAATAAAAAAAAGTGTTGGAAATCTCATATGTTAGGAAATATTCCATATGTTAGGAGGTGTTTTCATTCTGGGTATATCTAGGCTAGTACCATTATCGGTGCATTGTCTTAATATAGATATCTCGTGCTGGTTTATTTAACCACAGTTATTTTGCAAGGCAAGTTGTACCAATAGCAGACTAATCTTGGCACTAGTTGTGTGTTTGAGAGTATGTGAGTATTTCCAGTGTTTCTTCTTTCCCCTTGCTTCTACCCGGTTGTTTGGTCTCACTAAAAAAAGCAAGATACTAGACAGAAAACCTGAAATAGAGAAACAATTTGGAAGTACCTTGAAGAATGAAGAGATTTCGTCTTTGCCAATATAGCCGACCTTTATAGTTTAGGAGTAATATGTAATGGTATGTATTTGGTTTTGCATGGTACTGTGTTAAGAAAGGTAGGGAGCACCATCTTGATGAAACTGTAGTGGTCTGTCTTGAACTGGTTTATCATTTTACTCAAAGTATATTCATTAGTAAATCAGGACCAACAATGGAAGGTTGTATGAGTTTCACTAAGATCTGTTGTTGGTATGTAAGGGCTCAGCACTATTTTTATTAATGAGCTTAGATAATAGCATAGAGGTTATGGTTTTTTGATAGGTTTGCAGGTGACATCAGTTTATGGGGGGGCGGGGTCTGCATTAGCAAAGGATGAAGTGAAGTTTCGAAGTGGAAAAAAAAATGCAAAAATAGCCTGAAAAGCATTCAAAAATACTCACCAGTTACCAAGCCCAAGGATGCATAAACCACATATTATCTGGAGCAAGTGGTTATGGAGGAGAGGTTTGAAAAAGATATTGGGGGATAGTAATTTGCATGTTGAACATAAGGCATTTTTGTTGTGGAAGAGGAAAATCACTGAACAGCAGTAATGTGTGAAATAATTCTTTCATTGGCGTGGGTAAGGCTTCAGCTGCAGCGCTGGATCCAGTTTTGGAAGTTGTTCTTCGGGATGTGTATGGCCCCCTGGAGACGATTCAGAGCAGAACAAAAAGACAAGCCAGAGGTCTAGCAACTACACTAAAGGAGGAAAGCTTTAAAAAAGTAGGACTCAAAGGAAGATTGCTGATTGTGGATAATTAGATAATAGTCTCATGTATATAAAAGGCTGCAGAAGAAAAGGAAAGGAATAACCTATTGTTCATGTTCGCAGGGAGCACCGCAATAAGTAATAGCTGTAAATTGCAGAAAAAATAGAAAGTTAGTTGAGGAAAAACTGTTCTAATGGTAGCAATAATCAAACACTGAACTAGATTGCCTGAAAAGGTTATAAAAGCTTCTGGAAATCTTGGAAAAACCAAGCTGCGGACAGACACCTCAGAATGATCCAAGCGGGGCAGGGCGTGCGCTGGGCGGTGGGTACCGGCCGGGCGGGCTCGTGAGGTGCTACTGGCCAGGAGTTCCCCTGCAGCGTCCGCAATGCAGCAGGTGTGAAGCAGGCAGCAGCCTGAAGGGAACAAAGAAAAAGTCAACGTTTTGGGCTGAGCCTGGTGGTTAAAGGCAGCTCAGCGGCACAGGTGTCTTAAAATGTTCCTTGAGCTCTGTTGTGGGTGCAGAGGTGCAGAGCTTTAGTCTTCAGCAAGGAAGGGGGTAGTTGGCTGCTGAAAGGAGGAGGAAACAAAAGTGGTGAGGGAGCACTGAATGAGAAACTTGTTACGCTGGCTTTCCTTAAGCACATTACTTCCCTCCGTTCTTTGGATAAGAATAGGTGCATGTAACTAGCAGTATCTTGTATTCAGGTAGAATATTTGAAAGGTGAATGGTCTTTTGCTGTCTATGTGAGAATACAGTAAAGTACAAGAGCAGGTATTTTGTGCAGAGGAATCTTTTGGTAGCAGTTCTGACAAATTCTGTTGGACGTTTTTCAAAGATACTCTATGTATGTAACTGATGAAATTTGACAGTGTGACCTTTTTCATATGGGACAGAGGGAGCATTTGCTGATGAGACTTGACGCTTTTATTTAAACAGACTAAGAAACATCATAGACCCTTTAAAAGCATATTCCCAGGAAAGCGGATCTGCATCTTAGTAGCTTTGCTATGCACCGACGTGTCTCGCTAAATACAAGAGTGGCACTACTTCATGCATTTGCTCAGGTTTATTTTCAAGCCTGTATTTGTAGTTGTTGAAATGGAAATGTTATTGTCATTCATATGTTAATATTTCTTGACTGTTTTCCATCACAAATGGCTGGTATCATATTATGCTATGCTTTTCAAAATTGTTGTAGATCTGTAGGTAAGACTCGTAATATCTTGACTTTTTTTGTTGTAATTCCAAAACTCTATT
The DNA here is from genome assembly GCA_013389825.1 of Crypturellus undulatus. Classification (NCBI taxonomy): domain Eukaryota; kingdom Metazoa; phylum Chordata; class Aves; order Tinamiformes; family Tinamidae; genus Crypturellus; species Crypturellus undulatus. The sequence goes on along the minus strand of VWPW01017297.1, from coordinate 13,194 downwards.
CGGTATCTAAATGTAAAAAGAGGCATTTCTTATTTCTGTTGTTTGATCATGTCATTGCCGTGAACAGCCTCTCATTGCAAGTTGCAGTCTCTTGGTCAGGGCCTCTGGTGTCAGCTTGTGGATGGACATGTCAGTAGGAGCTGCTAAGTAGTTAGGTAGAGATGGGCTGTTTTTCTCTCATGAGACACTTCCATTAAGGGGAATGATCTGGGGAATTGTACATCTCAGGATAATCTAAAGAGACTTTGGCAAAAAGAGGAAAAGAAATACGTAATCAAATCTGTTCCGGTGACATGAGAATGAGGTAAATGACGTTTCTGGAAAGTGAGGGCAGCCTCAGAGCAGGAGACAGTAACTCCTTAGACAGCACTGAGTAAGAGGAGTCATAAGGGACTCACGTTCCTCTATCATTCTTATTGTGGTTGCTATTTTTCATATTTCAATACAACCTAAATGGATGCAGACTTATTACTGGAATTCAAACCCCTCGGTTGAGTTAATTTACCTTGTCCGGTTTCATGAGAGAGATTGGGAGTTTTTGCATATTCCCAGTAAAAATCCACACTTGCCTATGAGAGAAATTGCAGCGGTTTTCTGCATTTCATTCCAGAGAATTGCCATTCACGCTGTAAAACTGCTCTCTCGCCCACATGCTGAAGACTGCAGTTGTATTTTGTATGCCTCGGCTAACAGTGCTCGAGCTTGATGGGTGACTGCGTCCTTGAAAGGTGGCTACTTCTCTCTGCAATCGTTCATCTTGCAAGCAGGAAATCCATTAAATTGTCTAGTGGCATTAGTGGCTAGTAGGTCACACCGGCACCAGCCTTGCTAGTTTTATAAATGTAGCTACTCTAGCTATGTTACTGCACAGAAAAAGATATGAGGGTTCCTGGCCTGGAAAAATTGTTTTAAGTATTAAAAAACAAAACAAAAATCATTGCTTACAGTAATCTTTAAAGAGGTCTTGAAAAAGACAGGGTTGAAACTAGGAAAGGAAAGAAGGCTATAGCTCTTTCTTCATTTCCAAGTCTGTAGGTGGTAGTGAGCAAGTTCTGGCTGCTTAGGTTTTTTTCGGTATAGCTGTTGGAACTGGAATATGGTACATTTCTCAATTTTGAGTGCTGTTTAGTGACTGCTTGCATAGGCATAGGATTTTAAAATGCTTTCTGTACTTTCTTTCTAGAAAGTATATGAAAACAGCTTTGGAAAACACTTCCAAATTCTGTTGTTGTCGTCACTCTTGTCATTGTGATTTTCTTTTCAGACACTGAAGTAATCTGTAAGAAAGAGTAACTTAGTCTCTTGGAGCATGTGTGTTGTGTACATGGGGCAATGGGGCATGTAGTGGTCCTCCCCTCCCGTGGAAATATTTGAGGTTTTAGAAGTTTGGAACACAAATAGAACTTTTAATGCTTTGCTTTTATTTTCTTTCTTTTATTTTTTTTCCCTCATTCCCCTCCTCTCCCCCCGCCAAAAAAAAAGAAAAAAACAAAAAAGTGAGAGAGTCTGGGGGAAGCAGGAGAGGGAAGGAGGAAGCGGTAGTTGCGCAGTGTGCTAAAGGAGACCTCAGTGTTTCCAGAATTGGATCATAGCCAACACAACCTGATAACATTAGGATTCGAAGCCAATACTTGTTGCCAGTTGAAATTTCTTCAGAAACATTGCTGTGCTCGCTTTTTTGTATGTGCTTCTAGACTTTACTCCTGATTAGATATTGTCCATTTGCCTTAGAAAACTTTTATTGCACCTCTTACAGCTGTTCTACAAGTCATTCTGCCAGTTGTGTCTCCTGTTCAGCTCCTTGATCCCTGCAGGCACTGTCACAATGTCATTGCCCCTGTTAAAGACCTAATTTCTAGCCCTTTCATTTTCTCTTTAGACATTTACTGCAATTGGGCCTTGCTCTCTTTAACTTTGCTCCCCTCTGAGGGGAGTCAGGGGGCTGTCCTTGTGATAGATAGAGGCCGCTTAGGATAATGCTGCAGTTGCCAGAAGCGGGGGCTGCTCAAGTTCCCTGCAGCTCTCCCAGGCACATGGGGTTAAGGGAAGAATTGTCTCCCAGGAGGACGACTCAGGACTAGCTCCTTGACCCTGAGCCTTGCAATGTTTGGGGCACGTTTCCAGATGTGCTTTGCTAACACAGCAGCCCAGCACCGTGAGCCGTGCTGGTGCTGGGCCTACAGCACTGTGCTTGCTTTGTGCAGCTTGGGGGAGGAACACATCACCCCTTTCCGACTTGCAGATGTACCGAGACGGAGCAGAGCACTGCTGGGACCCGACAGTCCAGATTCTTCCAGATCGTATAGTTCCTACAGAGCAACAGTCAGCGAGAGAGAGGCACAGTGCGCCGGGGACATGTGCTGCCTCCTGTGCCCCTCATCTCTTCTGCGTGCGTGGCCTTGTGCTGCCGTGCGCAGCTTTGGTACCGGCGCACTCCCCCTGCGTGCAGCAGCTTGTGATGGGGCAGCTGTGGTCAGCAGGAGTCACTCGAGGGCAATCAGCACGGCTGCGGCCCAGCGCAGCACCCAGTGAGCACCGTGGCTTGGGCAACCAGCCAGCTGCTCTCAGGGCTGTCTATGCAGTTTCTGGTTTGTACAATTCATACCGTGGGGTACCTTTTCTCCTGTGGCATGTTTTAGGTCTCCATTTTCAAACCTCTGTTCTGTTGCTTTCATTGGGTTTTAAAATTGGTCTTTAAAAGCAATGTAAAAAAATAGGGATGCCAATTGCTGCATGATCCTGTGGATCTAGGGAGTTAGAAACAGCAGGACCTTAAATTACACCAGTAAGGATTACATCAGTAGGATTTTGGAGAGGAGAGGACGGGAATGTTTTCTTTACCCTGCCTTCTATTTCTCACTTTCTGTGCACATATATCTGCAGATAGTGCAACTACTCAAAGTTCAAACAGGTAACTATAAAAGACTTCCATAAATTTCTGAAGTCAGATTCCTACATTTCTGTCCATTTTTGTGACTAAATGTTGGGCCTCCAGAAAATCCTGGAGATAATGCAGGTGCAGCTGGTGGCTGGGGCACTCTGATCCGTAACTGCCAATATCCCTTCCTCCTTGCTGGTTCAGGCATGGTATTGGATGAAGCAGGTGCACAAAATCCTGGGGTGGAATCATAGGGAAGAGATGAGCCAGATCCCAATGGATTTTCATCTTGCCTGCAGATAGCTCAATGCGCAGCCCTTAGGCCTGGCGCAGCAGGGCAGCAGCTGAGGTGATGATGTAGTGTTTTCTAGGAATTGGCTGAGGTTTGTTTTTCCCCATCTCTTTCCCTGACCCCTTAACACCCCCAAATAAACTGAGAGAGAATTTCAGTGAAGATGATGGTTAAGCAGTGGCTGTGGCAGCCTTGCTGGCCCTTCCACCTGCGTGAGCTCGGTTGGGCTGGACTCGAGGAACGTGTGGGCTCTGCAGCCTGCTGAACCAGCTGGCGCTGCCGCTGACGTCCTCGCTCCGTCGCCCAGCTTGCGGAGGACGGAGGCAGCCTCTTTGATGCCCTCCAGCCTTGCTGCTTGTGTGTCACCTCTGCCACTGGGAAGCTGTGCCTCCGCTCGGGAGCCTTCCACGCTCCCAGCATGACACTTTGCTGCCAGTTTGCGACCAGTCCGAGATGGTGCATGGAAGAAAGGATCACATGGTTGAAATATTTCTCCATTTTATTTATATAACTTTCACTCCTTTTTAAAAACTATTATTTCTCAGCTATTCTAGTTACTGAAGGTTCTACCCACAGCAAGATTTCCTCTCAGAGCTTCCTGCTCTTCCTATCATGATTTCATTTCTAGCCACAACTGTTGTAGGCAGCCACCACCATTTTAACCACTGTATTGCCCAGCCTCCATCTGCTGGTCACTTCAGCTTTTTCTTGAATCTCGCTGTCACATTTTAGGAGCACGTCAGCATATGTGTGTATTTTAGCATGCATAAGCTGTGCGGGGAGGGTGGCACCATGCTCCCACTATTTTCATTTTCCAGTTCACAGACAATATGGCCAGTGTGCCTGCAGGAAGCTGCAGGATCCTAGTGCGGCTGCTTCCAGGAAAGCAGAGGTTTCTGCTGGGATCTGGCAGGTGCTAAGGAGTAGCTTGGCTCACCCTGAACACCAGGATGTTGTCACCTTGCAGCTCCTGGATTCATGGAGTTTACATAGACATCTTTTCTCCTCGGTTCAAACTTTGTTACTTGGAATCAAATACCACTTCCCCGTTTTACTGTGGACTTTAAAAAAAACACACTAAATGAAGCAGCATAGCTAACTCATTTAAACCTTGACCGGTAAAAACACTTGCTCTGCAGACTTGCTTCATATAGTATTAGGTAAAATACTGTTTTTAATGCATTGGCTGCCAGTGTTTTCAATGCTGCCATTCATGCACCTGGACAAGCGGGGCTGGCAAGGACAAGTCAGCACACAAAATAAGGAATAACTCTGTCAGGCTAGGGATAACTTGAATTTCTGCTTATTCAAACAAGCAGAAACTATCATCTTACCCACTCTGGCCATCTTTCTTATGAATTTTCTTTATGGTATGTCCAAAGCTTCTAATTATGTTTAGAAACTTGACTTTAGGCTTTCTTTAGAAACAGCACTGCTTTTGACACAGTATTTTACTCTGATTTAAACAATTTTCACATCACTAACTAAAGCATTGTGGGTAGAATAATAAGCGCCTATCTTCCTGTGGGCTAGCTGATGATTTTTCAAATTAGTTAATTTTTGCCTGAAGCATAATCTTTATAACAATAGATACCTGATCATATATTCACTTCTCAATACTGCTGGAGACAGATTTCATGCTGACCATTGAGATGAGTATTATCATGCAAGTGCTAGCAAGACTGGCTGGGAATAATTAAGTTACGTGTAGGTGTGAGAACCATAATGATTCTGATAAATTCCCACGTTAGAAAGCGGCCTGTTTGATTCAGTACTTAGTCTAATGGGGACAAGATGGTTCAGGAGGAATTTTCTTTGATACTATTTTGCCTTGTGGAAACTGTATAAAAACTATTTGTAGTAATGGTAATTTGCAATTACAGATTCAAATCTGGAATGGGAATGGGGAGAGAAGCTGCCTTTAATAACCAGGAGGGTTATTTTGTCAAGGAGGTTCTCAAAGCCTGGGGAACCTTGCAAGGTTGCACAGATTTCTGTGATAGACAGTTACTCTTGGCGTTTTCCTTATCTGTATAGCCACACGTACCTGTGTGATAGACTGTTTACATACAGAGAGGATTATAAAATATTTTCCATCTCAGTTGCCTCTAGGGTTTTCAGGCTATACACCTACTTCTGTTCTTGGTACAGACAAGCCCCCAGGCTGACCAAGCTACTTTGAAGTGTAAAATAAAATAAAATAAAAATACTTGCAACTGTATATGTGGTATCTTTTATGTTCCTTTGCTCGTGTTTTTCTTTAACTTAACTTTATGCTTGATAGAACCTTAAAAAGGTGAACAAAAGAAGAATTTGGAAGCAGTAGAATTAACTTCTTTATATTCTGTAGGTCTCTAAAAATGACATCACTAAAAATCTCAATGCCTTGAAATCATTGTATGGTTTGAACCTGACTTACCTGCTTTTTTGTTTTGTTTGTTTGTTTGTTTGTTTCAGGCCAAACCAACAAAGTCGCTAAAGAGGCAGCCAATAGGTGGACCGGTGCGTATGAATTTATGTTGTTTAATGCAGCTTCAGACTCAAGCGTTTAACAATGAGGAGCTCTTTAACTCAAGGATGATGTATTTTATTAGACCTTCATCTAGAATGACCTTCACCTTTCAAAACATAAGCAGATATATTTTGGGTGTACTTAATCATGATCCCCAAATAATATGCTTTTGCAGTTTAAATACTGAGTGTATTCCACATCTCCTAACAGATTTCCTCTTCTGATACAACCTTACATACCATGTTAAAACATGCACCTTAGGAGAGTTGTCTTCTTTTTTTGAGAGAGAGAGAGCTAAAAGAGCTTAAGATGAGGAAAATTTTAATAGAAAGAGACCTGAAATGGTTGCTGAGAGTTTGGCACCGTCGTAGTTCCAGGTATTCAGAAAGTCCAATTTGCCTTTTCTGAATTTTGGTCTGATTCTGGAGAGTGGGATGTTGTGTGGAATCTTATTGCTGCCAGCATATGATGGGTGCTAATATAGTTATTTCTCAAGCAAATTCATCAGCTTTGACACAAGGAAAAAGTGCTGCACAGTTCTGAAGAAGGTTATTACAGTAACATTTGCATGGAAGTTCACCTCAGTTCGCTGTTGCGAAGCCCTGCACTATCGCTATATAGTTCTGTTTTACAGAGCAAGGAATATGAATGTCCTTGCTTTGTTTTTTTACTATTATTATTTTGCACTGTTGTTTGTAATTTTTTGTTTAGAATTCATCTGCTGATGATGGACTTGCTCTCATCTGCAATGCCAAGGACAGCAGGAGATTATAGCCATAGTCTTGTTTTATATCTTCATTTGAATTGGATTGTTCATTGCTTATGAGGAAATGAAGTTATGTATTTAGAAAATCACTTCTGTGGATCCCATTGCCAAGGCTTTTTGCTATTGATGACAAATGGTTATTCTCAAGTTTTTGAGAGAAAAGATGAAACTATGTCCTTATTTGTATAATGTACTTTAGTGCCTAGAGAATTAGGCTATATATTATGGCATATGGTTTCTTTTGAAGATGCAGTTTTAAATCAAAGTTCTGGTGGTTAAAGAAAAAGCAGGGATTTCCAAGGTGTACAGGCACAGCAAACACTCTCCATCTCAGACAATGCTGCGATTTATGAGTTTAGCAACAAAGTAGAGAGTTTCAATCAGTACTGCAAAAAACAATGTGTTAAACTGAAGGAGGTATATATGTTAAAATGAGAGTAATATGATGCCCAAAGAGAAATGCTGACCAACGCAAGGCTTTTTTTTTTTTTTTTTTTTTTTTTTTTTTTTTTTTTTTTTTTTTTTTTTTTTTTTTTTTTTTTTTTTTTCTTTTTTTTTTTTTATTTTTTTTTTTTTTTTTTCTCTATTTTCAAGCTAACTATGTTTTATCTGAATAAAACATACACAGGACTGGCAGGAATGTATGTTTACTTGGTATCTGGTTTTGCAATTGAAGATAATTGCGCAGTAGATGTCTAGTTAAAAAAGGACCAATAAAATACTTATTATGCCTATTTGCATGTTCCTCATCAGCTACAAACAATAGATTTACAATGTAAAATAGTAGCTTTCAGTTTTGTTCTAGGGGAAGAACAAGAAAAGATCAAGAGAAAAATCATTTTATTTAGTACTGAGTAAAATAATGTCACTAGTGAAAGTCTTGCTTAGGTATTAGATATATTTAATAATGATGTTCAGATACTTTCCAACTACCTACCTTTTTCATATATGCAGCAGTAGTGCAGAGACTGTAACCAAGACTATAATTCTTGCTTTCTTACTAAAATAGAAATATTTTTCACTCTGTTTACAGATAACATCTTTTCAATAAAGTCCTGGGCCAAACGTAAATTTGGATTTGAAGAGAGTAGAATTGACAAAAGCTTTGGAATCCCAGAAGATTTTGACTACATTGATTAATGTTCAGCAGTTGATTGCTGACACAGTTGTAAATAGCTTGTTAAGTATTGCTCAGTTGGCATTTATAGGTACATCTGAATCCTCTCCAAAAAAACTATCCCCTTTTAATTTTCAGATTTTCTTAAAGTTAATAAAATTCTAAAAGTGCTATTTTAATTTCTTTTTAACGTCTTTTTCCATCCTGATGCTCTCTGGGCAGTTAGTTGCTTGGTACTTGGATAAGATAAGCCAAGATTGGAGAGGGTTTATGGGGAATAATTATTACCTTTTTGCTGTTGCTAAAATTGAGGTGATACAACTAAGAGCTAGAAGCTCCAAGGAATTATGTTTAAACAAGTTGAAGACTTTGGAAGTAACGCTAGAGGATATGCAAGAAAAGTTTTCCCTGATCAAGATAATGAGGCACAAAAGGTATGTGATCCATTCAGGTGATCACCGAGGCAGTATGAGGTGAAGAGAAGGACCCAGACTTGATTTCTCCTTGTGCTTTATTGTGTTGATATGGATGCTTGTGAGTTTAGAGACAAATCTTTTTGTTATTCGAGGAAAAAGAAATGGTTCATTAGAGCTCAATCTTTCATGTACATGTTGTAGATTCGAGAATATTTGTTTTGAGAATTCCTCTCTGGTCAAGGTTAAAGCTGCATTGGAGAGGAGACTAAATGAACGGATCCATCCATTTGCATCACAGTGAACTTTGGATGCTAGTTTGGGATGCGAGAGACCAAATTCTAATTACTGGTCAAAACTGGACAGAATTGGGCTTTTTTGATTTATGTACATTTTTCAAATTTGAATAAAAAATGCAGCCAATCAAAATAGTAACAAATTTTAGAAAGTCTCGCTTCTTTTTGCTGAAATTTCACAAGTACCTCACTTTCTTTGAATTTGTGTTTTCTGATTCTGGTCATTGCATGGCCACAAGAAGGAGGATGGAAAGTAAAAATTGGTCTTGGATCTCCCACATGGGTGGACTGCAAGACTGCATCGCTGCTGTGCAACTTCAGAGGTCATTACAAGTTTGCCAGCGAGGATAATAATCTATATACTTCTAGAAGACAATTATACCTTATGCTAGATAGGGGTGTCTGTGTGTATAGCACCTATTATATACGCATTTATATAAATTTAAAAATCACCAAAGAAGTGTTCTGTCTTCCTTTCACATAAACAGATAACCAAATAAATGATACTGATGAGAGTATTGCTGAAAAGGTGACATTAAGCTAATGATACACTCAGAAATCTGTCTTCTGCAACCTTTCCAATTGAAAATTTTATGAGTAGTTCAATACTTGTTAAAATACAAGGATTTCAGATATAGTCCTGGCTATTGTCTAGGCTTATGTCTATGATCATGGCAGGTTATTGTGAGGGTATTGAATGGAAATCTGTTGCTTAAGGAAAATGTAGGTGAGATCTGGCGCAAAGTAAAACATCACTTCATGTCTCAAAGTAAAACATCACTGTACTTTCAATAATTTTATTCCTAGTATATCATTTAACATATTACCTGGTACTACCTGAGCTGGTAAAAAAAAATATTCCTGTCTGTATTATAGTTTTGAGTGCAGAATTTCTTGTCAGGCCTGTCTTTTGTCCCACAAACAGAGTGCCAGTCATCAATGCAAAAAAGTGATGGTGCCAAAGCAAAGTATTGATATTTGAGTGGAAGTTGTTCTTGGATTTGGTGGATGGTACTTACCTTCTCTAATCATTTTCTCATGGGTGAGCTTCTGCCTTATGGACTCAAATGCTTGTGCAGTCTGTGGTCTGAGAACGCACAAGGACTTCCTGTGGTACCTGAAGCGGCTGTCTTGGGTTTTCGAAGGGAAAAGTATTTTTATCGTTTGGGCTGCCTTCCAATTTCAAGGGGGAAATGAAAATGACCAACTGTTTGAGTTCAGTTGCAATACCTGTGGCTTCCTGTCCATAGTGTGAAACCATTGTGGACTGCACTAGGGTTACTGAATATTAGTATAATATATATAATTTACTGCATATTAATATCCACCACTGTAGTAGAATTTAGTATTATAGTAAATAACCATGAAATATAATAATTGTTTGGGGGAGACTTACTTAGCGATATTACAGTCAACCAGCATGAATGATTCTTTTGAATGTTAAACTGCTTTCATGCTTTGGTCGCAAAACTTAGGCAGCTCAAGCACAAGCTATTTCTAGCAATGTATTTTTGTAGACCTTTGGTTCATTAGTATAGGCTAGACCATAGACATGCAGTTGTACTCTGTCGTCTACTCAAGTTCTCTCTTCTGATGTTGGTTTTTGGGCCTGGCAAGAGAATCTGTTTCTGCCTGTAAAGACACAGTTTTGCAACATTTTTATAAATTTCTCCCATAAAGAGGAAGGGAAGAAGAGGCACATTACAGTCGGAAACCCGATGCTTATTGCTGTAGTGGAACTGGTTTATTTTATGTTACCTTTCTCACATTTCTGTGTTCTAGTATGGATAACTTTCGACAGGAAAAGCAAGTCCGATCCCTTCTGAGGCAAATGGGGACAATCTGTACTTCTCGAATATTCCAAGGTACTTTCAGACTCCTGCATCTGCTTATTTTTAATTGTTTTTCTTAAAATACAGCAGAATTCTCAATCCATATTTTGGAACACTGAGTATATGATTTAGAGATGTGTACATTCACTATAAATATACTTTTTTAAGAGAAGCCAAGACTTCTGTTTTTTGCTGAGTCGAAATTTAAAGGCAGCTGAAATTATTTTCCTTTTCCTGAGCTGTTTTTGGCTGTTAGCCTCTAACAAAAATGAGAAGTCAGTCCTGTCCTTGTGTCCTAGTTTTTTTCCAAGAGTTTTCTTGAGAGAATCTCAGGTATTTGTAGACAGTCCAATATAGCAAAGGTGTGTGTGGTGGTGGGTGGAGGTGGTTAAATGCTCCCTTCTGTTCCTGTGCTTATGTCACTGCTGTATTATGGGCAAGTCTTCCTCTTTTTTTTTTTTTTTTCCTGCACTGTAAGTTTTTTTGCCCATGTAAGGTAAATATTTTCAACTGTTACAGCAAAGCTGGCAGCTCAGGCCCTGACTACCGTTTGAGTTGAAGACAGCTACTTGTGCAAAATGTGAGAATGGAAGGCTGTCTCTCCGTGTGTCTGTCTGTCTGCGTAGCTCACAAACATCTGCAGCCAGTGTCAGGCCCGGCTTTTCCCAACACTGTCACGAGGAGGCCGAAGCGCCGCATGAGGAGCCTCCTGCTGCGACTGGTGCTGAGGAGACACCGTGCAGCCAAGTCAGACACGGGGTAAAACACGGGCTGCTCTACTCAAAACTACTACTGGTTTTGGGAAAAGAATTTTGCTGACTCTGTCTGCCCTGAAATAATCTGTTCTGCCTCAGCTTTGCTTTTTACTTTTTCTTTCAGCAACATCCTCGTGGTCAGTCCAACACCAAGCCTATGCCCCAGGATCGCCGCTGCGGCACCTGCACGGCATTAAAGCGTTGCAGTCCCAAGGCGGGGGCTCTGAGGCAGTTCGGATGCTAGGACTTTCGTTAATGCATCTTCTGAGACGCCTTCAGCTGCGCTTTCCAGAGCCCAGCGTGCAGCAACCTGCATGCTTTAGGCGAGAAAGCTGAGGTGCGGGAGCGACTGGCCCAGCCAGTGGCAAAGCTGGAAGTGAAACTTCCTGGGAGGACGGCCCAGGCCATGCGTGCCGCGTCTCACGGGGAGCAGGCTCAACTTCCACCAAATGCAACGGGAGGGCTGGCGACGGGGGCTCCGGCCAGCCCGTTTGGCTGGGCGGGCTGCCTGGGAAGCAGGGTTTTCCTTCCCGCGTGGCGGCCGCTGGAGCCGAGGGGGACAGAACCTGCTGGTGAGGGGCAGAGGGAGGGCAGGTGGGGCCCAGGCTTGGACGTATTTTTGTCCAAAGTGAAAGTCATCATGAGTGAAGCCATCATAAGAAAAGAAGGACCTTTCTGTGTGAAAGGCTTTGCTTAGATAAAAGCCCATCCTTTTGGTTCACAAAGCCTCCGTGACATAGCCGCAACTAGCTCTAAATAAGCCATCCAAGGGGTGCAATTTTTTGGGTCAGATGGTAGAACTGAATTATGAAGGAGTTCAAAAAGAAAGTGGATAAAAATTGTGCCTCTTGGAGAAGCCAGCAGAGGAAGAAAGCGTGTTTTATGTGAAAAGGGACTGGGTTACAGTTTGTGCATTGAAATGTGGCCGACGGGGCTCCCCTCTGCCACAGGACTTCTCTGTTCGTTGTACTTCTGGAGATGAGATTTTTGCATCGAGGGGCAAGAGCTGTGTGTTTTCTCATGTGTATCATCTGCGGTAGGAGAGCTGATCACACTCCCCCTTTCCCTTTCTGTTGAAAAGAGAAAAGCGCAGTTATCTATCGCGTGTTCTCTTGCATTATCCCTGCTAACCATGCAAAGCAATGCCCCTTGGTGCTCCGAGCAGCCTGGGAATTTTGAAGGAAGATAAAAGTCATTTTTTTTTCTTGATTTCTCAGAAAACTTACTAGACTATTAAGTCACTTTTTTTTTTTCTTGCCTGTTAACGTTATATTGGTTAAAATTGCTCCCAGTTGCAGGAATGCCTGTTAATTTTTTTCGTGGATGTGAATTAATCATCAGCATAAGCAATATTCCTCTGTGGGCCTTTTTCTTCTCTTTAAATCTATTCTGGGAAGCGTATTTCTCAATATGCTTTTAAAAAGACAAATCAATTCATGAGATCAATAATTTAAAAAATCAAAAGTCTGGGTTCTACAGGAGACCTGACTGCTATTTCATGCTCCTTAATATCTATATGAGGAGGGCAAATAAGAAACATCACTGAGGAAAGTGACACCAGGAACCCCAAAGTATCAACCTCAGTATCAGTTGCTGGAATTGACTTTTACACTATTCACTGATTTCAGTTTGATATTTAGCACCATCAGCCTCACATATTAAAAAAAAAAATCTGGATCATAGGTTACATTTTTGGCAAAATTACTATTAAAGTACTGTAGGTAAATAGTTTCTTGAAGAGCCATTTTCAGCAAATCACCTTCAAAGCCACCTTTGGACTTGGTCGAAATTTTGGAGTCCTTTCAAGAGAAGGTGTTATAGTAACATTGGTTTACTGATCAAGTAAAGAGCCAAGAATGAAAAATAGTTAAAATATTTCAGAATCACAGCTTTTGATTTAAAATATTTCAGTCAAAATAGGTATCAAATCATTGAAGCCTTTTTCTAAAAATAAATGAATGAATAGGAGCTGCTCCTTGTTACTAAATGTCTAAATCTTACGAAAACTATACAAACCTAGGCACGCCACGTGTGCCTAAGTACAGCACATGAATTCAGGATGTGCATCTCCACTCTTCTGAATGGACATAACATGAGGATGAATCTGAATTTCAGGGCTACAAATTCCCGTTCTTTTTTGCAAGCTTTGTGGCTTTTTATTGTTGCTATTATTAGTTGGTAAGTCTCCGTCCGGAATTAAGGCCAGGGAAGGAGGGGCTGCTGTTACGAAAGCCGAGCCGGATCTGTGCTGGGATCCACATTTAACGGGAGTTCTCCCCACAGCCCCTTGGACCAGGCTCTGCTGTTTCTGATGTATTAGACCCAACAAGTGC
>VWPW01017296.1:72821-83402 GCA_013389825.1 Crypturellus undulatus | reverse complement strand
AGCCCCCTTATCAGGTGTGTAAAGCCCAACTCCCGCACGCCAACCAGGACCATCCTCCCTGGCAGCTGACGGGGACCAGGCTGTGCTGGAAAGTGGCATTTATCTTTAATTTTTTTTCCCTCTGACTTTCCACTGGATTCCCATTACAGACAGAGCACTGGCAAGGGTTCAGATTAAACACCAGAGTGAGTTTGTTGGCTCCAAGGAAGATATTTCTGTGTCGAAAGCTAAATTGTGTTGCTGTTTTTCCACCTGTTAATGTGTAGATTATATAATACTTTTTTTTTTCCCTTCGTGTGGTTGCCCTGATGTGGATTTTCACAGCACCTTCTTTGCTTCACAGAATAATGTCAGTGCTTTTCTCAGAAAGATCAGAGATAGCATTTTAAAACATGAAGAATTTGCTTGCAGTTCAAGCTTTTTATTCATGAATCTTACTGAAATTTCAGCCCAAAGCCATTTCTAAGGTGTAAGTCTCTGTCAGTACACGAGCTTAGGGCTAGAAATAGGATGGTTGTGGGCAGCACTGCTGAAAATCCTGAAGGAAGGGTCCCAATCTGCCTGTGTTGGGATGTCTTGGATCCAGAGTCCTGCTTTCTGCAGCGCAGCGGTCGGGTTAGAAGATCAGTCCCACATTTAACGATGGGACAAGCGTGTCCTTGCCCGTGAGCTGCTCCTAGCCCGTGTTGCTGCCAGCAGGATTCATTATTCCCAGGGCTGGATTCGGCTCAGCTCCTCATAGCAGCGTGGACATCGCACGCGAGGCCGGCAGTGCAGCTGCACTTGGCGTTTTCAGAGTGCTTTTGAACCTACAATGGAAATTTCTTGTTCCTTTCTAATCTTTCCTTGAACAAAGTCACAGTTCTTATGCAGCCACCTCTGAGACAGGGAGGGAAATGTTTTCCTACCAATTACTGCAGTCAGCTTAGCTGGGCATTTCAAAGTACCAGACATTTCAAAATATACAATAACAGTAATCTTTAGAAGTGCTTTATTTAAGAAAGTATTATTTGGGGGGAAAGCCCACACGCCCTTTATTCACAATTATCTTTATTTTCTCACTGTTTGGAGGATGAATTGAAAATCATTGTTTTAGATGGATTTACCAGCAATTAACACTTTATTTCCTTTAATAATACAGAGAGAAGGTTAAACCATCCATTGGGGGAGCATTATTTCTCCTTGACTAAAGTCCAGAAGTGACCATGTTACATAGTGTTACATTTAGCTGTGCTGTCCTTCACAATCAAGAGGCTGTAGCCTCATGGGTTTTACTGTATTTTTATTTGTGTATATGACTTCTTTTTTTCAGTATTTTCTCACTGTATCATGTCTCTCATGCATGGGTAAAAAGCCTCTTTTCCATACTAGTAGCATAGTAGTCAGTAAACACACTTGGACCATTCCAGTTTCTTTCCTGAACTGAGGCTGAATCATCATTTTGGTTCTGCCCGTCTCCGCAACCATCTGGAGACGTTCAGCTGGGTTTTCCTCTCATCCACAGGGATCCTGTGCCCTGCAGGATGCAGGACTGGGACCTCCACAAACACTGTGACTGGGGAGTGCACAAATAAACACCCAGGAGAATAAAGATGCAGACAGAATTATGCCTTTTTTTTTACTCCTTCTAGAGGAAATAATTCAGAATTCGCTCCATAAAAAAAACAAAAGTGTTGCAGATATAGGTCAAAATGCATGTGCAGTTGGGTAATCTGTTCATGTGTACAATTATATGATTTGTGAGTAGGTTTGGTAAAGCTGGTATATTTTTTCAGCATGTGGCTGCACTACTAACTCATTTGAAAGAAAAAAATGACAGAATCCACATAAATTCCTGTCGCACAGTTCNGTTTGGTAAAGCTGGTATATTTTTTCAGCATGTGGCTGCACTACTAACTCATTTGAAAGAAAAAAAATGACACAGAATCCACATAAATTACTGTTGCACAGTTCAATTTTCTTCTTTTCCTAATTTAGTCTTTTTTTTCCCATTAGTGATCAGAGATCCAACAAACTAACGAAGACTAAAATTCGATGTAACTTCTTATTCAGGGTAATGTAACTGCCTATGAAGATCCTTTTTAAAGGATCTTTTTAAAGGGAAGAAGACTGAACAGCTAGAAAAACAAAACTTCAACTGGACACGCAAAAATCTGTCATGGACAGATCTGGATCACCCTGGTCCAGCCAAGGAAATGTAACACCAGCCCTGGCCCCAACGGGAGGCATCACTGCACCTCGTATCTGCAGTGGCTCAGAACTTCCCTGGCAGCTCGAAATACCAATCCCCTGTCCTCTGTCCCCCGTGTCCTGTGTCCCCTGTCCTGGCATCACCGGGGCTTCTCAGCACTGGTGCAGTCCGGCTTCTGCATCCCGGTTGCACTAGTCGGGACAGGACAGCACAGAAAGTCCACGTGGACAAGGACCTTGAAAGAAGGAAGGAAGCTGCTGGGCAAATTAGCAGAGGAAAACCCTTCCATCCACAAGAAGTGTTCCAGGTTTGAGGGCAGTCACAGGAGAAGTGGCCTCTTTCTGCGAAATCTCCATTCTGGAGGCTCACAATGCCAGAGCTTCCAGCACAAATCCACACTGGGAAAATAAGGTTGAGATCTCCCTTCTGTAAATGCAGAGCAACTCCACTCCATCTCTAGGGTTGGAATGTGCAAGGTTTTCTAGACATAGAGTACAGAGCCCAGATTTATAGCTGTCTTATTTTGGAATACCCAAACTGTCACTGTTCTGATACACTGCACTGGCTCCGCAGAACTGCCGTGACTAGTGAGAGACATGGTTTGATTTAAGATTATGTATTTTGTTAAGATTAGATATTTTGTGTAAAACAAGGCTTTACAAAATATAAGATGAAGGTAAATGGGTCATATTTATAGTTCAAATACTGCCAAAAAACTCACTCCCCAGCACTACTAGGTCTAGACATTTTTTCATGCTAACAGCACAAATGCTGTAACAGCAAACCAGCTCACAACTGCAGGAATTGAAACTGTCCTGAAACAAGAATAAAAATGACTTGTCTCTTTCCATCCTTCAAGGTAAGCAAAAATGACAGAGGTGACAGTGTTAGGAGTGGAAATCTCTTGTAGTTAGTATAGAAAACAAAAGTAGGTTTTCAAAATTATTACAGCTATATATATATATGACGGCGTCCCTCACCACAGAAGCCACTAGCTTCTGGATGACTCTTCACCCACTAATCCCGAATTCATTGGGAACAACAGGGACATTTTGGGCCATGAGGCTCACAGCTCTCCCAGGCAGACCCACCAGAAACCTCTTAAGCAGATCAAACTTTGCAGCAAAGTCGCTTTGTCCCTCCAGCACCTCATTCTCTCAGATGAGGGCTGTACACCTGGCCAAAAAGCAGCCCAAGCCTCATCACCCATCAGAGTTTGCACAAGCATATAAGATGTATGGTATCTTCTCAGGTCTTTCTGTCTTGTAATGAAGTGTGCTGATTTGATCTGTGTAAGATTCACTGAACTAGTTTTAAATGGAACATGGACAATACTGAAAAAAAAAGGCATATACCCAAATAAAAATATGGCCAAACCCACTGGCTAACCTGGACAATGTTCCTTTAAGTTTAAAGCCTCTCCCGTGCCAAATGCCCAGATGTTAACAATCTCTTCTGGAGGCTATTGAATGCAGGAAGGACATGTTTTTAGCAATTAGAAAACTAGTGGTGCACTTACACATGGCAATATTTAGCTGAGTTTGTGTGGGTAATAGGCCGGCTCTTTGGGACAGTTGGCGGTTGTTTTGGGGCAGCAAGAAGGGCTTGTGCGCAGGGACCTGCTGGGCAGACACGCTG
Organism: Crypturellus undulatus; assembly: GCA_013389825.1. Taxonomy (NCBI): domain Eukaryota; kingdom Metazoa; phylum Chordata; class Aves; order Tinamiformes; family Tinamidae; genus Crypturellus; species Crypturellus undulatus. The sequence goes on along the minus strand of VWPW01017296.1, from coordinate 79,573 downwards.
AGCAATCAGGTACCCCCGGTGCCTTCAGAGATGAAAGTGTGTTAAATAACCCAGTGCACTTAAAAGACATTCCTTTATCCCCCCTTTAAAGAAAGCTTTGAAAACACTTTTGTACAGGTTTGTGCAGGCGCGGGCAAAGCACATGCATATGCACCAGAAAAGCTGCTCACAGTGGAATAATGTTTTGGGTACTTTATACTCAAGGCTTGAAATAAAGTGAAGGATGTCCTTAAGTCTTCTCTAGGTAGAGCAAGAAATAAATAAGTGCCTTTTCTGCATGGGGCACAAGTGCGTCCTTGTTGCTGTTCACAGATTCCTTTATAGATCACTCTCATTCTTAGCAGGAATATTACGTCCTAGAGCTGCTCTCGAGCAGCGAGCAGGTGCCTACGAACACTGCTGCGAGGGCAGACATGTGCCTGCTGCAACGATTTATGATGCATTCCCCACAGTAGCATGGATTTGGCTGGTTTCCTTTGTAATTTGTCTTTGCTGATATCATTATGCGCCTTGAGCATATTTATCTTCCAAATCCTAAAAAGCGAACGATTGCTTCAATAAGGAGAAAACAAGCCTTTTTAAAAGTCTCCTGGACTAAGGACCAGGGAAAAGCTTGGATTTTCAGTGTGCTGCAATCTGTTTTAACAGCTGTTTATGATTACTCTCATCGCTGAACAAATAGAGGGTTATTCTACCTTTCCTTATTGATGGTCCAAGTTCCTTTTCATTTCTTCTGTCTGCGCAGGATGGCAGTGGCCATGCTTGGGGCCACAGGCCTTTGCAGTGAGCCAGTTCTGTACAGTTTTCTGCATGCAGCGGTGCAAATGGCACTTCTTACACTGAACTAGTGCACTGAAAAAATATGGCCATGTGAGGATAAAGAAAGGGGCCATATCCAATCAAAATAATCCTTCATTAATCTCCATGGGGGTTTCCAACCTTTCAGGCTTCATGGACCTCCATGGAGTCTCCTGACAATGGACTTGCTTTTCTTGCCTTTTTTTTTTTTTTTTTTTGCAGAACTCTTAGAATAAATTCACAGTTACCACAAAGCCCATGGCAAACACTGATTGCCTGCCCTCTAAGGTATTCACAAAATGCTATCAATCAGCTAAACCCCTACAGTCCTAAGGGGTGAGCACTAATCAAGCCTTGAAGAAGTTTTCCTCCTTGCTCTACAAAAAAACAAACCAAATGATTACAGTTGCTTGTACATTCTAAACCACAGGCTGCCCTAAAGGTGCAGGTCTCAGCACACACTGCAGCTGCACAGCAGCCTCTCCTCCTGCAAGAGTCAGAGCTGGTGGTGACTTTGCCATTCCTGAAAACAAAAGCAATTTTTTTACAGATGGTTCTTCTTCTCCCTTCCTGGGTATGGGCAGACATAGAAGAGAACAGGACCTCCAGCCGAGCTAAACAAATGAAGAACCACTCGGGATGAAAATTAAATTTAATGAGGAATCAGGGCTTTGGAGGTGTCAAGTGCTAGGCTATGACCATCCCAGCTCTCATGTCACTGGGAGAGGGAATGGGCTTCTGTCGGGCTTAATTACTGTCGGGCTGCTGGATTGAGAAGGAAGCAGCACAACCACAGAATCAGCACCTACTTTTTGAACATCGGCCCAGATTTTGCCTTGGAACAAGAACTTGGCCTCGCATGAATTGTGTGAGGGATTGGTCTTGAAAAATCAATGGGTGCTCAGTATCTGGCAGGATAAAGTCCATGGTGAACAAGAAACTTGGCCCAGATGTGGAACAACACTTCTTCTGCTTTCCAGCCCCATGGTGTAACCACCAGACCACAAACGTCTTTCCCACTTTTCGCTGTTAAGAAGGAAGCGTCAGTTTTCAAGCTTGGAGAAATGTGGTGGACTGAGGGCAGGAAGGACCTGTCATTCATAAGAAATTGTGGGCTAGAGTTTCAAGATCGATTTTAATTTCAAATTTCCTTACTCTTGATAGAGTCTGGGAGAAGACAACAGTTCAGCTGTCCCCGTCCCTTTGCAGCACACAGCGCGATCGCTCCTCTCGTTGCCTTTCCAAGTGTCTGCAAAAACCAAAGACCCTTCTGCATTCCCTCACACTGGAAAACGGTGGCACCTTGCACAAGATAGAAAGCTGGCTCATTTTCAATTCTTCCTTTACCCCAACCCCCAAAAAGGGACCTGGAATTAATGCGCCGTGCTGATTAGCATGGGATATAAATCACAGCCAGCTGCTCTCGCGCTGCGCTGCGAAGGCAGCTCTCCTCAGTGCCCTGGGGCACATGTGTTCCCAACAAGTCACCCTGAAACGAAACCGAAGCTGCTCCTGGTGCCACGTGCTCCACAAGCTGTTGCAATTATCTCCCAGGATGTGGAGAGCCCTATAGGCTTCAAACCTTTGCACTCAGTATCAAGTTAATTATAAAATGTGCCAAGGGGGAAGCAAGAAGAAACCTTGTTAACCTTCTTTTTCTGTGGTTTCCCCCCCTCACTGCATTTACATTGGCCTTGAAGAACTGGGACATTTTGCAGATGGTTTAGGGTCTATAAATTCTTATTTAAATCATCATGAGCCAAGTATAACAGGTAGCAGTCCAGACTTCTCTAGAAAGGACAAACCCCAGCTAAGCATGTAAATAATATTCCAGTGCTTTTTATCATATAAATACATACATTGAGCCAGGTACCCCAAAAAGTTTATTCATTTTTTCCTATTGTTACTCATTGAACTGTGTTAGACATCTGCTGCTAGATTATTTTTAAACTCTCAGTGAAGAGACTGAAGAAGGAGGCTAAAGCATCGTAGCACTTCCTAGCTGCCCTGTGCCAGGATGCTCTCGGGTGGCCGACAGAGACAACCAGAGCTCCAGAGATTTCCCTGTGCACAGCAGCATCAGGACACCCAAACTCCAAAAAGCAGGAGAAAGTTACCTGCTCGGAATCAGATGAGACATCTCAGTGTTTTCCTTGCTGGTCGAGCAGAGTGTGCCAATGCTCTCCCACAGTTTGTCCAGCTGCTCTGTGGATCAGGAGAAACAGGGTGCTGGGACGTGGCCTGAGCTGGACACTGGTGATCCAAACCACAACAGCCCCAGACCCCTGTGTCCCAGACCTCCTCATGCTAGAAGAGCTACTAAATACAGGCTCTGTACGTTGTGTTTAAGATGAAGATATATCCTCTGCACACACTAACTGTTTTTATTTGAGAGTGCGAGAAATAGAATCTGCACCTTGTATTTATTTTCTTTCCTAGAATTTCTGAGAAATCCAAGAATCCTCTCCAGCCTTGTTTATTTTCTATACCTTTTTCTGTCCCCACCTGCCAACCCTGCATCAAGGTAAATCTGTTGGTGAGTCAAGGGGTGTTAATGTACAGAGCTCCCTCCAGAGTTCCTCTGCGAGATTCACTGAAGTCCTTGTCACAGGGGACACTGTGCTCCTCTCCTACAGGGCCCCAACAACTGGGGCTTAAGTTTCAGCCCCATCTAGTCTTGACTGAGACTGNCTGCACCTTGTATTTATTTTCTTTCCTAGAATTTCTGAGAAATCCAAGAATCCTCTCCAGCCTTGTTTATTTTCTATACCTTTTTCTGTCCCCACCTGCCAACCCTGCATCAAGGTAAATCTGTTGGTGAGTCAAGGGGTGTTAATGTACAGAGCTCCCTCCAGAGTTCCTCTGCGAGATTCACTGAAGTCCTTGTCACAGGGGACACTGTGCTCCTCTCCTACAGGGCCAACAACTGGGGTTTAAGTTTCAGCCCCATCTGAGACTGGACAAAAGGAGCCGCAGGTGGGAAATCATCCACAGACACTGAGAAAGATGCTGGGGGTCCCCTTAGTGCAGAACCACATCTCATGGGCGGCCAGTCACGGCAGATTAAATTACCTGGCTGAAAATGGAGCCTGGATGTTCAGAAAGATTTATTTATTTTTAATATTGTGCTTTCACAGTTGTCATTTTGTGCTCACAAATACAGGCTATCCTGAAAAGCTGCTAGGGCCCATTTATTAGCATATACCCCATAAAATGCAGCCCTTGAAAGGCAGGCATACCACCAGTGGCTCTACACAGTCAACTATTGCTGTTTAAAACACACATATTCACCACTTGCAGGTCATTCTCTATTTTCAGCAGACACTACCCTTGCTACACATATACCATTAAACACACTATTATTTATTATTACACTCTAAATTCAGAAGTATATGGCTTGTGGCTATAACTTTTTAATGACCTGAGTGTCTACTCAGAGAAACCATTCACCCAAACATTATCTGCAGGGCTGGTGACTTATGCATCTTCCCAGTTATCCACCTTCATGTGTTGTTGCCCATCCCGGATAGTCTGGCAAAGAGAAGGGAAAATCCTTGGCCCCCAAAGATGGGTGATTCAGTGCCCGGTATCTCTGGTATGACTCTGAGTTCCAACACTCTTTACCTGTTTTGCACAGCAATGAATGTTGCACAAGGTGCCGGGCAAGCGAAGCATAGCCGATGGGAAAGCACCTTGGGCTGCTTCCCAGTCACCCTGCAGCTGTGTTAGTATTTACAGCACGGCGAGTAAAGCGCTCCCGAATCAGCACAGGAACAACCTACTCGCACGCGGAACGTGTGAAACAGGCCACCCGGCTCTCTTGGAATTACAGGGCATTTGCAATCATTTGTTTCCCTCCTCGTGCTTTGCCCAGCAGGTAGTCTGCAATTATTTGATAATAAAAATTATAGGCATTTTTATATAGCCGGTCCTCTGCAGGAGCTGAAGATTACCCAGCAATTTTCACGCGAGCTGAGAATTCAAGCCTGCTGCCCTGGCACGCTTCCAGGCTGGAAGACTTGATGCCTGTCACAATCCTCCTGGTGCTCCCGGCTGGCTACGGTACCCGCTTCATCCAAGAGGGCTGCACACTGCAGGGCAGCACGTGTTGTCCCCTGTGGCCACCCCTGCTCAGAGCGGTGGCTGAAGGGATTCTTCCCAAGAAAATGGGCTTCTAATTCCATTACTTTGCAAAAATCCTTTGGGAGCAGAAGGGATGAAAGAAGCCACATGAACGAAGCCTGTTACTGCACCCCGGTAGCACTGGAGAATGACAAAAAATCTTGTGGTAGTTGCTGCTTGCTTACTATAATTTACCAACATGTGTGTAAAAATGTTTCTGGATGGCCTTGCTTTTATGCTGCCACCCCTCAAAAAATGCTCTTAAACTGTTCCTAAAGAAATCTGATAGCAGCAAAACCAAAACAGTAACCGCACATTGGGAACTTTTATACATGAAATGTCATATGGGGTGTGTGCGTCCTGAAATGGACTTTGTTGCTAGTGGAAAATTAGTGGAAAATTATCCGTATCATAAGTTTTCAGGGTTTCAATGGATTGGATCCAAAAAGAGAAAATTCTGCTTTGTAAAGGTAACGTCTTGCAAAATGTTTTCTTTTTCTAGAGCAACACTGTAAAAGGCATTTCTCCCTATGCCTGTTCTAATTTATGTATTTGTAAATACAGTAAAACCACAGTGATTTGGACATTTACTAAGAATGACTAGTTTGGGAATTTGAGAGACAAAAAGAGATAAAAACATCAGCTCGAAAAAGGAGTGCCTGCATTACAAATGCACTTTGTTATTTTTATCTTGGCAAGTGTCATTAAACTTTAATCATTTATACACCCATGACAGATAAGTTTGTCCCATTTTGCATTAAAGATGTTGTGTTATTTTAGTCAAAGTAATAAAATCTCAGCAATAAGACCTGGCTCCGCTCTTCCAAAGCTGTTCTAACTGCCCGGTGCACACGGAAGCACAGACCTAGGCCTCCGTGTCTCCTCCTTGCATTGGTGGCACCTGGACAAGCCGCAAGCCAACGATGGGGTGTTTATTCTTTAGTTTCCCTTCACCTGGTGAAACGGGAGGTTTTGCAAGGAACAGTGAGTCTGTGGAGCTACACGACTCTGCTGGAGCCACGCTCGTCTTCAGTTTTGCTGGATTTGCCTTGTTTGCAATAAAATGAACCAAAACCTTTTCAGTCCAGAAATATAGGGTGAACCTCAGCCCTTGGTGCAGACACTGCAGATGGTGCAAACCATGGGCTGTTGCATTTTGGCCTCTTCCCCTCGCTGCTTCGACGGGGAGCCCAGTCCATGAGTCGGGAGCACACGTGTTGCTTCCCTTCACTCCAAGAGCCGCAGAGGACGGCAGTTTTCACCACCAGCCAACATTTTTCTTCCCGTCCATTGGAGACCATCAGAGAAGACCATGAACGTGTGTGCGACATTGGCACACGTGGCTCCAGGCCAGCACCTCGCACTGTGTGCCAGCCACCAGCCGCTGCCCGTGGCTGGTCCCCGGGCCGGGCTGCACCGACCCTTGGGGCACACGAGTGGCCCCGGAGCAGGGAGGGACCCCGCGGGGCAGGAGCCCCGGGGGAGGGAGCCTGGGGACAGCGCGGGGGTCGCGGGGCCGAGCCGAGCCGGGCCGGGCCAGGCGGGGGGATGCCCAAAGTGCAGCCGCGAAGGCGGCCGAGTCTCCTCCTCCTCTGGCAGCGGGACCTGTAGCTGCCAAGCGCCACTAAAACCACCGGCCGTCGCGGGGGGGACACGCACATCGCAGCGCAGGCGGCTTGGGTGCGCTCCTCTTCATTTATTTCTTTATTTAATTTTACAATTTTCTCCCCTTTTTTAATACATTTTTTTGTATTTATTTTTCGCCGTGTGCGAAGCCCGCGCCGAGGCGCGGAGCGGCGGGGGCCGCGCGGGGCCGGGGCAGCGGCGGGGCC
>VWPW01017296.1:15434-72672 GCA_013389825.1 Crypturellus undulatus | reverse complement strand
CGCTCTGCCCCGCGCCCCTCGCCGCGCCAGCTCGGCCGCCACGCAGCGCCCGCCATGGCCCGGCGCTGGTGGCTCGCAGCGCTGCTCCTAGGTAGGTGACACCGGCCAGGGCTGGGGGGGGGGAAAGCGGGTGGCAGGCGCAGAGACCCCCTCGGGAGCTCCCGCCGCCTCCCTGCGCTCCGGAGCGCGCATGGAAACGGAACGAGGGGGTATGGAAAGTGCAAGGAGGTTGCGAAGAGAGTGCAAGGAAGAAGTGAGTGGAAATTGTCCGGAGGGTGCCCGGAGGGTGACGGGGATTGCATGGAGGGTGCATGGAAACTGCGTGGAGGGTGCGTGGAAGTTGCAAGGAGGGTGCGTGGAAGTTGCAAGGAGCGTCCAAGGAGATGGGTGCAAGGAGAGTGCATGGAAGTTGCCCGGGGGGTGCGCTGAAATTGCAAAGAGGGTGCAAGAAGGCTTCAAGGAGGGTGTGTGGAAGTTGCAAAGAGAGGAGTGCAAGTTGATGCAGGAAGGCTGCAAGGAGGGTGCGTGGAAGCTGCGCGGACGGGAGAAGGAGGGTGCGCGGCAGTTGCGCGGAGGTTGCTCGGCGGCGCCGGGGTGCCCGCGGCTGCTCCGGTTTGTGGCTCTGTGTCCGGCCGTGCGGTCGCTGCCGCGGGGCTGCACCCGCCGGGGTCGCCGTGAGCCCCCAGCGCCGGCGGGGCCGCTCCAGCCCCGTGTCCCGCGGGGGACGCGGCTGCGGGGCGCGTTTTGGAGCCTCCGGCAGTGCCCGGGAAAGGTTGTGGCCGCAGGGTCCTGGCGGGGACGGAGACAGTCGTGCTAGGAAAAGGCAAAGGGATTTGCGGTCAGGGCAAAAAGCAGCGGCCGAGGGGCTCCCCGTGCTGGGGCAGCGCGTTTCCTTAGGGAATGCCCGGGAAGTTCCTGGCCGAGAGGTTCCCCTTGCCAGGACAGCAAGGAAATGCTAGGCAGAGCCTTGGCTGAGGCTCCGCAACACCGGGCAGAAAGAGCAGGTGGGGAGGATGCTCCTGAGGCCACCTGCACGCGGGGCATCCAGACACCCTTCTGTGCTGCGGTCGGCTCTTCTGTTACTTATTTCACTCATCCGAACTTTAAGGGAGAAAAGGATCACCCTGGTTCACCTCTCCGTCTGCGGGGTCTTTCCTACAGGACTGCACGCTGGAGCTGCGGGGGGTATTTCCATTAGCAGTAAAGGAGCAGGCTGCCCCGTGTAATCCATACGCATTTCTGTAGGGTTAGTTCTCAGTTCTCTTGCAGGGTCTTTGCCATATGTTGTTTCCCACATGGAAGATTTAAACAGGTTGCGAAATACGTACTCTCCCTCTCGCTATATTTGCTCAAGTTGCTCTGCTCAGAGATGTTAAATTGCATTACATAAGATGACTCACTTCTAATTTGAATACTGTTTTCTTCAATCCTCATGTACCTTATTTCTAATTCAATCTAAGTTAAACACCATTCTTGCTTTATCTCTTGTCCATGGCAAAGATACAAAATTCCCACATTTTGTCAGAGATAAAATTCCCATTGATTGCAGTAAAAAAAAAAAAGTAGAACCTTAAAAATACATATTTAGATAGTTAAGTCAGATCCAGAACTCAGGAAAATCAAGACAAGCTTTGCCAGGGACTTCACTGCAAGCAGCTCTGTCCTGTATCTTTTGCATAACCTCAAGCATCAGCGTGACACTCGTGCATAATTAGGAGTAAAAGCACTTTACCTCGGTAACTGGATCTGATTTTGGAGCCTCCTTCAGCAAAGAACCGCTCATTCTTGGAGAAACCCTCAGAGACTTGCTAAGTTTTTACCTAGGGTTTCATTAAAGTCTTTGCATTCCACTTACACCACACTGATATTTTTCATGTGTAGCTTCTCCTAGATGGTTTTAACATAAAAGATCTCTTCTTGCTTTCAGAGTTTATTTTTAAGTTTGAAAATTATGGTGTTGAGGTAAGATAAGATCAGCAGTTGCATTCAGTGATGAGATTAGGAAGCGCAGCTCAGGAATGATACTACTAAATTAATTATAGATTTGTGTGTGTGTATTTACACATGCATTAATGTATTTACTAATAAATTGACATCAATGTCTTCAGCACAAATGCTTATTTGGGGCACTGTTTACTTAGCTAATTCACTTATAATGCATTGGTATTTTTTATTATTCATTTCTTGAGCTAGCCAAAAAATCAACAACTAATACATTATGCTGGATCCTCTGATTTGGCTCTATTTGTTCTTCCCATAATTATAGATTAGCCATTCTACAAAGTATATGGAGATAGATAAAGACAGGGCTGAGATGTAAAAAAAACACAAGTGAAAAAAATACAATGTGGTTTCTATATTTTCCCCACAAGCACAAATTGTTGAGTAAGGAGATTTTCAAAAGCCAGAAATTGCTATGAAGAAAACCAAAGCTGGAATCCAATGCTAGGGGAGATTGCATCTGGCAGAACAAAGTTTGGAAAGAGATTTTGCTTTCAGTGGGATCCTGCGCTTCCCCACAACAGAGCGTGTGTCATCTATAAAGAAAACGCTTTCATGCATGAGATAAAATCAGTGCTAAAATCAACCTCAGACTGAGGAAGCACCTTTGTGGGGCTATTACCCAATTCCTCTGGCTTTCTTGCTTGTTTATTAAGGAGGATAAAGCTACGTAAATGAGGATTCCTAGCTTGGTGATTTTAAGACGATGCATCACAGATTTAATAATGCCACAACAGTGACAGCCACAATGCAATGATTTTAATGTGTAACCCATGCTCAGCAGGCTGACAGCGCTGCCAGAAACTGAAAATGCAATTCATGAAGCATTCAGCTCCATCTCTACTATATTGTGTAAGATCTGAGGGTTTAGTAATCTGCAAGCTGCTTTTTTTTTATTATTCTGTAGGTGTTATTCTGTAGGGAAATTTTTGCGTATTAGGATAAAAATGCGGATGTCCATTTGAAATGTTAAAGCTCCAGATTGTTAAGTGATAAGAGAGTTGAAATTTTTTTTTTTGTGTTCTAGCAGGGTGATTGTGTGATAATAATATCCTTCATGCTGATGTTTTCTCCTAGCGTATTAAATCATAGTGGTTGGAAGGGAGTTGGAGCTGAGGAAGCCGCAGTGGAGCTCAGCTCTGTGGCACTGCCAGGTAGATGTTCGGATCAGTTCAAACTCTCTCCGCTTCTTTATGCTTGGGATGACAGTACAGCAGTCGTCACGAGTGTCACCACTGAGGGAGCAAAGAGATACATAGCTTGAACCAGTGACAGGTTTGGGCCATCTTGGCCTTGCCCAACTGGGTGGCAGAGATCCCTCAGAAAGGAGCTTTCACCCTCTGTTTTAGCTCTATTTATACACTAAGCTCCTCAGAGAAACAACTGGATTCGCCTTGTTTGCACTCTTAACTAAATCCGTGGAGCTGCATGCTGGTAGGTTGTGCCATTTAAGCATCTCGTTTTCCCCTCTGCTGATACAAAAACACAATGGTGCTTTATTTCTAAAGCTTTCCAGAAAAGCCTTTTCAGGAGAAAAAAAAAATATCCCAATTAGACTCATTCAAAAAGACCAATGAAAATATAAAGGGCAGCAAAGTTTTGTGGCAAAGAAATTGCAAAGTTCTGTTAATTCTGAGGAGCGCAAGTCCCGTTATTAGATTATGCAGCATGTAGGTTGAATGTCAACTTTGATTTTGGCATCTGTCGGCAGTGTTAAGAGAACTGGAACACATCAAAACTTGGCTCATGTTGACAGGCAAAACAGTAGGCTGAAATTTCAGGCTATCTCTAAACCACACCCAGACCCCAAAACACATGTTCGGAGTAGCTCAAGTTCTGTGCTTCAGCTGAACAAGTAACCTTTCTCTGTGGTTGCTCGTGATGCTGAGCTAAATATGTGTGTTTCTAGTGCGGTTGTGGATCGGGTTACCCCTTCTAGGGGACTTTTTACAACTGAGGATACTGTCTGCGAGGACTCTTTTGATTGCCCTTCTGATCCATTGCTCTTGGGCTTTGCAGGAGCCAAGTAGCTGCCTCAGACTATTGGCTCCTTTAGATGTGATTTTTATGATTATAAACCAAATCCCTGCAGCAGTGCCAGGTGCAAACCTACTGCAGCAGGGGCTAAAGGGAGAGGAGAAGGGTGGTTCTTGCCTTACAGGGTTTATCATCCTGGACCTGGGTTTTCAGCCGTGTTTAAGTGTCAGGGCTCCTGGGATGTGCTGGCGTCAGGAGCTGCATTGACACTCATGCACGGCGCTGGCTCTGAGCACCTCCGTACTCAGACTTGTGCTGCCCACTGCCCTGTGTGCCCAGCAGCTCACCCCGATACTCACAACACAGTTTTTCCTCCCTCGCTCACCCTGGTTATTCGCAGTACAGTGTTTCTTCCCATCCTCAGTGTTGACGCCGTATTTACAGGCCATCATCGTGTCCATCTCACCTCGGCTGCCACAGCCAGGCTGTTCGTACCAGGCTCCTTCCATCTTCCTGCTTGCAACCCCATCCCTCTCACCTCCTTGTCGCATTTTGGTGTTCTGCCTTCAGCCCTGAGAGTCCCCCGTGCTCATTTTGTCTTGGGCAAAGGCTGTATTTATGTTACTGTCCTGTGGTGGGTGGTCCTCTCAGTGCTCGTGGTCTGTGCGAGTGATTCAGATGTTTGAAATGAGGTTGGCATTTCATAGCCAAGCCATTGCCTGATTACCAGTTCCGCTCTTCAAAGCACTCCAGGAAAAAATATGCTTAGCCATCACTATTAAAAATGGCCATGATAGCTGCTAATAAAGTGTCTCTGTGCAGAGGTTAGAGGGAATTGCCAAACCTGCATGGGTGCTCCATGTATTTGAAATGACGGTGTGCCATTAATTTCAAAACCATGTGCAGTATTTTCTAATGAGTTTCCATCTCTTCTAAATTAAGGAAGATATATGTAATATTTCCCATTCGGTAAGAAAATAAATTCCGGTTAGAATGTTTTAACTGAATCATGATTACTGTTCAGCCCTGGCCTGAGTTGATTTGCTTTGGTTTTTGAAGGGAGTTGCCTCCCCTCAAGTGTTCTCACCAATCTCTCACCAGCTAGATATGGGATCAGCTCCTCGTGGTTTCCTATGGCCTGAAAATGAAATTCACACTTTCACCAGTGTTTGAGGAAAAAGAACTCTCGCGTTGCTTTTCTTTGCACCCCTTCCTTCTGCTTTTTGCCTGTGCATTTCTCTGTGCTGGACTTTTGCAGCAAGCCTGGTCACAGGGTGTTACTAGTGTCCGAGCCCGTCTGCATTTTTCAGCGCCTGCTCATGATGGAAAAAAGAAGGGATGTAGCAATAATCCCATTATTCGGGATGTAGCAATAATCCCATTATTCCTACCTTGCCTGATAAGCTGCTCCTCTGCTCCCCTCCTGGCCCCAGTAGGTTGGTTGCCGAGTGCCGGAGTTTCTCCTCATACTTCTGTAGACCTCCTGACGCATCTTTCATGTCTTCCTTGGTTTTCTTCATCTGACCAGAGAGTATCCTATATCCCATTTCTCCCTCTCCCCTCTTCACTCTCCAGATCCAATATTTACTGGCAGTTGTGGGTTTTTTCTCTATTTATGAAGAAGAGCATATTCTGAATAAACTTGTGGTCTTGTGTAGCTACTACCATGGGATCTTCCTATTCACTGACTTCTGTGAAAGCAGGATCAAGCCCTGCAGTCCCTTTTACAGGGTTATGATTTCTTCTTCATTATTTTTCTGCTTCAACTAAGAAAACTACTGGTTTGCTGCCTTGAGGTGAACAGCCACAGAGGGTGATTTTAAGAAGTTGTTTTATTATAACATGGTTTCTACTGAAGAAAATTTTGGAAGCGTAGGAGTCAAATTCTTCCTCCTCGCCTTCTTCACCGCAGCTCCCGTCTATCTTTCCCCACATTCCTGCTGCTGTTTAATCCAGAGGCATAATCCTGTGTCCCAGCGGAGACGGGAATTTCCCTGTGGGAGGGCAGGGTTGAACATGGGCTCAGCAAATGCTCTCGCTCCTGTGTGGCCTGTCTTGAGTCGGGGCAGCTGGCATGGATTAGGAGGAGCAGTTTGAGTGAAACTGCAGCATCTTGGCTGCAGAAAGAGCGAGCTTTCACCAAGGAGGGTGGCAATGTGTGAGGGGTGACTTAACCCTGGCAAATCTGGTTTCTCCACATTGTCGGGATTGTAGTTTTTGACTGAAGTCAAGTGCCTACCATGGTGCAACAAAGCCAATTTTGATTAAAACATCCAGGGTTTGGTGCAGTGTTGGTTTCATGCTACCAAGCCACCAGTCGTTGCTGGCAAAAGCTCTGGTGGGATGGGATTCCTGGACTTGCTGCTTGCAGGATTGAAATAAAAAAGTGATTCTGTGATTGCAAGGACAAAATATGAACTTTTCTAGAGCTGTAAAAATACTTGATAGTGAACCCACCATAAGTGCTTCACTGTTTTAATTGTGAATGTGAGATCACACCATGATCACAGCTTCAGAAGAAAGCTAAAGCTGTGCACAAGCTGCTTTGACCCTGCTTTCCAGCATGCCTGAAGCTACACGGGGAAAGGATGTTTGAAAAGTTCTTATGTAGATCCTGAGCTCATTGGGAATTTCCAGTCAGCTGAGTTCCCTCCTAGGATTTGCAGACTTTTCTATACAGTTGCTCCTTACTATGCACAGAAAATGCAGGGCGCTGCTTGGCAATGATAGCTCCCATATGTAACACATTGCTTGCTGTCGTTAAAAGAATAACTTAGAAACACCCAGTGAATTCAGAGCACTTTGCAAATAGCATGAACCAGCAACAGGCTGGTGGAACAGCTATATGTAATTATACCCATTTTACGGACAAATGAAAGAAGGGATGAATAATAGAAATATTTTTTCAAAAGCCAAATAGGACTGCAATGAAAGAGCTGGCATCCTCCCTCTACCACTTGGCCACTCTCTGGCTTCGGTTCAGGGAGGCATTACTAATCAGGAAAAATGCTCATGTACTGGCTTAATTTCAAGCTCATGCTTAAGTTTCAGTGAAACCAATTATAGTTAAGCCTGTGCTTAAGTGCTGTCCTGAAGTGGCTTCAGCTTGCAGATAGGCAAAATGTAAAGCTGTGCTGTGATGCAGTTCCCCTCCACAGTGCATTATATTTAGGTTTTATAACTTTGTAATATTATAATATAAAATCTAGCTCTTCCTGCAAAATTGTTCCCCTGGACATTCATTATTCCGAGTGAATTAAAGCATGATTAGCTTAATCTCAGCACGGAGGCAAGAGAAATGGATCTGCTAAATACAAACACTTTCTTTGCTGTTGAAAGAGTGCTTTTTTCCTTTAGAGGCTAACCCAGAATCCATTCTGCATGCTCTCAGGAGACAAGAATGCCAAAGAAAGACTACTTTGCTCCATTAATGAAGTCTCTGTGTTTAAGTATAATTCACTTATGCAGAGTATATTGATATGTTCCTTATCGTCCATTTCATTCCAGTCTGAACATTCCTCGCAAAATATCAAAGGTTTTATGTCATCTCTAAATGAAGAAATATGTAATGCTTCATGACTTCAGGCACTGATCTTATCCCTGTAAATGGGTGACTAACTGAAACATTAGAATTATAAATGGAAATAATAAATGCTGGCCATAGGAGGCAAAAACATGTAAGAGATCAAGCAGTCCGGCCTTGGAGAAGAGATGGTGCACAGTAACCAATTTGGTGCAAACTGTAATGTATGCAACTTCTCTATTTATAAAGAAGCAGATGTGTGACTCAACATTGCTTTTTTCCAAAGTCAATTTGCTTGAAAGAACATAAACAAGATTTGTTTCCAGGAAGGCATTTTACAGTATTTCTCTCCTGGTTGGCATTTTTTTTTCTTTTAAAAGTGAGAAATGGGTTTAAACCTGGAGCTACGCAGTTGCACAGCACCACTCCAGTGGCAGGTTCTCATTTTCAGACCTGGCCACTGCCTAGAAATCTTTCACCTTAAATAGGTAGGAACGTCCAGGTCCGCCTTCCTATTATGTGATTATCTTAGTCTGATTTTCTAGAAGCTGCTTGTCCAAACGGGTGTATGGGGTACTTGGTGAGTGCTTGTCACTGCTGCTGTCCCCGGGCGATGGCAGCGGCAGCCGCCGTCCCTCGTCGCTGGCACTGCTGATGCCTCGGGCAACCCTGTTGCTTGGAGACTCGGAGCTGGTATTTTGGATGCAACATTCACTGGAAAATGGAAAAAAAATAGTCCTGTTTTGTCTAACTGAGGAGTTCCCTGGAAATGCTTGTGGTTCCTCGATACAGACAGATGGATGATGAGTGAGAGGAAGAGAACACAGCTGGGAGATTTGTTTTTAGATTTTTCTATAGGGAATGTTTTAGCCTTAGAAGAAAAATTGTGCACAAGTCCTTCCCATTCCACACAGTAATTCCGTAAAGCAGTTATTTTGCACTTTGTGCTGCTCTTCAAGTAGAAATGTGCCCTAATTATAGATTTTTCATCTGTAGCTGAACTTTTCCAGCCTGAAAGGATGTTTGAAATTGGTGGGGCAGGCTGGAGTGTTTAAGAGAGAAGAGCAGCAACAAAATTTGGACACGGGCCAATAACTCATGGTTTGAGGATGTGTCCAGCTTGATGTGTTCAGTTAAGTAAGGCAAAATCCCTAGGAATTCCCATCATGTCAAATATTTATATGCTGGATTTTCCCCTTCCCTCCTTTTCTTTTCCCCGTGGACTTTTATCCTGATTATAAAAATTGCCATTTTCTGTCGAGCATGTTACAGTCTTGTGATTATGCTGCCAAAGTGTCTGTGCTCTAAAATAATGTAGACTTTGAGTGTTTTTGCCAGAAGTAGCAATAAGGATTCAGTCAAATTTTGAAGCTTCCAGTGCAATAAACAGCACAGGCAGACGTACAGCGCAGCTCACAAGCCCAGAGCTGGGCTGTGTTCTGTACCGTTATTTCGCTATATCTGTAGATTAACTGCACTGACACCTTGAGGGTCTTTCTGTGGTTAAGAGCAAGAACAAATTTAGCCCTTTTATTCTGTTACTTATAATACAGATAGAGATATTTTTTATTCTGGAGTATGCAGTAAGTTAATTATTTCATGCATGCATGTAGCATTTGGATTCCCCTTTAACTGAAGGTTCTTAACAAACTTTTTCAATAATTAGGCTGCATGCTAGGCGGCCAGACAAAACCTGGCTTGTTTGCAGCTGAATAAAGAAATATGCAGGAACAAGAGATTTCCCTGAGCTGCAGAGCAAAGTGACGGTGAGCTGGGATGAGCACGTGGAGCTGGTTCCTGCTGGGGCATCCCTGGAGCAGCCCAAGCAGATCTGCAGTTGCCAGATGAAATGCTGAGCTGAGAGCAGGAGGTTTCGACATTTGATCTTGTCCCGTTTTGTGTGGGAATGCGAAGGACCTCCTTTGCAGGAAGCGCTGGTGCTGGCTCTCCCTGCTCAGCATGTTAAGCCCTTGAAGATGATTAAAACAGTGAGTCGGCTCCAAAGAGACCCCTTAGCACTAATAATGTGCTGTTGCACCTAGCCTGTGCGCTGCGGCGCGAGGTGAGGTAACAGAAAACCCAGGACCAGTTTCACTGGCCTTGGGGCAGGTAGGCTGCCTTTTGTCAAGCTCTTCTGCTCTCTGCTGGCTCCATTCCCGCTTTTCTTTTGTGTCGGGTCACAGTTTCAGGGCTGCCAGATGGACATAGGGACATATCAGAGGCCCTGCCTGAGATGGTTGGAGAAGAAAATCCTTTCTAGAGAAATCTTGTCCTGCAGCTTTTCAGAAGAGATAGTGGGAGGTTTAAACCATAGCATGGTGCGTGCATATGTTAACCACCCTCCATTTGTGGGAAAGGAATATATATATTTATATGGTAAACTGTCCACTTGATAGGTAGGCTGGAAAGCAACCCGCATGCTGAGCATGGGCAAGTTGTGAATGAAAGTTGGCTTCAGCGTTTCCAGCCCACAAGTGGGTAAATTACAGAACACGTGGAGCGCATGCAAGCCCGGCTGGGCTAGTAAAGCCGGGGCTGCCTGCGCTGGGCTGGATCAGCACCAGGCGGCGGCTGCGGCTTTGCCGGACAGGACACTCGTACCAGAAAGCTAGAGTCCCCGGGGCCGCAGGAGTTTCACTGAGCATTCACTTCTTGCTCTTGTGGAGAGGCAAATCCTGCGTTTCTTGCTGAAGCAAACCCCGGCTGAATGGAACAGGAGTTAGCTGAAGTAGAGAATGAATAACATATTTATATATATATGTACATTTATATATGTGTGTGTGCATGCAAAGGTCTTCAGGATTTAGCTGAGTGTTCACACATTCCCTAAGCCAATAACATCCGTTGTTATGGGAAATGAGGTAAGTGACAGAATTACTGTCCTTATGGCAGCGACAGGCAAGGCTCGCGTTCCCATGCCGTAATTCCCTGCTCCAGTCACCGCTCCGACAATAGCTTGGGAGGGAGAAGGGAAACAAAGAGCTCTCAGTTTTGTTTGAAGAGTTCATCTGAAATATAGCCGGGTTCGGCAGAAACTCGAATTAAAGAGCAGTAAAACAAGTATTCTGCCTGCCTAGCTAACACCTTGCTGCTTGGTTAACCGAGTTTGGGTTTCACACTCTGAGCAGGTCTCTGGGCTAATGCGGCCGGGGAGCGTTGCTCCAACGAGGGGTTTGAGGTGTTTTCTGTGTCTGCGAGGGAGCAGGAAGAGCTCTTGGCAGGACCTGCCTGCAGGTACCTGCAGCTCCTGGCAGCATTTCCAGCGCGGCACGTTGCTTCGTGCATGCACAGCCGCGGTGCAAGGTGTGACCCTCCAGCGGGAGCCTGGCTGGAATTGCTGGGGGCTAAAACCCCGCTCCGGGGCTCGCTGGGGCCCTGCAGGGAGCCCTGGAGGAGCTGGTGTGGCAGTGGCGGCAGGGCCAGCCACAGCATCCATCCCCATGGCGCTTGCAGCAGGGTGCCCGCGCGGATGCGCTGCCTCGCCGGCTCAGGCTGCCGATCTGCAGCGGCAGCAGAACTAGGGAGGTGTGGGGGGAGCCGAGCAGCTTGTGTGCCCCTACCTGCATCCTGCTGACGCCGCTGTCGCTGTCGCTGTCGCCCGCAGCGTGCGCGGCCGCGGAGGCGCCGCTGCGCTGGGAGCCGCGGTGCCGCCAGCAGCTGCGCCACCTGCAGGACGGCGCGAGGATCGCGGCGCGGCTGCCGCCCCGCCTCGAGGGACACTGGGTCTCCACCGGGTAAGGCCCCGCGGGAACCCCCGGGAGCGGGGCACCCCTGGGCATCCTCTGGGTACCCCCAGGTGAGGCACCCACCTAAGCGTCCCCCCTGGGCGCTCCTAAGCAAGGCATCCCCATGGGCATCCTCTAGGCACCCCTGGGTCCCCCCTCTGGGTACCCCTGGGCAAAGCAGTCCCGAGCATCCTTTGGGCACTGCCCCTGCATCCCTGAATAAGGTCCCTGCGGGCACTGGGCACCTCCTGAGCACTCCAAGACGCACCGTGGGCACTGGGCACCCCGGGAAAGCCACCTCAGGGGCTGCAGTGAACTTCCCAAAGGAAACAGAGAGCTGAACAGAGCCCATCCCTATCCCCTGGCAACTTTGCAGCCTCTGCTTCCACAACCTGCTCATTCCTCTGCCCATCCCGAGCTGCAAAGTGTCAAATGGCCCTGCGTGTGCAGGGAGGTTGGACTGGATGACCTCTAGAGGTCCCTTTCAACCTTAGGCATTCTATGATTCTATGAAATACCGACCCAGAAGCCCTGCATGGCAGCGTCACGCTTTGCTAGCCGGTGCTGAGCTCAGTACCAGGGGCTGCTGCCACCTGCATCTACTCTTGCCCCCCGGTCCCTGGGTGTCCCCTGTGTGCCCCAGGGCTGACGTGGCTGCAGGGGCTGGGGAGGGCAAGGCGGGTGCCACTGCCAGGCCGCTCAGGACGCTGCCTTGGTCCCCAGGTGCGAGGTGCGGCCGGGCCCCGAGTTCCTCACCAGGTCCTACCTCTTCTACTCCAACCGCCTCTTCAAGGCCCACCAGTTCTACTACTGGGACCCGTCGTGCCGCGAGCCCTCCTACTCGCTGGTCATCAAGGGCAAGGTGCGCCTGCGCCAGGCCTCCTGGATCACCCGCGGCGCCACCGAGGCCGACTACCACCTGCACAAGGTGGGCATCGTCTTCCACAGCCGGCGCGCCATGCGCGAGGTGGCCGCCTGGGTCAACGGCACGTCGGGCTCGGGCTGCGGTGGCTTCCTGCCCGCGGGGCGCAGCTGGGCGCCCGGGGCGCTCTACGAAGTGCTGAGCGCCAAGACGGAGCGCGACTGCACGGCCGCGCTGGGCTTCGCCATGCACGAGCTGAGCCTGGTGCGCGTGGAGAAGCACTACCAGGCCCTGCCGCAGCCCGGCGGGCGCCTCGTCGAGGAGCTCTACCTGGGCGACATCCACACCGAGTGGGCGGAGAGGCTGCACTACCGGCCCACTGGCTACCAGCGACCGCTGCAGAACGCTGTGGTAAGAGACGGGCGTTTTTGGGGGTACTAAAGAGGCTTTTGTGGTAAAAATAGTGTTTTTATGGGGACGCCATTGCCAAGGGAAGCATAGCTTACCGCTAGGATGCAGAGCCTCAGCGAGGTCAGTGGAGCCCAGGGCACAGAGCTGCATGCTTGGGTGTCCCACATCCCTCTCGCTGTTTCTTTGCTGTGTCCTGCAGATCAGGGAAAAGTGAGGAAGCAGCATCCCCCATTAAATCATTATTTTCCAGTGTAATGCCATTGGAAGAGGAAGCGGTCTTGAATACAGTTACACTGTTATGCAAAAATCAGGCTTTCATTTTGATGTATATGAAATGGAGTAAGACTTGGTTGCTTTTTAGCTTTTTTCGTCAGCCAGCACTCTGGTTTATTTCCAGAAAAGCATGTTTTTGTTTGAATCTTAATTGATCAACTCAGAAATGACTGAGGAGTGATACAGGGTGAGAAACCTCTCTGAACATCGCCAGAGGGAACTGAACGAAATGGAGGAGCCCCTTTTGGAGGCAGCTTTAGGGGGTAACATTTCCCTGCACCCTGAACTGCCCCAGCTGACCCCTGAAAGCAAAAGGAAAATGCAGAGCAACACCTCTCCCCCTCCAAAGCAGCATTCTCAAATTGGTTAAACTTGTGTTATCTTGGGCCAAAACCATATATATGAGCAAAACCAGATGGTAAACATAAACACTTTAAAAAGTTAATTTAAAAGCAAACCTAAAGATACCGAAATTCACTCTCTGGATCCAGCAATGTAATTAATCAGCTAACAGCTCTCCAATGTACCAGCACATGATGTCACCGCTTGGCGATAATTAGAAGCTGCCAAACATTAGAAGTAACTTTACACAACTGGCTTAAGTGAGTAGGATTTTTGGCTTCATGACGATGGTGATAATTTTATTGGGCAGAAGGTTTTTGTTTTGTTTTTATTACTCAGCTAATAGCCGCTTGCTTGCACCAGTGAGAAAGCTACATGGCTACGTTAGCCATTATTTTTTTAGTGCACTTTAAGAAAAATATCACTCTTACTCCCTTAAATCTATATCTGTTTTAAAGAAACCCATTCTCCCCAAATTACCTTTCATTATCAAAGAATTTCCTGTCCAAGGAGAGCATATATATTTGCCAACTTCTGGGATTATTTAGCCGTACTGTACTGTGTACTGTCAGCACTCATTAGTGTGACAGTAGCAGTAAAGCAAGCTGAAAATGACTAAATTACAGTAGACTCCAATCAACTTGCATGTGAATTACCCGGCAGTTAACTACCGAGTTACTTAGCATTGCTGCATATGACAGTTCAGTCGAGATTAGCTCTTGTTCTGGAAAATGATACAGCTTTCCAACTCTGGTTATTTGAAAATAAATCAGTTGTGATATGTGAAATATAAAAAATTCCCCAACTAGACAAAAAAATAAGAAATCTTCTGGCAGACGATGGGTCGTGGGACTGCTCTGGCTCAGCACTGCGCAGAGCCCAGGCGGGGAACCTGCTCGGACCTGGTTCTGCGGGAGGTTTTTCCTCTCTCCTGCAGTGATGTGTGTCCTGGCGGTCACGCGAGCCCACCGTGTCCTCTGGGAGCACAGAGCCTGGGCAGCTCCTTCTCTCGGAACCTTGATGTGCGAGAGGGATGTTCTGAGCCTTTTAAAATAACTCTGAACATATTTTTTTTGCATATCCACTTAAAAAAATATTATTTTTTGCTTTCCACAGCACCATGTGCATCCTTGCCCAGCCTGTGGGATTATATACAGAGCTGATGAACACCATCCACCCATCCTACCCGCGCGAGCCGAGCTGCCCATGCAGCTGAGCGGCAGCTGGGTGAGCACCCACTGCGAGGTCCGGCCTGCCGTGCTTTTCCTCACCAGGTACTTCATCTTCCATGGGAGCAATCACACCTGGGAAGGTTATTATTATCACTACTCCGACCCGCTCTGCAAGCAGCCCACTTTCACCATCTACGCGTCCGGGCATTACACCCAAGGCATCCCCTCCTCCAAAGTGAGAGGTGGCACCGAGCTGGCTTTTAAGGTCACCCAGGCTCGGGTGACACCGATGGACCAGGTGACGGTGATGATGCTCAACTCCTCGGAGCCGGGAAGCTGCGGGCTGACAAACTCCTGGCATGCTGGGATGGAGCAGGATATAACGCCCACAAATGGATGTTTGGCTTTGGGCATCAAGCTGCCGCACACGGAGTACGAACTTTTCAAAACGGAGCAAGACGCCAGAGACCGCAGCTTGCTGTTCATCGGCGAAAGGCCCACGGATGGATCCAGCCCCGACCGTCCAGAGAAGCGACCCACGTCGTATCAAGCACCTCTGATTCAGTGTGCTGGGGCCTCGGAGGAATTCTCTAAATATATCAGTCTGAAATACTTGGGAAAGCAAGATGCTAGTGGGAATGAAGCACTAAAACCTTTGCCTGTGGCCTTTTTGTTGTTTATAGCACTGCAGTTTTTGAGATGGGACTAGCTCTCTATTCAGGTAGAGCAAAGAATTCACATAGTCTTGGTGCTAGGATGATTTTTTATCCTTCAGGTGATCACATCTGGAATAAGTTTTACTTAGATTTGAAAACAGTTAAAAAAAAAGTGAACAAAACCAAAAAGATAAGCCTGACTATATCCTGTTTGTCCTGTGGCTTTATTGCCTAATCTTCCCTTTTCTTTGC
Source organism: Crypturellus undulatus (assembly GCA_013389825.1). Taxonomy (NCBI): domain Eukaryota; kingdom Metazoa; phylum Chordata; class Aves; order Tinamiformes; family Tinamidae; genus Crypturellus; species Crypturellus undulatus. Next base: position 57,478 of record VWPW01017296.1, on the reverse strand, counting down.
CTACAAATCTAATGTAGTGACATGGATGCATTGCACATTGCAATAGATAATTTAGCAATAAGAGAGAAAAAAAAAGAGCTGCAATCAGTTACAATTGCTGCTTTGAGCTTTTGACTCTTCTAAGATATAATCAAGAGATTATATCTTCTAAGATATAATCAAGAATCAGATGTAATTCAAACATCCAGAGTATTGCTGCTGAGTTTCTTTGAGGTTAAGTTCCCTTCCATTCTACTCCTCATTGCTGTTCTTGCAACTTTAGATCTGTAGCATCAGTCAGCAATAGAGTCAGCAAGTGCTCTTGATAAGGGCACTCTTAATCATTCCTTCCTCAGTTTACAGACTTTTCATGTATATGTAGACATTGATGCAATGTACAGTTTTCCACCTAGTTATATGCAAAAAAACCCAGCGCTCCCTGGGCATTACAGGCTGCTGTGCCTGGCCGTGATCAGATTAGAAGCTGCAGTAAATGAAAAAGGCCGCTGTGTCCATCTGCTTCCAGCTTTCAGCATCACGTAGCTGCAGGCACTGCATCCGTGCTGCCTTATTCTGCCTTTCCCCTCAGTTGCACTGGCCTGTGCTTTGGGAATGTGGCAGCAGCCACCACATTCCTGCACCCTTGTCCAGCCAGCAAGGGAGCACCAGGCAGCCGCGGCTCCTGCTCCTCCCGTATCTCCTGGAGCCAAAGGTCCTTACGTGCAAACCTTCTCAGGCTGTGTATTTTCACTGTCTCCCCTTCAGCAAGTATTCTGGCACTAATCTAGCTCTCAATCCAGCCACATTCATGTAAGGATGTTTCATAAATTTGCCATTAGTGACCAAGGCGTTGAGGAAATGCCCCAAGCACATCAGGTCAAGCTGATTTCTAGGGACAGGAAGGACAAAGTCAGAAATTACATTCCCTTGTCTGCTGCAGCTAAGAAGCATATAACTTACTTGGAGAAGACCTCCTCCCCGAAGCTAAATCCTCTCCAAATAAGCCTACGTATCTTACTTGCAAAGGATATTTTGTTAAACCAGCTATGTAATAGCTACCTTCTTAATGCTGTATTTACAAACCTACTACAGCTTGTACTTAGATAATTTATGGGTTTTATAACAGATTTTTGGGGGATGTGTACGTGAACAAATAATTCAAATGAGATGCTTATTAAATACATAAAGTTGTGATATAAATGTTGTCAGCATATTCACACATTCCAAGCATGGTAAAACAGTAGCTGTGCACAGAAACATTTATGTTGCTTCTAAGAGGATGTGCCAGAAGGCCAAGCTTGGCTAACTCACCTTAGGTGCCCTCTGGAGACACTTCTGCAGGCATCAGGTCTGCAGGCAAAGTCAGTCTCCCATCTCCTAGTCCTCTTTCTTCACTCACCATAGCGAGAGCTTTTGCAAGTAAAGCACTCGCGCAACACATCTCCTGCCGTTGCTAAGAGCTGCTGTGTTTTGTTGCCTGCTATTTTGTGGAGATCAACGGGGAAACGTTTAAAGAGCTAGAAGTGATTCTAAACCACCTTCTGCACTAACCTCCTTTGGGACCTTGGCAGTGGGCACTTTACCCACCCACCCTGGCAAACCCAACAAAAATCTGCTCATTTGGAGGACACCCAAAAGGTCCCTTTTTCCTGTGGCTTCAGAATTAAACTTTATCTTGGTATGTGGGGTCTTCTTTGCAAGGTCCCTGTTAAAATGCTAAGAAGCAAGGGAAAGCCCCAGGAGCAAGGCTGGATCTCACGCGATCCATAGGCACAGCAGAACCATCTTCCAGGGAACACAAAGATGTCCCATGTTACCATGAACAGGGAACCAAGCTACACTCCTTCCCTCCAAACCTGGAGCCTTTTCATCCTAAGTATCCTTAACTAGACTTACCCTGCCTACAGTATACCTGTAAAGAAAAGAAAAAGCCATGGAAAAGCTGTTTGCATAAATAGCATAGCTTCTGTTGTTCTGTTCACAATTTTGACGAAAACATTCCTAAAGCATACAGTTACTCCCTTACGAATATATGTCTTTGCCCAATTTGAGTCTGCCTGTCAATGATACCGTTTTTTCAAGAGGGGGAGCTGCACAGTAGGGTATTTTCTCCCTGTGAAAATACTTCTGCACTGTAATCAAGACACTACTCAATCTTTGTTAGACTCTGCCAAGGGAACTCTATGTCTCTAAGACATTTTCACACTCCACTAATCACCTTTTGCTTCTTTTTTGCCTCCATTCCAATTATTCAGCTTCTCTTTTAAAATGTAAATCTCTCAAGTCTCACAGCTGAGACGTACAGAAGTATAATCACTTGCTATTAATGATAATTCAAAAGAAGAACGTGTTCTTACTCATTAGATTTTTTCCTGGAAAAAGCTGCACTGGGAGCTCAGGGGTCCTTGCCCTGCTCCTGAATGTGGATATTTTTGTCATATGCACTTCTATCAGTAGCGTTTTCATATGTATTTTCACCAGTGATCTGGAACTACTGAATTATCTTGGGTCCCAGCAGACTCCTTCTGTGAGCATCCCCATTTCCCTGTGGTTCTCCGAGTGACCACTTTTGAGCTATGTGATTATCACAGAAGCCCAAGCTTTGCTGGGGTCCAGGTATACTCAATCCCAAAATAACATAAAATAGAACAAAAAAAAAAGAATTTAATGACTTTCCTTATGCACCAGTGTTACCATTTTATCACTTTTTCCCTTCTCTGGCTCAGGAGGTGCCAGGTGAATTGAGCATTTCACTAGGTCATCCTCCCCTCTTGGCTTTTCTTCTCTTCAGGAAGTCAGGGACTGCCTCAGGCATCTCCCTTGGAAGTCCTGATTCAACTTTTTAGGCCTACTAAATTTAAAAATGTTTATTTTTGAATAATAAGCAATGATAATGAATGACATCAGCTTTCCAGCCTCTTAGATCATCACTTGCAGCCTTGCCATCTGCATGTAGTAATGGTCCATATCTACTGCAGATTTCCCTCTGTGTTTCAGTTATTTATCACTCTTTCCAAGCACTCCACATATACATTTTTCTTTTGCTATTGCTTTCCTTATTAATTTTCTACACTTCGTAACTAGCATTTTCTTTTAATTGCTATTTCCTCTTTTTTTTTTAAATTACTTAAATCTATTTTTCCACTTCGTTTCATCACTGAACTAAGATAAGACTTTGAGTCAAAGTTGCCCCATTTCTTTGTTGTGATTTAATATCTTTCTCTTAAAAACTGCCAATTCTAATGCACGATTTTCCATCCAATTTCTTACTCACTATCCAACTTGATATAAAGTTTTCTCAGCTGTGCCCCTTTGAAACACCAGCTATGTGTATTAATATAGTATGGCTCTATGCCCATCTTGAATGCAATCAGGATTCTGCAGTAACCACCAGCTCTCAGCTGGGTGGTTAATTTAACGTTATCTGAGATAACCAAGAGAAAAATCTTCATGGCACATGTGTAACACTACGTTAGAAAAAACAGACCTAGCACATAAGCAACAAACATTAAAACTGTCTACTATTTACTTTTTTCCTCTTGGCTCCAGGGCAGGAAACAGACACTTTTTAGCACGACCAGGCTTTGGGCAGACATCTCTCTTGCTTTCCTTTCCCTGAACTTGTGCTGCCTTTGACATGTTCAACTACGGCACAAAACGAGCTCTGGGCACTTGTAACAAGGCTGTTTCCTGCAACACCAGCTGGAGTTGAGGATGGTTTTGCAAAGCAAATCAGAGTGACCATTGCAGACTGTTACTCCATCTTACCCAATAAGCGCTAGGCAAAATTTACACTTAAAATCATTATACTCGGTTCTTTATCCTGACCCAAGCACTGAGCTTTCCCTCTGAGGGCTGCAGGTCAAAACCCGCTGCTCTTCCCTCGCTGCCCGCAGACCTGGTCCCTGCGGACACCCTGAGGGTGCCTAGAAGTGTCCGCTGGGGCTTTGGGGAAGGACATGGAGGAGCAGCAGCCCCTGGGGCCAGGGCTGCTGTGGCGAGGCCTGGCTATGCGTTGCTCTCACCCGGTGTCCATGCTCTTCTCAGACCCCAGCACCTCCTCACCCCGCTCTCTACCACCCTCGTCGCACTTGGAAGATGAAGGGCTTCCCAAAACGGGGAGGGAAGTAAGCGCCGCCGCGGGCTGCCGCCACGTCCCCGCTGCCGAGGGTGGGAGCCGGCGTGTGGCAATCACTGAGGAAGCCCTGGGAGGAGCTGGAAGAAACCTCCCGCAGCCCTTCCCGTTCTTGCCGTCTTTGCAGCGAGGATCTGTGGGGGGAAGTCTCCATGCAAGGAAATTCGGCAGTGATGCGGCCAAGCCCACACTTGTTGCAAAACCAGGCCACTGGTCTCGAGCTCAGCCCATCTCCTCGCACGGCGAGCCCATGGGCTGCCGTCACCGGCCCGGGACCGAGAAGGCTGGGCCATGGGACCGGCCCCAGCAACAGCTCCGTTGTGCAACAGCGGGACACTCACCCGCGGGTGGCCTGTGACACTGTTACATTCACCATGGTTTCCTCAGTTTGGCTTTTCCTCAGAAAAGCAGGGCTGGGGGTCAAGAGGGAAGATGCCAAAGAGAGTCTTTCACATCCACTTTTCTCTCAGATTCATCTATTGTCTATCGATGCTCTGCACAACACCATGGCCTCAAGCTACGCTGCATTTGACATCGATTCTTGGGCATTGATAACCTCGGGTTATTCAAGCCTAACATCACCTTTATTTAGCCCCGAGCATACACACTGATCATTTTTACAGCAATACAAATTCACTCCCAAAATATCAGCAATAAGTATCAGGCAATTTTTTCCTTCCTACATGAAAGTCCTTCTAACACTTGATGGCATGATACCCCTCAGCACTGTGCGTGTAGCTCTTCACCAAAGGAGCTCTGCCGCACACAGTTAGCCGTCCCCCCAAAAAATCACTGACATTGATGTGATACACAAAGCACTCCATCACACCTTGTCCTGGTCTCTCTGGATCTCAGATTGCCCTGTGAAATCGAAATAAGAGCACACGTCTCCATCCTGAGGGCTGTCACTGAGATCACAGGCAGAGCAGCAGTACTTTGTGCTGCTTGTGGTCCTGTCAGGATATCAGGATTTGCCCAATGAGGCTTAGCTGATGGTGAATTCTCCGGTCCACAAGTACAAAACTCTTAGCTCAGCATGAGTCCTTAGCAGGTAAAACAAACTCTAGAGAAGAGAGGCTCCAAGACAGGGTCAATTTTATGCTGGAAAAGCATGTTTCAGGATCTGCTTCCCATATTGGAGGGCTGTTCCGAGCGGGAGGTGGCCAGCATCCATCAGCAGAACCCAACGGGAGGTTCAGCATAATACTTAGTCCAGTTAATCTTTCTCCTTACCTGCATCCACGTGTGCATGTGAACATCCCTGTGCTGAGGGATGTTCAAGCCCTCCACATCCCTGTGGAGGGATGCTGAGCCTAAGCATTTCAGAAACAGGGAGAGGGGATTTGCTATTAACTTAAGGAGGCAGAAGCCAACTCAGAAATCAAGTGTTTCAGTATCTGTGTCCTGCCATCTCTCTGCAGTAAAACACCCAGGCTGTTCCTGTGCAGATAGTTACTGTTGCTCAGAGAAGCCATCCCTAGATCATAAAAGCTCTGCTGAGGCTGGGTTCAGAAGATCTTTCTCCAATGGGCTATTGTTTATTTTTCTGGTTTCCTGTTTGATGGGAAGATGTAGCTTGGTGCAGTTTCAGCAAAGGAATCTGACTTCTGTCAACATAAATTCTCTGTTGCTTCTCAGTGCCTAGGCCAGCCTCTCGCAGCACCTGCACCTGCAGTCAGCTCCATAGAGAAACTCTTTGCTCTATCAGCTGCCCTGCTCCCTCTTTCCGAGCAGCCTTCCTGATTACTCCCACTGTGGTCTCTGCCTCATCTCCTTCTAGTTTTCTTTTCCCTGGGTTGATAGGTAGGGAGGAGAATCAGAAACTGTTTGGGGGCCACCAAGTGTTACTGACCAAAGAAATAATATTTTATTTTTTCCTTAGAGGATGATGAAAGACTAATATGCATCTCTCTGAAAAGATGTTTTCCCTCCTTTTAAACTAAAGATCTCTTAAATAAATATGCTTAGTTGAAGGCAATAAGAACTGCTGGGTTGGTTTCCAGGCTGCAAGGACTCCTATTTTCCTCACCACTATTTCAAACCTGGCTCCAGATAATTCTGGCTATTCAAAAGGCACTTGGAAAACATTTTGCCTTCCCAAAAACAGAAGAACACAAGGAAACCTCACAATCAAAAAGCTACTTGCTGCAGAGGTAGAGAGGTTCTTGGGCTAACCATCATAACACCAGGAAATTAGGAGACCGAGGAAGAAGAAATGGACCAGGACTTGGATAGATAGATGCTTAAAATAAATAAATATTCCAGAGCTATTGTTTCCAAGCATCTCCAAAGATGAGAGAGAATGATGTATCAAGCTGCAGCTGCCACTCCACTCTTGCAATTTAATTTCATTGAAGTGCATTATGCCAAATAATTACCTTAATGAAGTCTCTAATGGGAGAAGATGGAAAAAAGAATAGACACACTTTGAAAAAAAGGCAGCTTTGAAAGTACTTTCTTTTTAACCTGGCACTGATTTAGCTCCCTTTCTTCCTGGCTCTTACCCAGAGGCAGAAGAGTCTGATCTAACTCTCTTTCAAACAAAAGTTTCAAATGTAGCTCCAGTGATGGATTTCAGTGAACTAGCTACTTTCCTATGCTTTGAGACAACACAATTCGTAAAAACAACTATTTGTTTGGAAGAGTCCAGGCTTTTAAGCCCTGCTACTTTTCTGCTTCCTACAAAGGAGACTCAAATGACACTTTTAAAATCCCGCAGAATTTTCGCCTAAATTAACCTTTGTTGGCAGATCTCATTTTCCACCAATGTTTTTCAATTTATATTTCACTTTGGAGGCTCCCTGTGAAGTGACTTTCAGAAAATGTACTGATTTCATCACCAGGAAAGCTATGCACAGGACCTGCACCTACTGCTCATGCTGGTCTTTTCCAGTGGTCTGAAACTGCACTTTCTTTGGTGAATGAACTATCTCTCAAGGACTATTAAACAGTTTCTTCATATTTCTTTGAATGAAACCTGAAAGGATAACTTGAGAGGAAGGGAAATATGTACTTCCTCAGGCAGGGATTTGATGAGGAAGGTAAATGAACTGTTTCTCCCTGGTCACCTCCCACATATTTCCCTTTTAGCATTGTCTAAGGCTGTGGTTATCCTCCAAATCTTACAAATTCTCTCTAGTACCTTCCCCACCATTCTGACTCCAAACCTTAAAGATTTTTATTTTTAAAAAGCACATATAGCCCATTTTTATCAAATAAACATAAAAATGCAATAGTTCACCTTTTTTTAGCAAATATTTTTGCCAGTTTCCAAACACTTCTCAAACTCTGGAATATCAACTGGTCAAGAGAAGGCAGCAACATGATCCCAGCCCAGAAGCCTGAACCCAACTACTGCCCAGAAGCCTCAGACAATCCTTGGATTTCTAAAACTGCTCTTCTTAGTTTCTCTCAGTTTTTCTCCTCCTCGTGCTTCCTGGACAGCTTGTCATAGAGGTAATGTGTTCGCTTCTCCTCTTGGCTCTCGAAGAAGGAGGCTGCAATTTTTCTGCAGGAGCGGTGGGCATAGGTTTCCAGAAACACTGTGGCATAGATGATGCAGTAGAGCAGCCCAACAACAAGGACCACAGAGTTATTGGGAGGCCTTGGTGGGTTGATCTTGCAGTGGGCAGAGCTGAAGTGCAGATTATGATGGTAGCTTTTTTCGAAGTCCTGAATTGATGATTCTGCAGAAAAAAATGGGAAAAGTTTCTGGAAAAAGGGCAGGGCCCTTATTTTTGCCTGAAATGAAAAGAGTAAAAGTTTAAACAAAATATGAACAAAATAAACATGTTACCACACACGCACACAAAAATTGAAGTACATCAGTGCTTCAGACTGCCTGAGAGTAGTGGCATGTTGTCTATGTGCTGAATACTTGACATGGTGAGCCCCAATCCTCTCTGATCTTCTGCTGATGTTACAGTGATTACCAAAGGTGCCTTAGTAGCTATGTGTTTCAAATTCAGAACCAATAAAGCACAAACCGGACAAGGGAAGCTGGTACTTACACTGTATTTGATGTTGAGAGTCACGGGCACCACCGAGAACAGAGCCACGTTCCTGAGCGCGGTGTCTGCCGTGCTGAACGCGAAGTGGTCCATGGCTATGATGACCAGCATCAGCATCAAGACCACCGTGAGGAACATGGTCTGCGTGAGGCAGAGCATCGCTTCCTCCCGGGACAACTTCGGGCCTGTTGGCCGAAGGAAACGTTTGGATGAGCCTGTCAGCAGATGAGCTGCTTTTCTGTCCGTGGCTAAACGCTCCAGTTTCTTGGTGATGTAGAAATTGTCAAAGCGAAGGTTGGTGAGATAGTTTTTCAAATACCAGATGGACTCAAAGCAGAGATAGAGCACAGAGAAGCCAGCAACTAGTCTGTTCCCTGCTTGTACTGAGGTTTTTACCAGTGCTTCAACTGCCAGGAAGTTTTTTCTAATTTTCTCCCCAGCAAGATGCATTTGCTGATTAACAAAGGTGCTGTTAGTAAGTAGTGCGAATTTAAAGTGCCCATTCTTAGGCCGCAAAGCGCTGATGTCAACTGTTTGGATTACATCTCCAAGCTCCCAGGACGCCTCCCCTAGGAGGGCTGTTGAGTTCAAAAGACTCTCCGAGGAATTTTTACAGATGCATTCAATAACCTGCAGTATGGCCTTAATGTTACTTATAATGTTTGGTGTTACATTAACCGCCACGATCATGATGCAGGTAGACAAGAGAAGCTTCCGACCTTGTTTTGTACCCAAGGTAGGCATGATGATACTGAAGACACAACGGGCAGGGTGCACCAAGAAAAGGGTCAGTAGAAGGAGCAGACTGAAGGAAACGGCAATTGCAGTAGAGAGCTGTCGTGAATACTCCAGGGAAGCAAACATCCAGTTGTAAAAGAGGCCTCCTACCACCGCTGTAATGCAAGAACACTGTAGAAATAAAGCCCACAACTCTCTGGTGTTTGCTGGGACAGGTTTTGAGTAAACTGACCATAGATCTAGCACAGTCCTGTGTACCTTAGGGAGCACAAAGTCTTCACAGTAGACACAGAGTCTCCACCTGTACAAAGAGGAGGTATCTGGGTGTTAGCAGAGGGAACACAGAATTGCACTCGCTAGAGACCTGTGAGACAGTCTCTTTTGGACCTTTATAACTTCTCTGCCTCTGGTTTCTCTCTTCTCTACCTCCATCCTAAACTGAACAGCTAGGGTCAAGATCTTCCCTGGAAGAATGCAGGGCAGGAAAGTTCAAGGCATTTCTGGAAATGTTAAATACCAGCTACAGTGCAACTGCTGCAGCTGTCATTAGCTCCAGCTCTGCAATTACAGGGTACTCAGTAGGTGAGAGGAGGCAGAGCAGCAGCTCCTGCTCTACCAGGCTAAAAATCAGGAGCACAAAGGTGACAAATACAGACCTGATCAGAGAAAACGCTCTTTTCACACTGATATTCCATTGACAGAGAAGTCCTCAAGGGTAACTGGCCAGGGAAGACAGGATATATCCCATAGATATTTAAATGTCTAATAAAAATAAACATTCTGGAAGGAAGATCATTTCTCAGACCTTGGATCTGAAGGGACTCTCTCTGGAGCAAAAAACATGGGGTGGGGGTGAGGGACAAACCCTCCCCTAATTTTTGGGTTGATTTTTCTCCCCTCTGCACAGCCCAAAACCTCTCCCATAGTCTTGTGGGTCTGACTACTGCCAGGGAGAAGGCACAGGGTGAAACCCAGCCAAGCAAGCACCATCTTCCCCAGTGTCAGTTACTCCCAGAGGGAGAATTCTGCCTAGTAAATCCAGATCCAGCCAATTCATTTACTGCATTTTTTTCTAGAAAGAAAAAAAGAAAGAAAAATACCCCCAAACAAACAGCACAGCAGCTGTCAAGACAGAGCAGCAGAAATTAAAGCTGACACTACATACCAAGGTGCAGAAAGGTGTCCCAGTCTTGCTCGTATTCCCTCCATGCTCCAGAGAAGGGCCTTGCCTTAATACACTTACAGAATCTTGGATAGAGCTTCTGTGACTCCCAGGAGAAAATTGAAGCAGTTATCATGAAAGATCCAAGACTCAATAAAGAAGCATTTTAAAGCAATTCATATCAGCCAGGGTAGGTGGCTCCAGAAAGAAGGGGTGCAGAACCTGAGGAAATAACCCACTGCCAGGACACGGCAGGGACACCGCACCCTGCTCAGACCTTACACCCCTTCGTGCCTTACTGTGGTTACAGCAAGGCTGATTTTTGTGACAGAGCTGAAGAAAACCAGCCAGTGACTGAGGGACTGACTAACACAGAACAAGCATCACATGAGGGCCGGGGTGTTGCTGCCGCGTATTGGGAAATACAGCACCTCATCCCAGCTGACTCCTCCTCGCTGTCCCCTGCGAGCTGTCCCAGCGCAGCCGTGCGCTCGTGTAGCGACCGCTCCGCGCGCTCCTTGTCCTGTATCACCTCTGCAGGTGCTACCTGTGTCCCTCCTCCCGCCTAATTCAAGATGATTTGTATAATAAAGAATGAGAGATCCAGGCTCTAACTTTTTGTCTGCACCGGCAGCCTCTTGCGTAGCTGCTACACGAGAGCCTGTGCTGGGGCTGTGCCCTGCACTGGGTGTGCGGACACAGACAACTCTGGGGGACAGAGCTGCATATTGGTGCCTTTCCCTCTTCCCTCTTCCCTGTTCCCTCTTCCCTCTTCCCCACTGCAGGGCACGACAACCACNTATCACCTCTGCAGGTGCTACCTGTGTCCCTCCTCCTGCCTAATTCAAGATGATTTGTAAATAATGAAGAATGAGAGATCCAGGCTCTAACTTTTTGTCTGCATTGGCAGCCTCTTGCGTAGCTGCTGCACGAGAGCCTGTGCTGGGGCTGTGCCCTGCACTGGGTGTGCGGACACAGACAACTCTGGGGGACAGAGCTGCATATTGGTGCCTTTCCCTGTTCCCTCTTCCCAGAAAACCCACTGCAGGGCAGGACAACCACACAGCCATTGGGTGCTTTCCTGCCCTGGTTGCTGTGACCATGGGAGGGTGTCACAGCCAGTGGCAACTCGCTCCTGGAGCCGGCCAGGCTGGCCACGTCCGCGGTGCACAGAGCAGAGCCTTCCCGGGGTGGGAACCCACGGGCTGCGGGACATTCCCAGGCTACCCGGGAGGGAGAGGCCGAAGGGCGGCGGCGGGAGATGAGCCTGGGAGCGGATGCGGCCGCTTCCCGCAGCAGCTCCAGCCCTTGCCGCTCCTGCCGTGCGGATACAGAAATCCTCTGCCCGGAGGAGCGGGACACAGGTGTGGATGGGACACGCTGGACCGCTCCGGCTGCCAGCAGGCAGCAGCCCGGCAGAGCAGCAGAGACTGTTATTTATCCATCCAAGGCGCCCGCTGGCTGCCGACTTGGACGTGCAGCCTGCACACTGCATCACCATGAGGAGAGTTTTCCGAGTTTGCAGCATCCCCTGGCAATGAGGAAACGAAGTTAGTGAGGCAGCTCTTCCTAACCCATGACTTGGGCACAGCAAGGAATGTTATATGTGTAATTAGACATAGATTTTCCTTCTGGTTTGACTTGAAAGTTGCTTTCTGTTAGGGGGGACATAATGAGGGTTTAAGTCTGGAATATCTTTCTTTTTAGACTCCCAACTGATACGGTGCAAATGAGATGTCAATGCCTAGTGTTTCCCAGGACATAATGACAAAGATTGCTTTACAAAAATAAGTATATATGTATGTATATATGCATAGGTTTATGTATGTATAGATGTGTATATGTAACCTGGGGTGCAGGACACACACAGAGGAATATACAGCTTTGTGGAGCAACCGTGACATCTTGTGGCTGGATTCTGCTAAACCACTTCAAGGTCTGCTCATCTGAGCTCATAAATTATTTAGCTTTGTGGGAGAGGTTTAAGGCCTTCGAGGACACGGAGGAGAAACGGCACTGTTGGTGGGTCAGTGGTGGGTCCATGTCCCTGTCCCTCCAGGGATGCACCAGGATGCCCATGGCCAGCCTGCGTCCCCAAGGTCCCCTGGCAGCTCCTGGGGACAGCAATGGGCTTTGCTTTCTTTACTGTCTCCGTGTAGGAAGCTGTAGTCATCCCTCTCGGGCATCCCCAATTTAGATGTTTAGTGCTACAGTGGCAGAGAGACCCACAAGCCCAGAAAGCAGCTAACGGGGAGCTTTGAGACTTGATGTATGTGTATGAAGAAGGAAAGTTTCATCTGTGTCATGGCTTCTATTCAGACTCAACAGGGGCTAGTGACTGACCTTGCATAAACCAGGACACAGATTTTAAGCACATCTCTGCCCTCTAGGCTGCAGTTTGCTTGGGACAGGTGCCAGGGCAGTCCCAGGGGAGTATCCTGCCAAAACACCTGCAAGATCAACCCGCAGCAGCAGGGTAACCAGGGCAGGGTGACGAGGAGAGTGCAAGGGGATGCCAGGCATAGGAGGAGCCATTCACAGGCAGGGTTGGGTATGTGAATTATATGGATTCAGAAAAGGACTGGGTAAATTAGGTGAATAAAGGTATGAAATGCTATGGATGAAGGCTGAAGATGGATTCCCCATGGCAACATCATCATCACTATCGAGCTGGCTCTGCAAGCCAAGAAATTAGAGAGTGAGGGAACGCTCAGCCCACTAGCGAGGATGGGCTGCTCCCTAACCACATGTGAATGAGCAGCTTAGGGTGATGCAGAGTCAGGTTGTGCCGTTTCTGTTTTCTGCTGCAGAAATACAGAAAAATCCCATGATTACCATTCTGTGACTGTACAGGGGAATAACTGCAGTAAGAGAAACATCTAAGCTTAATTTTCAGGGATAAGAAACACTATGGAATGCTTTACTGTAAATAAAACGAGAATGGTAATGTTGCAAGCATCTCAGAAAGATATATGGATTTTTCTTCCCACATTGGATGGGAAACTTCAAAGGGGTAAAGCAGAGATATTTTGGAAGTTGAATTGTAATGTGTGAGTGGCATTTCCTGCTAATTAACATTCAGAGCAGGCTGCTAATGTGAATGGCTTTTGTGGTGATTGCCGCATTTTTGCATTCCTAGGAAAGAGTGCACAGGCAGGCAAAGTTCCTCTCAACTAATGTTTTCTAAGCTGCAGAAGGTTAATACAGCATTTGAAATGTCCTTTTGGGGGGATTTTCATATTTCTAGTTGCATCACAGGAGCTCCAAGAATAATGGGTGGGATAGAAGGGTAACGGGATAAAATCTTTCTTTTGGTGAAGTTAGTGCTTGCAGCAGCAAATGTAATTAAAGTGAATTTATGCACATCAGTTGACGCTTGTGCTCCAGAAATACTGAACCTTAAAGACGTCTGTTTGAAAAAAAAAAAAATCAAGGAGACCAAAAGTGTCCTGCTCTCACAGATGCCTGGATACAAAAAAAATCAGGATTGGGTAGTGCTACAATACACATCAGACCTTAAACCAGCCCCTTCGAGGAGCGCCTGGGAACCCCAGCCACATCCTGCCTTGAGGCTGGGAATGGAGCTGGCAGAGCCAGGTCTGCGGTAGGGGCCAAGGACTCGGGTGATGCTCACACCTTCCCCAGGGCTGTCCTGGCCTGATGGCCCTAGTGACCTAACACCCCCTGGGCCTCCATTTCCCACATCCAGCACCTTTAGAGACAGGGTGTTGTGAAAAACCTCCTGATCTTCCGTCAGGAAGTGCCATGGAAGTGCCAGGACCCTGGGAGTGTTTTTGGGGAATGTCTACACACTCTGTTTTGATGTCAGGCCCAAAGGAAAGCTTGTTCCTAGGTACAACCGGGATGCACCAAACCATAGAATCATAGAATCATAGAATGCCTAAGGTTGGAAGGGACCTCTAGAGGTCATCTAGTCCAACCCCCCCTGCACACGCAGGGCCACCTAGAGTACGTGGCACAGGACTGCATCCAAGCGGGTCTTGAAGATCTCCAGATCTCCAGTCTCTCCAGAGAAGGAGACTCCACAACCTCTCTGGGCAGCCTGTTCCAGTGCTCTGTCACCCTCACCGTCAAGAAGTTCTTGCTTAAGTTCTTCCTTAAGTTCCCGTGGAACCAGACTGGAGACTGCACATAAATCTGTAATTTATGCATTTGTAACGGAGATGGACATGGTCTTACAGTTTAATCTCCTGAATCAGGTGATTTGACCCACCAGGAGGGTCTTTGCTAATGACTGTCCAGGCTGCAGGCCACAGAGAGCACGAGACCCGCTTCTTTCCACCGAGCAACTCTTGTCCCACAGGAGCAGTGACCGTGGCGGCCACGGCGCCGCGACAGCGGGGGCCCTTGGGCAGCGCTGCGCCCCGCTGAGCATGGCCAGGGCCTGCAGGGACGTGGGACAGCTCCAGGCCCTGTGTGCCGGACACGGGGATGGCTATGGGCACCGAAAGGAGCCTCCAAAGCAGGAGCGCGGTTGGCATGGGAGGCTGGTGGGTGACAAGGGCTCCTGTCCCTGCGGGGCAGCCCCCAGGTCCTGTTTCCCGGCCGGATGGTGCTGGCCTGATTGTCCTGGCCTGGGCACTGCTCCTCTCCTGAGGAACGACAACCGGGCTCAGGGGAGCGAAGCTGCTGGGGAGGGAGACTGGCTTTTCTGCAAACAGGACAGTGGGAGGGAGACTGGCTTTTCTGCCCTCGATCTACAGAGCAAACAGGACAGTGGGCACCATGCTAATAAATGTGCTTTATTGTACATTTTCCAGGATCGTTAAGGATTGTGTTTCTGGATCGATCAAGTTCCACAGTCAGGCAATTTGTTGCGGTGGTTTTGGTTCAACCCCCCGAAGGTTCCTCCCTGCACCGTGACCCTAATGCAATCCCACAGCAGCAGTAACCACGACTGAACCCCTCAAGTGCTGGGTCTGAGGGACGAGTTACCCAGTCTGCTCTCGGAGCCGGCACCGAGCGCCGTCAGCAACGCTGGTGTAGTATGAAATAACGGAGTCAGCTCCAGCCCGTGCTGCTCAGCCCCGCTGCCAGCCGGGACTGCAGCTCTCCAGGTTCACTCCATCAGGGAGAGGGACCTGGTGGAGTCCAGTGCCCGGCACAGGCACTAGGTCACTAACCTTCCTGCACCAACAAGTTAGATCCTTTCTCTTACAGCCCGTCTATTTCAGTGATTGATCTTTTAAATTAAATATTTTAGATTCTTAGAGAAAAATAAAATAAAAAGTTGGATAAAATGTTAAGTGATTAAATCACAGTCAATTTGCAATTCTTTCATTGAAAGTACCCGAGTAATCAGATTTTTTAAAAAAGTTAAGAATCAAAGTCTACTCTTCAAAAATGTCAATAATACTCCAATGCAAACTGTCCACTGACCTGTGACTCAGCCCCTCACCCACGAGTGAGTCAGTCTCTCAAACCTAAGGTTGGCTACTTTTATCAGTGCTGAGACCACACCGATGTCCACAGACTTGTCAGGAATAAATGTGGCCCTCAATCTCCATCTGTGTATTCAGTGCAAAGAACCCGGCAGAAATTACTGTCTTAGGTTTTCAAACCATGAAACATGTTTGGAAACAAACTGTTGCTTCCCCATTTCCAAAGCATGCAGTAATACACCAAGCCCTATCTACGCATCTCCTGAATCATCCTTTCGTGCACAAACCTGAAGAAATAGTCTTCCTCCTACATGACAGAATTACTCACAAGATCGTACCGAGACCCTGATCTCCACAGTGCTGCTAGAGCCACGTGGCCAAGGCCAGGTTCTGACGCACTCACGTTGGGTAGCACGTAACTAATCCAGTTGCTTCCACTCCAGGGACAGTGTCACTCTCCAGAACACAACAGGATATCAGTGGCTAGAACAGTAAAACTCCCTGGCTTTCGGGAGGAGAGGCTTCTCCCCAGAGATGCCATAAGTTTGCCGGGTTGTCCAGTGAACAACCATCTATGAAGGCTGGCTGGATGGAATTCTCTGGGAATATCTGATTGGTACCTGCCAGGGAGAGGGGAAAGATCTTCAGAGAAAACAACAAATTGATACTTTGACGTACACCAATATTTATAAAAATAAAATTAAACCAGAGGATCCGGTAGGTGCGAGTAGCCACATGGCCTTCTTCCTCTGCATACTCTGATGATTCCAGTGCCCAAGTCCTAAGTGAGTGAGTCCTCCCCTGGGGTGGCTTTGTTCATATTTTATTTAGTGCACTTAGAGTGACATTTTCTACAGCTGTCGTAAGCAACGTGGCATTTTCTGCATGGATGTTGGCCCATGCAGGGAAGGTCCCCAGCTGGAAGATGCTTTTGGCCCATGTGTTCATAGCCAAGCTAAGAAGCAGAACTCCCATAAGATTCATGAGCAACCCGGTTCTTGCCTACAAAAGAAACACAAAGATAACACTGATATTAGGGGAGCAGGAACAAGGTCTAAGAAATTCTGAGTACAGCACTCGGAACCATAGCAAGTCCAAATTGCACCATGTCAGATTTTCAAGAGACTCTTTTTGTATCCCTGTTCCTTTAAACACTGCTCCAAACAGCATTTGACTTGTCCATTTACTTTACCAGATATTGAACTGGTAACTGCTAACTTCTGAAAACTATTTTCATAAAAACTCCAGTCAGGTTGACTGTCTTCAGTATTTTCTGTACCTACAACAACTTACCATATCCTTGACCATCAAGTGACCAGAAGAAAATGCAATTGAGTTAGGAGGAGTTGAGACTGGCAGCATGAACGCATAGGAGCACCCTACAGTCCCTGGTATCATTAAGTAGAGGGGATTTACTTTCAGACGAATCGCCTTGAAAAACAGAATGGAAGAGAAAGTGTACGTCAGGGATTAGGAGTGAAAATCAGATATATTAAAGAAAATCAGTAGTCACTGCATTATGCAGGGTTGTATCGTATTCTGTGACACATAATTGCACATCTCACCAATAATATTTGAAAGATAATCTGATATCTGTCAGCACCCAGATTGTGCCAGAGGCACTTGCTTTGCTTCTTTCCAAGGGTTTCAAGGTGCCAAACACCTGCTGTAAGGGCAGGACACCACAGCACAGACACGACGCTGACCGGTCCATCCGGGCAGAGCGGCAAGGAAGGGAGCAAGGGGAGGCTGGGCTCAGCGTTTCAGTCTTACCAGTTCCGCCAAGACAGGCAGAAAGATTATAATCGTGGCAGTGTTGCTGGCGAACTCGGTGAATAAGGCGATGACAATAGTGATAAGGATGACGGCCACCGGCGGGGGGACACCCTCCAAGGGGTGCAGGCGGCCCCCTATCCACACAGACAAACCTGACTCCTGCAGACAGGGAGAGAAAACAAGCCAGACTTGTCTCTGTACACAAACCCATCCTTTTGTGGAACAGCAAAGCATGTACAACCAGAGATAACTTTGCTCACCCACCACTGCAATGCAAACACCTATATGCAACATATATTTAGCAGCAAGAAATATTGAAGGCATCTCAAGGTTTACTAGCCTCCCCAGTTAGATGTCATTCACTGTCATCCATAGGAGTTAAAAAGCAGGTTTTTCAGGTGTATCGATCTGGAGATGCAAATTTCCCAGAGCCAGACAAAACTCCCGATGGCACCCTGTGAAAGGAGAAACCATTGGGCAGAATGACCATCACGCAGTGTCTGCAGGAGGCCTCACCTCGCAGCCTTTCGCCATGGCAAATCCTCCTCCAAGCAGCAAGATGATGTTCCAGGGAACGGTCTCCTGGGCCTTCCTCCAAGTCAGCAGAGGCTGCGTCTCCGTGTTCGGGGCTACACAGAGAGGAAAACCCCACATCAAACACACACACGAACATGAGAGAATAGGTCATCATCTGATGGGATGACATCATAGCCTGACATCAGCACCGAAGCTCACTAATCACAAGTTGCTAATGATTAAAATATGCATGTAGAGTCTCTTAAGCTAGATGATTAAAAATGGTTTCACTTACAATCAGAAAAAAAAAAGTAATCCTAAAAGTTTAGTTTTTCTTTGAGGCTCTCTTAGAGGGACATTGAATATCAGTTTATTTTTCTCCCTGTAAAAGACGTAACTATCGTCCTCAACAGATGGAATGTTACTGATTTTCCACTTGCTATTCAACAACTCAGGAGCTTTATGTCAAGGAATTCACATATTCCCCACAGGCCATTTCTTAACACGCAGTGAAGTGAGCCCCACGGGCACTCCTATTTTATTCAGAGCAGGTCTGATGAGATATCTCCCGGAGCGTGGACAAGGCAGCGCGTGTGCAGGACCCGATCAGCTGCAGCAACCCCTGGTTTGTTCCCCCAGCCCCAGGACGAGCTGCACCATCCACAAAGCCGGTCCCCATCACCTCCAACAGCCAGCTCTCCACACCGAGGACTCCAGATCAAATCATGACAAGTGGGTAACAGATTGATATTTCTGTATCTCATTGCTGCTCAAGAGTCCCAAGATCTCAGAAGTTTCCTATGCCAGAACCCTGCTGATTCCAGTTCTCTTTAACACAGCACAGCATCATCTCTGACAGCTCCACGAGTAACTGAGTCACTCCTACAACAGGCAGCAGGGCCGTGACTCTTAAGCTTCTTTTGGCACTTCAGAAAAAATGACCGTCTATGCTGGGTTGCACAGGCCACCCCGCAAGCTGCACCCTATGGCCTGGTCCAGCACTGCCGGGTGCTGCAGCGGGACCAGGGCTGTGTGTTCTGGCATTTACGCTGCAGGAGCATGGACACAGCGAGGGGCCCTGTCCACTGCATCTCCTGCTCAGCTTTTAGAGGAAAACACCTACTCACCTTTCAAGTCAAACCACCACCTGAAGGAAGGCTTTTGTGAAGGGAAGAAGAACAATATGATCACTATGGTGATTCCAGTAACAGCATCTGTGATGAACCTGTCCAAAGCAGCAGAAAGGAGTGTAAAAGCACATGCCTGTAGCGTTACAAAGTTTATGAGAACAGGGATTTACCAAAGAAGATTATGAGTTTCCATCGGGTTTGAACTACATTTGTTGTTCTTTTTCGTTTATTTTTAATTCCCTGTTGAGCTGCACTTCTAAGATGAGCTGTGAGCCCCCTGAAAGCACTGCCCCAAAGCCCCACAGATGCAAAGAAGAAGATCTAATCCCTGGTGAATGCAGGTTGTGGCTGTTTTGATCACTGGGCTGGGCTCAGATGGTGCAGGTTTGAGAGCAGAACGTGGGAAAGGGGGCTCAGAAAGGTTTCTCCAACTCCCTGCAGGGCAGTGTGTTAGACATGAACACTGTAAAATGTTCAGCTTCAGAAGCAAAAGCTAGGCCCCATCCAGGAAAGAGCTTATGTGTATGTTTGCGGAGCTATTGACCGATGAGGCAAAAATTTGGAACTATATTGTTGTATTATGAAATCATTTATTGAATTATGGCTTTATAAAATGGTCTTTTCTACTTAGAAATAGCAGCCTGCTCTGAGCTTTAGCATTCCCCACTTATGTGTCCTTTTGCCTTCCTGAGGGATGGATGTCACAGCAGAGATGAACTTGCAAAACAGGCTCAGCTCCTGCAGCCTCTCTTGCTGCAGACCTCCAGTGATATCAGTGGATTCCATAGACAGTTCAGGATTTCACTGCAATTGCATTTTTAAAAGGCATTCCCAACATTCAAACCCTAGGGATGGACTCAGATAGACATATGCAAGCATCTGCAATGCCAGCTTCCAGCTGGGCTTCATGGGCCTCCTCCAGGAGATGTAAACAATAAAGCCTCTAGCACTTGAGGATCAGTTTTATTTATTCCATGAAACCTGAGAAATGGAGCTAAGCAGCACAATCAGAAACCCAGGAAACCCCAAGACTTGGAAATGCCATTGAAAAATGTGACAGAGAAATAAAAATAAAATCTTACCCTGGTGCAAACAAACTTGCCCAACCTGGAATGAATTTGGGGTCCCTGGAGAAAAGCATGATCGCAAACACACAAAAGAAGAAGAAAATTGCCTGTTCCGCAAACCTAAAATGAAAAGAAATGCAGCTAAAATGCAGTTGTCCTATCTCAGGTCCACACTCTTAGCACAAGTAAGGAGCTTAAACTGAAGCAGGTTGGGTGAGAAGTTAGACAGCTTTTCTAACAACAACGAAACACTGAAAGAGACTGTAAATCTATTTGCAAATATTGGTATTTGTCAGCAAATCTCCCTACTGGAAGACACTAAGGACAGACAAGACAGGCCCCAGGCGTTCTCTGAGCAGATGCCACCACTCGCACATGCAAAGTCGACCCTTGGGATGGGGTAGAGGGGAAGAGCTTAGCAGTTTCTCGTGGTCATTCCTGTCATCGCTGTCCTCTGGGACTGCGTTTCTCAGGCATGTTTTGGTCTGATATGGACTGGCTAGGCATGATCACACCTCAGCTCAAGCCAGCAGAAAAGGACAGATGAGATCCAAATCATGTATGACACACCAAGAACAACGTTCTCCAAGATCAAAACCTAAGCAATATCACTTAGACATGACAAATAACAGGGAGGCCTGTGAATGGCAAATCTAGGCTAAGCATTACTACCAACTCCACTGATGACCCACTAGAGTCAGAATTTAACAAAGATGATGCCTCAAAACACTGTTTAAAATCTCTCAGAAGCACAACGAGGGGCATTGAGACGGTTGCGAGGAAGCCACTTGCATTCATTTTAAGTTATGGGGTTGCTAATCAGATTGGTAAAGCAAGGCTTAATGGGCTTTCTCGCTGCTAGACCTCAAAGTGGGGCTTTGATTCTTACACAGACATTTTGCAGGCTTCCAGATAATGTACTGAGTGGAACAAATAAACGAATTTCTTTCATGTACAACACAGGCCCGGACAATCGTCTTTGAAGAAACACTCCATTTCACACACAACAGCAGTAATTACAGTGTCAGCAGAGCCACACAAGCATCGCTGACTCTTCACAGCCTTTCTGTGGGCATGAAAATACTATTTTACAGGGGGGAACACAGACCTTTTGAGATTAAGGCCTACAATTTCAAAAATCTTCACTATCACTGATGGCCCAGAACATCAGTAGTTGGTGGAATATACCTCGGATTTGATTCTGGGAACTACTCAACTTTTCCTTTCTGGCATTTCTCATAAGTCTGAAACACTCAGGTTTCCTTTCTCCCATGTGTGATCCTCATCATTACAATTTGCACCACACGTTTTTACAGAAGACAAGACCTTTAAGAAACCACAATAAAAGGTGTCTTATCTTTCTTCACCTGACTGATAAAAGATGGAGTCACTCACGAAAGATATTGCATTCCATGAAATGGATCTAACTTCTTTCTATATGCTTTCTTTGAGCATCTTTTTATGATTTATTAAAATATATCCATAATCCGTAGGATTTACATCTATTGTATGATCTATCAGTCTCCTCAGCAACTAGTTCCTACTTTGCAGAACAGTTACAAACAAATCTGTACATGTACACATGCGTTCCTGGAAACTGCAAACAGCTGTTAAATGACGCAGCATGAAGTTAATATGAATTTTGCTCCTGATAAGCATTTGAGTATGATTATACTATTTTCCTTTATTTGTATTAGTGAAGATGAAGAGGCGGGATTGTGCAAAACCCAAAGTGCAGTAGGTCACGAATACAGAAAAGCATATTTCAATCTTTTATACCCACTCAAAATTCAGTGCCACTCAGCCCACCCATCCTCAGCCAGGACATTTCCAACCCGCTTGATTCTCATTCAGTCCCAACTTGACAACTCACTTGGTTGGCCCCAGTTTCTGATAGTCTTCCTTTATCACTTCTCGGGCTCGGGCTTCTGCATCCACCCTTATATTTGACTTTTTTGCTCTCCAGCCCCTGCCAATAAACACAGTTACATTTTTACATGTCTCCAGCGCAATTCACTCGAGAGCAAATCCCGCGCTCAGCGTCGGCTCTGGAAGCTTCAAAGAGGGGAAGTTTCTCCCCGCGGGAGGCTCCGAGCCTGCCGGCACGTCTCTCGCAGCGGTTGGTATCGTCCCCAAAACACCCACGACAGACGGTGCGAGCAGCCTGGCAAAACCTGGCCCGGCACCTCCCTGGGTGCAGTTGAGGGTATTTTCTCCCTCCCATGCCAAGGATCAGAGGAGCCTGTGAATCTCCACGCCTTCGTGCCAAGGAGACCCGCGGTCTCCACGGAGCAGAGGGCAAGAAGGCTCCTCTCATTTATATGCTGAAAATTTCCTTCAGCGTGGGCTCCAATTGCCAAAAGACAGACCCAGCTTTGCTGCATTTCATCATTGCTAGTGTACAACTAGTGTGGCAGAATGAGGAGGAAGTGGGTGACATGGAAAAATGAATCTGCCCCTCCGCTTCTCAAGTCGCTTGCAATGTCCTGAGTGAGCTCTGAAAGCTGCCGAGGATCAACAAAAATGTGAGGAATTTCTAACTGGCCGGGAATGTTAATGTGCTGCTGGCTAAGCCTCTTTAGGCCAGCGGCACTGCCCGCTCTCGCTGTTTGATCCTCTGCAGCGCGCGCAGACAAATGAGATATTCATATCTCACACTTCATAGCCCACCCTCGGCCCTGCCACCAGGACGGATTTCGAACACTGCCTGTGACCTCAATTAAACCGTTAAATCTACAAAAAGGAACTTACTACATTGGAAGTAGGGCCCTGCACTGCCCGCGCTTAATTCATTTGTGGCTGTAAATGGTTGGGCCCGTCACTGATAACCCCTGGATCTCAAATAGTTATACCTGGTCCTTTGAGGCATTTTGTTTTGTTTTGTTTTTTCATCTTAGCTCAGCCTATAACTAAGCCTTTTTACACCTCTTGTACTCAAGGAAAATGTGCCTGCTATTGCAAGATGGCTCCAACAGGGCTCGGACTAGGGTAAGGACAGCGAAAAACTGGTTCTCAAGGAATAACTTCTCTTTTTAAGAAACCTGGTATTCTTTAGCTCAATTGTTGGGTACAATCCTGCAGACACCAGGGATTTGCCCTCATGCAAAGCCTGGTCACCACCGCTTCATTGCCAGACCCAGAGCACCAAGCCGCAGCCCGCACAAACGCGGTCCCCATGCACAGCTCCGCACGTCTCTTCAGCAGCATTCCCCCTCTTGGGAATACTGGTATCTCTCCTGGACACAGCTATCCCAATAAAGCTGTGCTTCATGCCGATAGCGAGGAGCCAAACAAAACAGAAGCAATCACGTTCTCCTAATAGAAGAGCAATTTTGCCTTTTAGCCGGGCTGGCGGCCAGCACAGCTACCTCTTCCCTCACCTGATGACCCTCAGGCTCTGCATCACACAAACCGCGGCCACCAGCTGCAGAGCAGCCTCATGCCCGCCTGTGAAGTCCCATACACTCTTAGTTCNGCTGGCGGCCAGCACAGCTACCTCTTCCCTCACCTGATGACCCTCAGGCTCTGCATCACACAAACCACAGAGCAGCCTCACGTCCGCCCGTGAAGTCCCATACAATCTTAGTTCACGGCAGGATCATTGTCACTGCACTGACTCTTATTCACACATTCACATCTCTCTTAAAAAATCTCCTTTCAACACGTCCGCACTTCTCTTAGGGGCCTGGCTGAAGGATGGTCCTCACTGAAGTTACCTGGAGCTCCAGACCAGCAGTGCAATTAAGAAGACTCTTGAACTTCCCTAGTTTTTGAGGACCTTATCACAAACTTCAGCTTAAGCACTTAACTGTNTGCCCGCCTGTGAAGTCCCATACACTCTTAGTT
The DNA here is from genome assembly GCA_013389825.1 of Crypturellus undulatus. Taxonomy (NCBI): domain Eukaryota; kingdom Metazoa; phylum Chordata; class Aves; order Tinamiformes; family Tinamidae; genus Crypturellus; species Crypturellus undulatus. The sequence goes on along the minus strand of VWPW01017296.1, from coordinate 33,717 downwards.
CACGGCAGGATCATTGTCACTGCACTGACTCTTATTCACACATTCACATCTCTCTTAAAAAAATCTCCTTTCAACACGTCCGCACTTCTCTCAGGGGCCTGGCAGAAGGATGGTCCTCACTGAAGTTACCTGGAGCTCCAGACCAGCAGTCCAAAAGAAGACTCTTGAACTTCCCTAGTTTTTGAGGACCTTATCACAAGCTTCAGCGCTTAACTGTCTTGCTGAAAACACCCCTTGCCCTCTCCGAGCAATTACCTGCGAGTTTAGCTGTCTAGAAATATAAGGACCTGGTTTGGTTATTTTCTAGACTGTGACTTTCCCATTGATTTTTCTCCTCTCTGAGACAATGTAAATATTTAGACATGTCTCTTTTCACCCTCTACTTACATTTTCAACTGAAAAAAATAATTTTTTTTCTTAATATTATATATTGTATATGGTCCCTGGAGAAAGCAGGACTGAGTTTGCTGCCATCACACAAGCGGAAAGAAACAGGCTCCAAAATGAATCAGCTTGGCAGCATGATAATTGTTTTAAATAGTATACACAGGACATTGCAGGAGACCTTGCGAGTGCCCTGCAAAGATTTACCAGTAAAACACGTTACTCTCAGTTACAGATTAACACACTGTTGTAAAACTAAGCCTTGTCATGAGGTAATCTGTTCCAAACCCAAATTTCAATCTAGGAACAAATCCTGTCTCTTCCCTGTTCTAGGGGATTTTAGCTACTAATTCCGTGAAACCAAGATTTCATCCTCCTCTTCAAGGTTTGATGCTGCTTTCTCTTCTGTCATGGAAATGCTGCCACTGACGTTCACAGGCAGTAAAACTGAACTTAAAAATCTGTGTTTAATTGACTGAACATGTAAAAAAACTCTGGGCACGTATTTCAGGTTGATAAAATATCTGTCATTGCCAAATAGCTCCAAAGCAATTCTTTTGCATATCAGCAATTGCTTACTGCATGTATTTGAATGTCGAAAATGATCTATAATTTGAGATGAAAGATTTTTCTTTGTTTTTAAGGAGATATTCAGGCACAGCCTTTGTGTTTCCATGGGGGGTCTACCTTTACAGCAAGTAAACAGACTAGACCTCTGGGCCAGGCACTGAGTTGGGTAGACTTGGAATCCCCTGAATTTGGGGTTATGTGGCAATGAGCATCGACGGGGAAGCAGCATGATGTGGTGCCCCTGGGATATTCTAATCCCTACCCACACATTATGGCACAACACCTTGGAAACAGTCACATTTACAAGAGGGCTTTTGATTAGAGCTGCTTGGAAAAGAGAAAAGTGAAAACGTCAGGGCTTTGGGGAGTGTTTTCATGGTTGTTTCATGCTTTAACACCTTCCCACATAGAATCATTCCAGAACAGGGGGTGGAAAGCAGGTACCATGAGGTCTGCACTCTTCGTTGCTTCTCCCCTTCAGGTCTCACCAGCAAACAGGATCGACATAGACGTTCCCAGACACTCATGGCTGGAGGATAAACGACCCTCGTTTCTGACAGCTTTCTCAGAAAACCTCTATGGATCTTAGAATGTTTCACTGAACACACACCGCTTCCGAAATAGATTGTTGTAGGCATCCAAAGATGGTTATGAAGTCCTCCGGCCCCAAAGCTCACAGGACAATTCTAGGTGACTTCAGTAGATTTAATTCAAGAGCCTACGCAATTTACACTGCCGATACAACCAGAGTAACATATATAATACATATGGCTGAATGTAAACATACCTGAGGTTAATTCCTCCATACAAGATGGAGATCCATAGCCATCCCATGAGAAGAAAAATCACCATTAGAGGAAATGCAAACATAAACCAAGAACCAAAGTTCACCACATCACATTCTGGAAAATAACTAAGCAAATGGGAAAAATAAAGTTAATGCAAGAAGGGAAAACAAACCTTCAATTTAAGGGTAAACAAACATTTGAAACTAGCAGAAAAACATCTCACAAACTTGCCAATTGTGCTTTTAATAAATATTCCTCTGTGTGCAACAGCAATTCTCTGGGCACTATGGGATCTGGGCAACATTGTTTTGAGAGAACCTCACCAGGCCCAGACCTGACATCACCCAACTGGACGAGCAGCCAGGAAAGGAAGTTTAAAAAAATCAGGCTCTCCATATTCTGATATTCTCATACAACAACATTCTTGAACACCCAGCATCTTATTGTGTCCTGGTACACAGCTGGGGAGTCTCAGCATGAACTTCATAGGGAGGTTCCCCATGCCTAGAAGATCCTTAACATATGTAGAGACCATTAAAGGTAAGAAGTAGCTGCATGCACTTTTGATGGCAAGAATCTCTGCTCCCACGCACACAAGAAGCATCTTTTATGACTAAAAGAACAAGTGAGAAGTAGTGGGGTCCCTGCTTTTTTTTATTTCCTACCAAACTCTAGCAGATACGACTGCTCACAAAACACTATGTGGCCTGTTTCCTGAAAACAGTTACGAGATTAATTTTAAGCTGGCAATTAAATCCCATTAAATTCAATGGGATTAAGAGCATCGATAAAGTGATGCGCATATGTACTGGTTTGGCTGAAAGCTTGACTGGGTACATGGAAAATCTGGATAGCTGGAAACACAGCTTTCCTCTGCTCACAACATATCCCAAAATGCTGTCAAGGGGCATGATTTTTCCAAAACAGCTCTCAGCCCATAAGTGAGTTTCCTTCAGGGGCAGAGAATGCAGCTCTGTTCTGCAGAATTTACTCTAACAGATATACAGACGAGCAGGGCTTTCCCCGCTCCCCTACCTCTTCAGCTGCCCGAGGAGGATGAGGTTTGGTGCCGTTCCCGTCAGCGTTGCTGTCCCGCCGATGCTGGCTGCGTATGGGATCGAGATGAGGAAACCTTTCCAGATATTTGTTTTGTATTCTTCCTCCTTCTTTAAGTCCGAAAGCACATCGCTGGCAACCTCCTTCTCCTCCGCCAGATCTTTGCTTTAAAACATTCCAAAAGAGAATCCGGTGAAAGCCCTGGTTTAAATACAGCGCAACCAATTTAGAGCCTTGACAAAGGGAAAACTCCTGTTTCTTAGTAATCCAAGCTAGTAATGTCCTCAAGGACACCTAAGTGGCTCGTTTTGGCAGGAGGGGTCTGTCAGGCTTCCGCACCGCTCAGTGAGTTGCCACTTGGCACGGGGCAGCCTTGCCAAGGCCACCCGCAGCGCCTGCCCGTGGGAGCCGCGGGGCCCGCGCCTGCCCCAGGCTCCCAAAGTGCAAAACAGCAGAAAGGCGACAGTGTTTCTGCTAAAAGGGAACAAAAATTTGTTTCCGATAGCACCAAGTGGCAAGAAACAAGCTGCTGAGAAGATGCTTCTTCCCCTCATCTGTCAGCAAACCAGGACCATCGATGGTGTGTGAAGCCTAGTGGCTTTTACATCACCTGCTTCACATGTTTGATGCTCCTGAGAGTAATCAAGGCCATTTTTCAGTAGGAGACACCTCTGGCTAATATTTCAAAGCATCTCAGGAACCTTTGCAATAGTTTGGATGTGCAGAAGGTTGCTAGACACACACAGTGTCCAGCTGGGCTTCTGTGCTCAGCCTGTTTGCAGCTGGGAAGTTCGGCATAATCAAAACATTTCAGTGACCAAATGTCACATTCCTAAAGCTGCGTCTGGCTCAGGGGATAACTCTCTCTCTAAGCTCTCTAATACAAACTTTATAGTTAACTTACTCCTCAGTACTTGCCAGAAACTGCATCTCAGTTGGTACAGTGTAAAGTTTATTCTGCTGTAAAGATGCTGAAAAAGAAAGATTAGGACTTTAAAACAGTTCAAAGCATCTAGAAAATTCTCTCTGCACCAAACAGGGAAGGAAACTGCATTTACAGAGCAGGGACTTCGCAAACGCAGGGTGAAATAACACCATGGGCAGGGGCGCCAGGAGCACCCGGCTGGGATGGACAAGCCCATCTGCTGCTCCAGGGCCCCAGTCTGATGGCTCAGATGCTCTCACTGCAGCACATGCCACCTCTCTGACACCCTCACGGGCTTGGTACTTTTATTAGTTCTGCCACTGGCCAGTTTTTGGAATATTGTAATTTGGACGGTAGTGCCAGGTTGTCATTTATCCCATCATATATTTGTTTCATTGGTTAACTTGAGCTAGTTTTTAGGAACAAGTCGGATGACCCTGACAACTTCGAGGAACCAACACGCTCCTCAGGGTATAGCAAGAGCACTGTCTGGTCCAAATCCACCACTCCTGAGGAATGAACATTTTAACCCTCTCACCCTTTGTGCAAAGTCACCACAAAACTAAAATTCCTTCTCTAAAGGGAACTGTGGACACATCGGGGATTAGGTTTCATATATGGTCCTCTAAAAATCCACCTATAGCAAGGACTATCCCAGACCATCACCCGGCATCACCCAGGGACCTTCCTGTGCAGCTGGCACCATCTCTGTCTCTCTGCCCCCTTGTCGCTGACCTCAGGCAGGGCAAGCAGGACTTGGGAGAACTTGGGAAAAAGCATCTTTGGAATAGACCAGGATGGCTGAGGTTCCCTTTGGCAGTAAGCAGGGAGGTGCACCCAACCCCATCCCACCCATGGGATTCAGAACTCGAAAGATGGATCAGAACCACAAGGTAATCTCTCCCTCTCACAACTTCAGCCCATTTCTTGCCATCACTACCCCAGCAAACCCCAGATTTCCTTGCACTCCTCCTCAGGCTCCTCTCCTACGCGTTTGCCTGCTGAGGCAGCAAGGAGGCCGCACGCAAAGGAGCTGCTGGTCAAAGTCTCCAACCCCTGTGCTTGTCACTGAAGACAACCGGCTCATTCCTGCTCAGTGAACCGGGGAGTTTTGCAATGTCATGTTTTACACATTGCTAATTTACCGAATTGAAGTTAATGGGCTGGGACACACACACCCGCTGAGCTTTCACCCCAGCACTGCTGTGATGCCGGCATGCAACTAAGGGGAAGAACGTTAACCCATGGCTGGCTCAATCCCCCCGACAGATTTTGCCCAACACCTGTTGTCATTTAAGTCCCATCCAAGCGTAGTGCTAGCAAAGATAAATATAGCGTTCCACCTTTAAGAAATTTTGTGTTTTTTCCCTTGCTAAGCCAAACTCTCATCTCTTCTTGCTAGGACCCTGGTGCTCGTGAGTTCTCTCTTCAAGGTTTGCAAGAGGCAATGAGGAAAAGGAAAGAAAGAGATACTGTAGCACAGTCTTTTCATTTTAAACTTCAAAAAGGAGGATTGAAATTTGTTGGGGTTCAGAAGTCTGAAGAGGTTGAAAACCACTGAATGAGCACCATAAGGACCTCTCATCAAGCAACACAAGAAGTATCAGTGGCCGTCAATCCTGCAGTTCCAGAGGTGCTGCTTGGAGTGCAATGAATAACAGCTTTTCTGGTTAAGTAAGTGGTACAAGCAAATAAAAGCTGAATGGAGAGGCAGAAAATAGCTAGAGATGAAATTAAGTGGATTTTTTTAATCCTGAAAAATAAAATAAATGGTTTTGGTTCCTCTGAAGCACCACTTCATTTTTTTAATGACTTTGAGAACATCAGCTGGCCGTACCCAAGAGCTCCACCAGTCTCTCTCTCTCTAGCTCTGTGTCTTGGCACAGGTTGAATGATGGACAAAATATCCACTACTTCTGAGCAAGAAATTATGCATTTTGCTGTAAATTAACCTTTAGAGCTGCACAACAACCCAAGTGTTTCACCCAAATACCTTCTGTATCTTACATGCGGAAGGGCTTTTCCTAGAAAGCTTTTGCTTTGATGACATTTTGGTTGCTTCTACAAGGTTCAAGAGGCCTGAAGAGCAGTGCCACCATGTGCTGAGGGGGGCCAGGACCATTGCCCACCAGCTCAGAGGTAAGATGGGGACGGCAAAAATACACGTTTCTCAACTGCCTCCCTTAAAGACATCATTTGCAGGTCTGTGACCCACCAAGACTACCCCAAGCCCTGAACTCATGGGGAAGGCTGAACATGAGTGATTCTAACCTCAAGATTATTTCAGCAGTATAAAAATGTGATCTCTTTATCAGAGACATAATTTAAATTCCTGCACGATATGCTCAATAGAAGCTGACTGCTACATACTCACAGACTGATTTCATGCACTTCTCGAGATTTCTTCTGAAAAAGATCAAAAGTCTTTGAATGCTACATATTTTTAATGCATTTTTAATCTATTTCTTTTGCCTATTCAAACTCACTTGTTAGCCTTCAGGTCATTCCTACAGTGCTACTAAAGCATACCCAAGCACATCAGCAAACTGATGTTATCATAGGCCAACGTCAAAGTTTGCCCCCACACACAGCCCCTGCCAGGAGCCGGGTCTGGGAAAAAGCTCATCTGAGTCCCTCCATCTGAGAAGTGCCATCAGTCCTGGCTAAAGATGACACTTGCTGGGTAGGAAACCTCTACAGAAGCTCATTTTCACTTCTCTTCCTGTAAGTATAAAATCAGACTCTTTAGCTTTAGGGCTTCCTTTATGGAACTAATTTTTTCTCATCTGTTCAGAAAGATTAAAGAAAACGATGAGTCTATCCTGAAACATTAAACTTCTAGTAAAAAAGGCTACAGGAAAACCTGCATTTTCATGTTCTATATTTTATAAATGACTTCCTCCATCATTTGTCTTCACCACATTTACGAGTATCTGCTCTCAAAAAAAAATCACTTTGTAATCATAGGAGTTTTTCTAAGTAACACTTTATTTATTCTGCTTGCATCCCTCTCCCTTTGCCTTTTCTGCCTTCTCACATCACTGTGAGCACCATGAGCCAAGCACATTAACTTCATGCTTGCAGTGTCTAGGTCAATGGGGACCTTGATTTACATATTCCCCAAACCTACTGTATGTGCAGTAACAACTACACTCCAAATCATTTCAGAAGAAAGGGGTGAAGGAGGTTAAGGAGTGGAATCACAAAATGCAGTGCTTCTCCAGAACAGGAAATTACAGCAAGAAGGTCAAAGGGGCTGATTTTAATAGATGTGCATGGTCAACAATTCATTCAGCAAATGTGATAAAGCAAACGGAAAGATAATGTCTCATGATTGCTACATGTTAGTGATGAATGGTTAAGTATATCTTTATTAGAATATGTAGGGGATTTAGTCTTCTTCTGAGGACTCATTTTTCTAACCTAGAAACCAGCAGTAACCAAGAAGCCATTGCCTTTAAGTTGCAGAAACAAAAGTAGTGCTAATTAGTGCAAGCAAGAAAACCTGCAGCATCAGTAATAGCTGTGCAGAGGGGTTCAGTTCTGCCTTGCTGTTTTTCATTGCCATCTGCCAGAAGCACAAACTGCTCTTAGATACTTGAGGCAGCAATGAAACGGGACAAATTTGCTGGCACCACTGAGGACCTCAGATTGCTTGTACTATTGCCCTGTCTCAGTTACCTTGATTTTCTTCATTTTCCCTGTTCAGATCTTTAGATGTGTCTTTCTCCCCAAAGAGGCTTTTCAAAATTGCATTTGCAATTGGAAGCATCATAGCAGTGGAGGCAGTATTACTTAACCACATGGACAGGAAAGACGTTGTCATCATCATTCCTAAAATCAGTCTGGAAGACAGAAAGAAGAAAGAGCTGAATTTCTTGAGTTTGAGGGGTCCTCTAACATAGCCTGGCTATAGGAAGAATATATCTTGTACAGGAATCACATAAAACCAATAGGAAAAAAACACTTTTTCAACCAGGGTGAGCATAAATAACCAGAAGAAGCATCAATATGGTGCTGAACAAAACAGTTCTCCCCAAGCAACGTTCAGTCCGAACAAACTCCATAGGCAGGTGAAGCTCCACGGTACGGGGTGACGCTCGTGTCGCTGCCCGCAGTGTCCCCCCCGCCGGCCGCTCGCTGCCCCCCGAGCGCCCCGCGTGCCCCCTCCTTCACCTGGCGGGCTGGACGCCCACGAGCATGAGCACGCGCAGCGCAATGCGGCGGTGCAGGTTCCACTCCTCGATGGCCGAGGCCATGATGAGGCCGCTGAGGAAGAGGAAGTTGGTGTCTAGGAAATACTGCGGGCAAACTTTGTTAGACGGCAGGATGCCCAGGAAGGGAAAGAGGACGATGGGCAGCAGGGCTGTCACAGCCAGCGGCAGCGCCTCCGTGCACCAGTACAGGGCCATGAGCAGGATCACGTAGAGACATCTTCCTTCCTGCAAAAGAAGCAGAGAGGTTAAAGTAGAGCCTGTTGGGTTATAAAGAAGTCCTTTCATTTGAAAACACTTCCAGACCAGCAATATGCATCAATTACTCCTTCAAGGATACAGTATTTTCCCCTAGCCATTCCCATCAAGGACAGTATTGTCCCCATAGGTTGGGCATGGGGTTCAGGGCTTCCGTGGTTCCTGAACCTCCAGTGTGTCGCCGGCTGGCAATGCAGTGAGCCATCAGCTGGGAAGCTGTGGAAAGCAGGAACTGCTCCTTACATTGAATTAGGGTGCTAGGCCTCAGCGTGTACTGCTGCTGGAAAGAAGCACTGCCAATATCCTTAGGTGTCCGCATCATCTCACAGCTGCTACACTGAATATGTTTGTGCTTTCTCCCCGGCTTCCACAGACCAGGCTTTGCATGGCTATGAGCAAACGCCTTTGAGAGAGGTCCAAGGGACATATCAGGTCTCCATATTTGCAAAAGGAGGCATAGAAAAAGGCTTCTTTTACTGGATCAGAGTCTCCGGAGAGATCTGTGTGAAACAATTCCAAGGCAACCCATCCCAGTCCCTACGGAAATCAGTAAATCAAGAGTTATGGTGCTGTGCCACTTCCTATTCGCCGCGAGCTTGCCCACATTCGGTGCCACCGAGCTCGTCCAAGGCTGGCGGCAGGCCAGCTCCCTCGCTGCGCCCGCGGCCAGGCTCATTCATCCGCCCAGGAGGCACCAACGAGCCCAGAGCCATTTGTCATGACAGCCCCAGGCGAAATAATGAGCTGGGGAAAGAAGTCAGGACAAGTGCCCAAAGCGCAGGGATGAGAGAGCCCCAGAGCAGCACGGGGAGACCGGGGACTGCGCGGAGCACACGGGAGAGCGACGGACCCGTCCGTCAGTGCCGCACTGAAGGGCGTTATTGTCAGTGCCCGCGGGGCAGCGCGCCCGCGGGGCTATAAATAACGGCTCGGGAGCCACTTGGAAGCTATTTATTTTGCCACTCTTTTCCAGGTTGTTGAACAGGTTGAATTGTTATTCAAGGCCACCTCTGTATCTCCGCTTGGACCTTCCCTCCCGGCACCAAAGTTGCTGGGATTTCTCCAGGGGGGCGATGGCAGCTCCCCATCAACCTTGACCGGGCTGGTTTGGGGAACAGCGTGAGCTGGGAATGGTCTGAAGCTGCGTGTTGGAGATGAAGGGGTCTCCAACAAAGTGTTTGAGCAGGTAGGGCTGAGGCAAATCCTGCCTGGTCACCTACCAAAATTCCCTGCAAGCCTTAGCTGAACACAGCGGCCTCCAGCTCCCACTGCAAGCACCTGCTCAGCAACATGCAAACCCAGGGATGCTGAAAATTAATCAAGATGGAAAACCAGGACAGAATCTTCCTTGATACTCTGAATGGATACAGCTAAGTGAATTTAAGCTCATATGGATTTACCTTTTATCTGTAGTGAGCGTCTGCAAATAGGCAAGAGTGGGAGAACTTGTTGCTTGCTTTTAGCATTCCAGCTTTACATTTCACAAGCAATTTTGCTAGTAAAACTTAAGCGCTCCGTTGCAGGTGGAATTGAGAATACCAAAGCACCTAGAGGAGCTAACTTGGACCTTTCAATACATTTTTCACAGGGGAGCTACTGCTTCATGTGAGATTCCCAAAACTTGTCTCTAAAGATCATCTGCAGACCATGGTGAAGACAGATATGAGATATTGTGAAGCAAAACCTTTACATTCCTAAAGCTCATCTGACATCTGTCAGCTCCCACAAATTCCCTCTAACTTTATTTCCTCTAAACCAGCAGGACCAGAATAACAGTCTGGGAGTGCTAAATCTTGCAAACATAAAGAATCACGCTGTGACATGTTTGCACACTAGATTAGTGATCTATTTCCCATGGCAACTGATAATTTCTCTTTACTCTGGCTCCTCTCATACACCGAAGAAATAGCTTTGCTCTCATTAAGTTATTTTCCGTTTGCTCGCTAAAGGTCATTTAAAGCATTTTTTCCTCCCAATGGCACAATCTTCTCCAGTTTTCTGCAAGGAAAGTTTCACCGGAGTGACTTCAAAATAAACATGCTTTGCCTCTGAGAAGGGTAGAACAACCGAGGGTTTTTAACACCATCTTGATATAAGAGCAGATCGGTGAAGACTTCAGCTGACCCAATGAAATGTGTGAAACAGTTCAGAGAGCTAGTTGTAAGCTCAGGAATATTTATTATCTGACATATGCGTGAACCTGATAATTGATCTTCATTGCAAAATCCAAGCCAAGATGCACAACTAAGAGTAGAAAATTACAGCACAGAGCGGGTTTCTGAAATTGTGTAACCTACATGGATCAACAGCAAAGCACTTCAAAAAGAAAGATGAAGTATTGCTAATACTTAGCAATAGTAACCGTCTATCCCAAGAGAGAAGAAATTGCATGCAGTACTAAACAAGTTCTCATTTAGAACAATAGTCAGAAATAGCTCAGATTTGGAGCAACTACTCCCCAGGGCAGAAATTTAAGACTGCAAATCAATAGTAAGACAGAAAGGTTTCCTGGAGCCAAGGTATCTTGCAAGCATTGATCAATTGATGCTCCCAGGCACCTGCGAGCTTGGCTGCTATCCAGGCAGTGCGCTCGAGCGGCCCCAGGTTGCCCACGTTGGCAAGAAGGGGCCGCCCGCATGCGTGCGCCGTCACCCCCGCGTACCCCTGTCCTGCGATCCTCTCTGCAAGGAGGCTCCCCTCGCCTCCTTGCGGCCTTGTTTTTCCCAAGTCTCTACCAAAGTTCATGAGGGGAAAAAATGGCTGCAAATCCGAACTTTAAGATAGGTCTTGTGATTGGGTTAATTTTATAACCATTTAATGATTTGCCGGCAAGGGCTCTGTGGCTACAACATCTCACCTTCCTGTTGCACAATAGCCTCCAGGACCGACCTCTGCCCTGCCAGATGTGGGGCCCGTCTTCGCCGCACCAAAAGACCTGGGATTTTCCATGTGCAGGACTCGGCCGAGCGGCACGGAGCCGGTGGGAGCGGCGCCTCCTCGGGAGGCGGACCACGGGCTGCAAGGGGACGTCAGGGCTTTCGCTCGCCCTCGTGCTGTGCTGGCGCTGGGCCCTGCTCAAGGCACCCTGCCCAGCTTGAGTTTTGCTCCGATGACCTGGCCACATCACGTGGCCACCGTGGCCTCGTGTCCCAAATGTGGGCTGTCCTCGTGTGCCCTCTGCAAAACGAGCAAAGAAGGGGCCGTGCAAAGTCGGGGGCTGCTCCAGCACCTCGAGCCCAACACCAGGCGATTCTCATTTTACCTGAAGACGGAGTTTTCAAGCCTTTTTTTCCAGCTACTGTCATGAAGGGACATCTTATCTGTGATAGTCAAAGAACTAGATGCAAAAAGCCCAGCTGGGCCTTTAGCATCTTGCTCACAATTTGCAACTTAGATTCTCCCATCACCTTATTTGCACGGTCTGTTCTCCAGTTAGATGGACATTTGAATCCAGTTTCTACCAACGCAGCTCCTGCAAACATTATGTAATCTGGACATAAAACAAGCCCTGTTTACCAGCACTCGTGCCAGCAGACTTGTTTTGCTCCCATTGGGTATTTGCAGAGTGGCTAGAAAAAGGCCATTGCCACAGGGGCACAAGTAGTAGGAGCTGCAGTGAACTCGGGAAGATACTTTGCTTGGAAATTATGATAAAAAAGACGAAGCTTTGGAAGGATTTCTGTGTGAAGTTCTATATATTTTTTGTAACTGGCAGAAATAAAGAATCATTCTCTCCACTTTACGAATGTGCCAGCTGAAGTTCAGAAACTGGACAAATGATAAAGATCAAATAGGAAACTTATGATAAAAAATGGGCATCATAGGGAAGATCATCCCTGCTTCAAAGGTCTCAAGTCCGGGGCTCACACCTTCTCCTGGAGGCACCAGCAGATCCCAGAAGCTGAATCGTTCATTGACTGCAAAGCAAGATCAGCAAAATGTGATGATCCAACATCACCAACCTCATTTAAGAGGTTAAAGGGCTCCCTACTCAAAGAAACCTCTGCTTTAACATCAGCTTTTTTAAGATAGATCCACTTTCGGCTTAAAAAAGAAACACTTTCAATCATGGTGAGTCAGATACAAGCAGAGTAAGCTGCTCCTATTAACCTCACTGTTAAAAATACATTTTGGTAATCTGGATCTGTTAGCTTCCCTGCTCTGCATCTCATTAAATGCTTTCTCTTTATCCCCTAACAGAGGCAGCCCCTATCCAAACTCTATTTGTGATGGATGTGCCTTGGAGATGGTGAACAAGTCACTCTTTGCCTTTTTGTTCTTTGAGAAAACAGGCCGAGCTCCTGCGGTCTCTCCCTGTGTGGCTGTTCTGCCCTCCTTTACTCGTCCTGCTCTCCGAGAGTCCTCCGATCTATCAAAGCCTCTTTTGAACTCTGGAAATAAGAACACAGGGTGTTTTGGTGATAATTGCAACTAAATAGTGACCTAGGAGTTTCTCACTGCTCTTACTCACCTTTTCATGTATTTATTCATAATAATTCACGTTGGCCCTTTTAGTCATGGGTAGCCAGTCTAGATAGCCATGTTCAAATTGATATTGCAAAGGCATTTTTAGAACTGCTCCTCAAGAGGGACTCCAGACGGACAGGGTCTACAGTCACAGTTCCCAGCTACACGTCTACCATGAGGTGGGTGCAAATGCACCCAATTCACTGGTCTGCATGGCTCCTTTTTTTTAGCATTATCCATCCTGGAGCAGAATAGCAAGGGTCAGACTCCTTTTGTGCCTAATACACTTGAAAAATCGCTTACCACCCTCAACACCCTGCCCAGGGATTTCATCCTCAATCAGTTTTCGGTTTTCCTTTTCAGTTTTATATGGTTCCCAATTAACATTCATTCTTGTCAACTTCCCTTTTGCCCAAAGCATTTCTGCTTTCGCTTCTCCTCTGTACCAAGTCCTTGTTTGCTAGTCTCTCCAAACAGAAGCTCTCAGTGCATGTGGCAAAACGCAGTCACACAATTCCCACTATCGCTCCCCTTGCTGAAGTTCTCCCTCCTTGGCCGATAACTGCTTCCAGTTTCGTGAGCCCGGCTTGTAAAAGCACCAGGTAACACCGATGCGGACTTTGTGCGTGACGTGTAACCAGGCTGCAAGGGCTTTTCCTCCTGCCAAACTGCTCTCCTCGTGGCTCCTTCTTTGCCTGCCCATGGCCTGCACATCACACAGCTCCTGCCTGGCAGTCACTACCCTGTACCGTGCTGGGGACACGGTGCTCCTCACCTGCCACGTTACTGCTCCCCGTTTGCATCACCCATTGCCCCATAATGAAATAGCTTGGAAGTGCTCCGTGGTCTTTGCTTTCATGCAAGCAATGTCATTTTTCTTCACTCTTAAGTCTCCTTGTTCTAGTAAAGAGGATTCATCACTTCCAAGTTAATTTTAAATTGGTCTGTGTCCACTCAGAAAGGCAATTCTGTTTTTTTGAAGTCATTGGGCCCTATTTGCCTGCGCAAAGCTCCTTTTAGCAGATTTGGCTGCCTCAGCTGTTACCAAGCCAAGAGGCTGTAGACATTGAGTTCATTAGAAGCTGTTGGAACAAGCTCTTTGCACAGCTCATTGAAAGTGTCCCCCATGCCCCTTCCTGCAGAACAGCCCTTCCAACCCCCTCCTGCCCTGCCAGAGCTCTTTGCAATCATTCACAGCTCTCCCAAGCAGGCACTTCCTCTCACAGGTCAAATGTTCAACCATTTCAGCAACAACCAGAGTGGAAGGTGACACACAGACCCTTATGCAAAGAACTGATTGCAGGGAAGCAGCACCGCGCTGAATGTCTCGCTGTGCTCTTTTACACAATGGACACAGCTCTGTCACAGCCACAGCTTGGGGAGCAAACCCTGAGGTCTAAGCAAAACTATCCACAGAGCAGAAATTTCATTTCTCTATTTAAGCGAAGGAAGATTGCAGACAAAACTACTTATGCAAGTCTTCTCTGGGATTGCAACCTAAAAAGGGTGTCGAATAAAACAAGAGGCAGCATTAAAACATCAACACTGGGGCCTGCCATGCCTGTCCACCTGCGTAGGGACAGGATGGAGTTCTGCATGGGTACCCGGAGGACAACTGTTGACGATGGTTGGATGCAATTCAGCAGCAATAAGCAAGGCCAGATTTGACACGTGATTTTTCTCAAAGGATTTTGTCTCCAGGAAAAGATCACCTAAGTGCAGGTTCACTGGGAAACTCATTGCATGCAGTGTTTCGCAGAGAAGCCCCTTTCCAAGAAGCTGCGTCTCACTTGTTCTGTGTCAAACTAATTTTTAGATCACAATCTCTTGGTCTCCAAATCCAACTGAAACGCTGCCCTCAAAGCCAAAGCACAGATGGCTCTTTATGACTGTGGTCCCTTGAGAGAAATTGCTGGGCATCCAAGTGGGGACAAGGACGATTGAAAATGAGTTGATATCTGTGAAAAAACCTGAAACATGAATCATAGAATCATTATGGTTAGAAAAGACCTTTAAGATCAAGTCCAACTGTAAATCCAGACTCTTTTCCTGGAGAAGAGAATTTTTCCTGGGAAGGTAGTCGCTGATAGGATGTGGGAACATATTTTCTCAAGCAGGAAAGCACAACAGAGACAACTTTAAGAAACACTCTGTCTTATGGAAAAGCTCATCCTGAGACTAGCAAGGCCTGGGCCTTCCTGCCTCTCTTATTCTAGCAGTGTAACGCCCTGCAGGGTAATACAGATGTTCCAGGTGTGTGAAACATTAGTAGCCGAGTCTTGCTAAGAGGACTCCACCAAGGACCTGCTCTTGCCACCAGCAGGCTCCCCACGGCGGCCTTCCTGGAGCAGCCCCGAGTAACCACAGCCCCGTCCAGCAGGTTGGGGTCAGTCCCAGATGGAGCTTGTTGACGCTCTGAAGCAGTCGGTGCCCCTGGCTGCCCCGGACGGGGCGGCTGGACTCGAGGCCTGTGTTTGGCTAAACCTCTCCACTCAGCAGCCCAGCGGAGGGCACACATTTCCCACCGCGCGCTGGGACAGCTTCCAAACACCAACCACGCAAGACTCCCCCACCTGCTGCGGCTTCGCCTGTTCCCCTCTCTGTGTGTTTTCACATCGCTGCTAAGTGCGTAATCTGTTCCCTTCCTTTCCTCACAGCCCCCCGCAGCTCGAGCTGCAGAGAGCAGAGCAGAGCAACAGCGCTGGACTTCAGAAGTTAACCCCATGCTGATGCAGCAGCAAATTTCCCTTCTTGCTGCACAAGTGAGGGACAACTTAATGTTGAAACTGTGGATGACTCACTGGCCCCTGAAAATGAACCAATACAACTTTCTGCAGTAACTAACAGCCGCAGGTTCACCCATATGCTCAATTTTGGGAGAATACAGCGTGACTGCAGCCTAGATTTGCTTCAAGCCCACAAACACTGCCCTGGTTAACACCAGTCATGCAATCATCAAAGCATCAGTGCTTTGACAGCAACCAGCACAGGTAACGCTCAGTCTCGTTGCTATTAGCTCTAATGCATTTAGAGCTTATAGAAAAGCAAGAACTCACTAATGCAAGCAGGCAGGCAGCCAGCAATTCCCTTCAGTAGTTTTGCTGGTTGCCTCGTCCCTGGCCCGCAGCTGCCTGGCTGTCCTTGACCTTCTCAGGTGCAAACGTCCAGCTGTGAAGTCCCACCTTTGCATCATGCATTTTTCTTTAAGAAAAACCTGCTGAGCAACTGGGCAGTCTCTGGAGCTTTCACACAAGGAACATGCTACCACCATAGTGCAAAACCACAGCTAAGGTTTTCTAACAGTGCAGCTNTTGACCTTCTCAGGTGCAAACGTCCAGCTGTGAAGTCCCACCTTTGCATCATGCATTTTTCTTTAAGAAAAACCTGCTGAGCAACTGGGCAGTCTCTGGAGCTTTCACACGAGGAACATGCTACCACCGTAGTGCAAAAGCACAGCTAAGTGCAGCTCCAGCAGCAGACGGCTCTTCTGCTCACGAGGCAGAATCTCCTCCCAAGCCTCTATCATGTGCATCAATACATGCTTCAGCTAGCATGTATTGCTATTACATCCACAGCACCAGCCTGATCCACGATGATTCTCAGGATTTGTCACAGTGTGATGACATTTTGTGGGAGCTCTGAGCTCAGCCCAGGCACAAGCGTGTGATGAGCACACAGCCTCCTCTCAGCCTCAAGACTTGACAAGTGCCAAAATGAAGCAGAATACCATGAAAAATCGTTGAAGTCACTCGTTCAGCTATACTAAATGAAGGTACAAACTAACATAGTGAGTTGTTTATGAATCTGCAAAGGCATTAAGCAACTCCTAAGTAACTTGTTTTCTGCTCTTTGGGGGCAAGTAAATATTATATATATTCCCATAAAGTACTCAGTCAAATAATGCAAAATAGGAAGTGAGGGAGATTATATCCAAAGAAAAAAAATTCTTTTAACATATTGTATCATGAAATAAATCAATTTCTTCTTTTTTTTTGTTTTGTTTTGTTTTTTTAATTCAGAAGATTTATATTGTTAGGCTGAAAGCAAAGGTATTCCCTGACAAGAAATACACAGGTAGCAGCAAATGCCACCTTCGTATCCTTGCAGCCTCTGAATCATTCTATAATTACTGGCTACTGAACATCCCTTATTTCTTGCTGTAAACAAAGTCACCCTCAAATGCATCTGACTCAGAATGTAAGAGTGAAACCCTGGCCACCTTGAAGTCATCGGCAAAGTCATCGCCCAGGGACTTTGTTGCCACATGGACTGCCACCCAGCACTCCAGTGGGTCTCAGTGCACAGAGGTGTGTACAGGAGAGGTGTGAAAATCCTTCATTCCCCAAAGTCTTGCCACAGACATATTACTTAATGTGCTGCATAACGCATATCCCGACCCTCAAACCTTTCCAGAAGACCCGTTAATCCGTATCTGTGGAACGTTTCCTGCACAAGGCTCCGCAGCTACAGTGGCAGAGGTCCCGCTCTGCCAAGCTCCTGTATCCCAAGGCACCATCCATCTCTCCTGTCCCGACGGGAGCGATGCCCCAGGGCAGTGCAGCCACTCTGCGTTTCACGGGCGGCTTTAGCACAGATCCCACCGCAACGCGGGCTCCATCTCGGCCGCTCTGACCTCTCCCAGGCCGGCACTGCCATCCGCCTCCGCTGCTGCTTGCTGGGAAGGGTGGCACGGAGGCGGCAGCTTTCCTGGACCTTGGGATCACAGGCCCTGGGACCTGCTTTGTGCCTTGGCTCTGCAAAGAGCTTGCGGGGGGGACCCATGTCGTGTCCCTGTTCCCCACCTCAGCTTCTCAGCTGGGAAGGGGAGCAAGAGGTGCGTGACCTCCTTTGACAAGAACTATGTACACGGTTAAGCTTCCTAGGAGTGCAAACACAAAGTACTTAGCGCCGCTCCAACTGAGCCAATTTTGAGCCCCAAATTCTTTAAACTTCCACAAGTGTCTATGAAAGCAACACAAACTTTACGTTACCTACCCCTTCCTTTCCCTAAAAAACTGCAACAACCCGCTCTGATCGCACTGTGCTGGGGCTGCAGAAGGACAGTCCCCAGGTGCGGAGGAAGCTCTGCTGGACCGCGGGCTCCTGCAGTCCCCTCCATGCCAAGCCAGGCGCTCCGGGTCAGGAGACCCCCGTTCGCCGCGGCTGCACAGCAAGGGGGTCCCTCTGCCCCGCAGCCCGGTGACCGCTCAGCAGCGCGTGGGTCACCCTTGAGGGGATGGAGCAAGACCCATCTCGAGTGCAGCCACAGGCAGGTGGGACGGGGCCACAAGGACCCCAGTCCGTAACCCGGCTCTGCACCCTGCGCTCCTAGTCCGCACTCCAGGTCTGCATCCCGCTCGGCGCCCGGCCCCGCTCCGCATCCTCGTCCTCGGCGGGGTCCCCACAGCCCCTGCCCCCCTCTCGTGCCCCCCTCGGGGGCAGCTCCTGCCCAGCGCCCCCCGCCCGCGGCCGGTGGCCGGCGCGTACCTTGGCGGGCAGGCTGAGCAGCACGGGCAGCAGCGCGAGCGGGGCGCCCAGCAGCACGAGCGCCCGCCGCACGCTCCACACCTTCTTCACCAGCGCCCCCAGCGCCGCCATCCCCCCGGCCCGGCCCGACCCGG
>VWPW01017295.1:0-78820 GCA_013389825.1 Crypturellus undulatus | reverse complement strand
AAAAAAAAAATCTTAGATCTTATTTTAGAGAGTGTGATTTCAAGGCAGATTAGCCAATCTGAAGGTTAAGGAGGGATGTGTAAGCATGAGATATGTTATTCTTGGCTCCGCAAAAAAACACTCACGGAAAGTAAAGAAAAAAAGAGGCAAAAGAAGGAAGGAAAAAGGGATGCAAAGGCTGTTTAAAAGGTTTATTCAGCCGCTGACTGAGCTCCGGCTATTTTCCTGTGCCAAGTGTCTTCTTTCATTTGTTTTTTTCTTAACTTTCTTAATTTTTCTTTGTTTCTCTCATTTTGTATTACTCTCACGTCCACCTATTGCTTCCTCATTTTCATTATTCCTTCAGCCCCTCTCACCTGTTCTTTAGATATAATAATAAAACCATGTACAGTTTTCAGTGCTAAGATGCTGACTATATATTTTTTTTCCAAATAAGGACCCCAAAACCCTTCTGTGTCGGCTGGAGGCCACTCACGCTCTGAGCTCCCTCTAAATCCAGGCTGTGCAGCATGTTTATGATGATGATGAACTCTCTGTTTTTGTCAAACTTCAGTTCCATGAAACTGCTTTGCAACTGTTCAGAGCATCATAAAATAGTTGTTAATCTCTTCATGCTTGAGCTTCTGCAGGAGCTTGTGCTGGGTGAGGAATGACCAGGCCAGCAGTAGCACCTTCAGTCAGGGAGGACAGCAGAGAAGGCACCAGCCAGAGCCCGTGAGTCACTCTGAAAATGCCCTTAACAGGCACTAGAGAAGCAGCTAGAGGCATCAGCCATACGCTTGAAATTAGACTTTAATTTCAAACATCATAACTGATTGGTCTGGTTATTTATTACACTTAGCAGGCTGCTTTGGGCAAAGCCACAAGCTAATAGAGGGGCAGCAGCGTGTTCTTATTTTTTTCTGCTGACTTGCCTGCTTTCTGGGGGTCTCATATGCTTCAGTAAGCAAGTCTTGGCTTTTCTTCTCCCTGTGATCTATCACAATCATCTGCCTCTCTCAGCTAACTCCTTCACTCCATCAACCTGTCCCAAGAGATGCCCATTTTGTTGACCGTGTGAATTATTATCTTTGTTTCTCCTTTTTCATTTAAATTTTGTTCCAATTTCTTTGTTGGCTACTCTGCTGAGCAAGATGTTTTGACTGCTCTGTTTTGCTGGGTCATAAACCGCTGGTAATAATACAAAGATATTCAAAAGCCTGGGCCTCTTGAAAGCAAACTTTAAAAGCATATCCCTCTTTTTTGGCTTTACAGCATCAGCTAATGTTGCTTGTGACCTCCACAAACAGCCATGGAGTAGGAATAATGCATTACAATAAGAAACAGTTTTATAAAACCTAAAGAATCATGGTCTCGAACACTTGGTTCTGCCGGTATGAACTTTGATTTGTTTGAATTGCAGAATAGCTGACCTGATGCTAAGCTGTTTGTAAATGCTTTTTGCTAAAATGAATCCGAATCTACTGCCAAGCGAATGAGTAACCGCATTGCACTCCAGGGGCTGAAATGCTGCACTCAGCAGAGTAGTGAAACCCTCTAAGGACCACAGAGTTTGGCTTCCTCTCCTCTTTCTGCCACCCAGAAAGCAGCCAGTGACACCTTGGGACCAAGGCTAAGGTGCTTATGCTGCCACAGAAAATTCTGTTACACATTCAGGAAGTTTCAGGGCACCTTTGCTGTCATTTTATCTTTTTTTCTATTTTTTCCCACCTGGAAGAACTTTGCATCAATATAGCACAGAACAAGTTTCCATAGTGCCTCTTCTAAGATCTCTGCTAAAACAACTGTGTGCACCAAGTTTTACATATCCCCTATGAGCATTAGAGATCCAAAACATCTACTGCAGTTAGGAGGGACAAGCAGAAGACTAAATCTTCTGCCAGAAGATGTGGCACATGGGCACCATGGGTATTAGAGAGATAGTAATGATAAACACTTATACGGGTGATTTTCTAGTAACACAAGTGGTGTTACTAGTATTTTTTTCTTCTGTTTTTTGGTAAAGCTTTCAGGTTGCTGCCCACCTGCAGCNAGCACAGAACAAGTTTCCATAGTGCCTCTTCTAAGATCTCTGCTAAAACAACTGTGTGCACCAAGTTTTACATATCCCCTATGAGCATTAGAGATCCAAAACATCTACTGCAGTTAGGAGGGACAAGCAGAAGACTGAATCTTTTGCCAAAAGATCTGGCACATCAACACCACAGGTATTAGAGAGATAGTAATGATAAACACTTATACAGGTGATTTTCTAGTAACACAAGTGGTACCAGAGTGCGTTTGCAAAGCAAATAATATTTTTTCTTCTGTTTTTGGGAAAGCTTTCAGGTTGTTGCCTACCTGCAGCAGAGATTGCCTGCTGTCTGTTTATTTTGCATACAGGAATATTTATAGGTTTTTATTTTATGCTTGGGAACATTAAATCAGAAACCTTCCATAGAGTATTAGTCTCAGTATTTTACACTTTGTTCTCTTGATTCTTTTTAAGCAAATTAGTATTCAAAATGCTATTCAGATAATTCCCTGTTTCCCACATTTGTGCAATTTGGAATACATGCACGGTGTACATACATCTCATTCTTAAGGGTCCTCAATGTGATGATGTGTGCACAAGAAACAGTGTACACAAGGAGCTTTTTGTTTTAGAAAAAATCTATTAACCAAAGATAGGAGCTGACATGTTAATGCAGGCCTGTGTGATAACATAGATACTTTTATCTGTATGATAACACGACTAGTATCTGTTGTAGATAATTCTATCACATTTTCTAGACTGGGATACTGCAAGACACTTTGCAAACACTTAGGATTGAATGGTTACATTAGTCATGTCAGCAAAGTAAATGTGAATCTTGCATTCAAGGAAAATGCAACCTGGCGTGGTTGACTGACTCGCTAAAGGCACAGACTGATGTGCAGAAAAGCCACAAAACTTCTGTCTTTGCCCTTAGACTGAAGCCAGATTTTTTTCTCTTAAGACATGTTCTCTCAGGAGTTTTCAGATGGATTTTGCATGCCCAGGGAAGATGCTGATCCCCCTCTCAGTACACCCAAAACATTGCTGACTTCTTCAGCTTTGTATTTTTACAGAGATGACCATATACTCCCATGAATCAGAAGAGGAGAAATGATGATCCTTGAATAAATACTTAAGAATTTGTAAGGCACGTAGGCCCTGATGTCCATAGCCCAGCAATTTGAGTGGTGTAATGGAAAAGCCATTGGTTCAATGCCTGGCTATGCCGTTGATGTCCAGGATAAGCTCATGAAAGTCACTGTGATATGAAGACATCTGGTAGATGTGGTTGGGTTTAAGCTCTTAGAGCCAGCAGAGATTTCAGGATTGCCTGCTGTCTAGGATTGCCTGAGCCCGGAGGAGTGAAAAATACATTGTTCATCCCGCTTTGGACTACAAACATCTGTGTATGATGAAATGTGGGAATTCACACGTACTCAGGAGCCCCTAAGCTCCGTAAGAGCTTAGAGACAGGCAGGAAGGCACCTGTGTGACACTTTGGTCCACGGAGAGGTCCAGGCTGAATGGCATTTTCAGGCGATGTCTAGAACTGGGCTTAGCACGAAAACAGCTGCAGGAGGAATTCCTGAAATGCCTGTTAGATCTTGTGCGCCTCCGAGCACGTAGTGAGTGAGAGTGAGTGACACACAACGACACAGAACCTCGTTTTAATGCCCAATCCAGTGAGCTGAGGCAGACCTGTAATCTGCTCCACCCTTTTCCCTTTCTTCAAAGCAGGGAGTAACAGATTCAACCTTCTGAGGTTAATAGTGGCGAAGTGTCCTGGCACTCTGATAATGAGGGCTCTATAAACGCAAATACAAAAGTGGCAATGCCGAATACTTGATTCAAATTCCTTCCACCCCTCCTGATTTCCCCTCTTCCCTTTTACATAGTATTTCTGCCAAGTAAATTCATTTTCTGCCTTCAGATCAACATACTGGCCAGTTATGTTGTTTGAATCATGAGCTGAGCTGGTGTTACTCCTTTTTGGTATGTATACCCATAGCAAAATGTTCTAGTTTTGAAAGGGACCCTATTCCCATGCTACCTTCCTTGCTGTTTGAGGCTTTAGGAGAGTATTTTCTTTCTTAATGGTTAAGGCTTGGCTCCAAAGATGAGTCCCTGTTTACATGGTAAAATGAGAGTTTTGCTCTCAATGCATTTTGTGATGTTCTGTCTTCTAGTAGTGTAAAGAGAAACTTATTCATATTGGTAGGTGATAGATGACCTAATTGAGACTGAAGTGGAAAAAATACGTCAATTTTGCTAAGTATGTCTAAATATGCTAGTATTCAAATAACTTTCCAATTCTCTTGAGAAGATTAGTCCCTGACACAGTTAGCCAAGCTCGGATGTATTTTTGTGAATAAAATGAGAACTACAGGCAGTAGAAATGCTCTGTTCCTTTCCTTCTTTTTATTTTTTTAAACTTTTTTATGTTAAATAGCTGTGATGCTAGTGCCATTGTACAGTTTCTTGGAGAAATTATAGTGTAAAATATCAAAGCACTCCTTCAAAAAAAGAAATGTCACTCCAAGTGTAGCAAATATCAGATCATTTAGCTATAGAGAGCCTGAAGGTAAATTGGATGCTGATTAAATATGAAATGTTTGTGTTGGGGAAGGAAGAACTGATATAGGGATGCCACATTATTTTGCTTTATGGTTTCAAGGGGCAAGTGTTAAAAGAGTATAAGCATAGAGTTCTCCATATTATTTGTATATGTGTTTGCTTTTTTGTCCTTTGCCTTGTGACTTAACCTCACTTGTCCTTATGCAATGCCTTGAAATAGGCTCGTGTGTGCAGTAGATGACTTTGCGTGGCCCAGAAGCCTGCAGAGAGCTGTGTCCTGACACCACACAAATCTAAATGGTGCTGCTTATTGTGAAACATTGAGGTTGCATCTTTGTTGTGAATAGGAGAAGCTGAAATGTATTAAGCGGTGCTCAGTCACAGGCACCCACATTGTTGGTGCTGAGCACACAGCGAAGTGTACAAGACTGATCTTGAATCACCTTGGGTTTTATGTGCTCTTAATCAAGAAAAAAAAAATGTCAAGAGATATCAATGAGAGCCTGTGTGTATAATTGGTGGGTAAAAAATAAATAAGAACCTGTATAATAGCCTTTGAATACAGCAAAGCAAAACAAAGTGTGTTTTTCCAGGATTTATTGGTGTGTAGATAGATAACATCCCTTGTATTTGCGTGTTCAATGCATTGTCACTTTGGACTTGGGAGTTTTCTGAAATACTGTGCCTGATTATTCTGTCACATGGGCCGTAAATCAGAAATAGTAAAATACTGGAATAAGCTGAGTGGATTGGTACAAGTGATCCAATGCTAATTTAAGTGGGTGGAAAGACCAAGGGAACTAGTATGATAGAAAGAACAAGGGATTCCTAGTAACATAAGTTTAATTTTTGTCCTAAAATGATCACTAATAATAAGGAAGTGACGTGAGGATTTATAAAGTGCCCTGTAGTTCTCCCCAACTCTCCCAGACAGAAAAAGATGACTTTTCTCATTGCTCACCACAGCCATGCACCTGTTTGGCCTAAACTGGCACCTGCAGCCGATGGAAGGGCAGATGTATGAAATCACGGAAGACACATCGAGCAGTTGGCCAGTGCCAACGGACGTCTCCTTATATCCTTCGGGGGGCACAGGGTTAGAGTTACCTGACAGGAAAGGCAAAGGAGCCGGTGAAGGTACGCTTGGTGTGTGTCCATGTTGTGAGTCCTCTGTCTGCTCTGAACTCCAGCCATCCAATCTCATGTTCCATTACCCTTAATGCTGCCATTATCAGGTGCTTCTCCAGTCTTTCCCGTCTAGAAGTAGTAGCCGTTGGTCTTGTTCCGTCGGTCTTGTTTCCATATGTTTCTAAGTTTCATATCCTTCTCACATCCACTAATGTGATAGAAGAGTGTGCATTTTTCATCACACGTTTAGCTGCTTTCAAGATGGAAATGTCTGTATCACATCTCACCGGGGGCAGCATTCCATGAAAAACCTGTCTTGTGGGGCAGTTTTCATGGGAAACAAACAAAAAAATTTATGTCTTGAAAATTAAATGATTCCTTGAGCATGGGATCACACTTTCTCTACAGCCCTGCAAAATTACCTCTTCTTGACTGCCACCAAGCACCAAAATATTTGCTAAGAACTATTTCACTCTTAAGTTTTGGCATTCTGAAGATGAACATCTCTTTACAAAGGTTTCATATGAAATTCCTACTTTCCACAAAGTGTCATGGTGCTGCCAGCTTGTAATTTTAACTGAAATTAGAAGCAGTTAATGGTTTGTCAGTTCAGCAGTGCATCATCCAGCAACTTTATATCTTAATGCACTTTTACAGAGGCAAGCACTGCCGAAAGTACCTGTAAGCTCTGCAAAGTAGAGTTGTTTTATAAATCCCAAGTCTGAGTTGAAGAAACGAGGAATCGAAAGGTTCATAAAGTTATTTTGTTGATGCTTATTTGTATGAGATTAACAGATTTCAGGAATTATATTTTTTAGCTATTTTTGATAGTTATTTTGAGGAAGGAAGGTTTATGCGTAGAAGATAAGGAGAATTCAACTCATAGTGCTGAACTCAGAAGTCACCTCTAGCAACTTACTGAATTCAACAGTTTTCACAGAGATCCCTGGACATTAGCTGAGAGTCTGTCTTTCTATATCTCATTTACATTACTCGTAGTATTTTTGCTTTAAGAACATATCTGTTCTTATTAGTTTAAATGAAGAATTTACTTAACTATGTGTTACTTAAAAGAGTGTATTTCCTAACAACTGATGCCTTGCAAATGNCATATCTGTTCTTATTAGTTTAAATGAAAAACTTAACTATGTGTTACTTAAAACAGTGTATTTCCTAACAACTGATGCCTGGCAAATCAAGCTGCTACAATGAAAAATGAGCTAAAAATGGGTTATTTTCAGCAAACTGTACGAGAACAGAAATCCTTGGTGCTGTGTTCAAGAATGCTTCATCCTCTCTTCTTCTCTAAGTTGCCATATGTTTCATTTTTGAAATATCTACTTTTGATCTGTCCATTACCTTCTAAAAAGTAAAAATGAAAATATAAATGATGTATCTCAAACTGCAGTCCAAGTCGAAGACCTCCTCTTGTTTTTCTTCTTCAACCATGCTCATAATGAAATCAGTAAAAGTTTTGATTGCTGACAAACAGCTCTATTAAAGGAGAAATCTGGGAAATATGGTAGGTAGATCCTTAAAAGATCTCTCAAGGTAACCCTTTGTGCAGATCTTAGGGAATCTTTTGGACACAGAGGAGAATATCTTGTCCTTACTGAAAAATTACATTAGGACAAGACTTTTTTTACAGGGATGATTCCACCCAGCCTGAAAATGCAGCTTTTTTTCCTCTATCAAGTGTCTATGGAGCTAATTCTGGACTAGCAATGTTGCATGATTGCTGTTCTAGATGAGAAGGTATGTCTCTGAAATTTCCTTAAAAATTGTTCTAAATATATATTTAAGAGTATTTTGATCCCAATTAAATAACCTAGAACATCCTTACAGCTGATCTGAATGTATCATTATCAGTGCCTTGCTGATTACCAGCGTTTCCTTTGCTACTATTACTGTGCTCCAGTTAAGCATTTATGTGTGTTTAAGCCCATCCCTGTTCAGCAAGGCACTTAATCACATGCTTACATTTAAGCATGTAATTAACTG
Organism: Crypturellus undulatus; assembly: GCA_013389825.1. Classification (NCBI taxonomy): domain Eukaryota; kingdom Metazoa; phylum Chordata; class Aves; order Tinamiformes; family Tinamidae; genus Crypturellus; species Crypturellus undulatus. The sequence goes on along the minus strand of VWPW01017295.1, from coordinate 71,100 downwards.
TTACTGGAGTCAGAGAAATACGTGTGTTCTGAAGTGATTTGGTGAGTCAGGGTACGTTGCTATCAAAGCTACAAGCGGATTCGGCAGTGGCTGACATGAAATAGTTCATTTTGATAACCAAATAAATTAGGAATAGTTGCTACGGCAACTAGAAAGTTCAAGGTAACGTGTGGAAAGAGCCAAGTAATTGAGGGGGTAATTAAGAATTCAGACCTGAAGTTAATTTTAAGTAGTCAAATATTCTGATTAAAAACTAATTTTTGATTAGAAGCTGAAATTACTTTCTTATGGTACTTTCTTTATGAAATATCCTGCTATAGGTTAAAACTAGCAAAACACAGAGTGTCTTTGGGGGCTGGAATTGAGCCTGATGAAGAGAGTCCTTCTTTGGACTTATGTGCTAAGGTAAATCTCAACCCCCAGCAATATCCTGCTCTGAGGATATCAGCTTTTCTGACTTAAAACTGTCCACCAAGAGGAGGCATAAACTTTGTAATAGTGTGTACAAACAATTATTTCCATGGCGTTATCCTTTTTATTCAATCACAGCAGCATTTTTGCTTGCTCGAGCAAGCGTTGCTCTCTGCAGAGGCAGAATACACGCTGGCTTATCTCCTCCAGGCTATCTACTGCAGAGCAACAACTACCATTTAAATTCTCACCTTCCCTGATTCCCGCACAATCTTTATTAATGAACAATCAGGGAGCATATAAAAAAAATTAGGTGTTCCTCTGAGTTTCCTTGAATCTATAAAATATGTCAGGAGTAATCAGAAAAACATATCCATATGAACCAAAACATGTGGTTCTTCTTTAACAGAATTCTGCAAGACTTTGTATCATCTCACAATAATAGAACAAGCATCTTTGCATGAAGACTGTGGGAACTGTTTCTTTTAATCCTGCTAGTGTGAAAAGTAATTTTTAGTATTCCAGATAAATATTAATAATCCAGTTTATAAAGTAAAACACTTGGAATCAAGCTAGTTTGATTTTCATGGTACAGTTGTACTTTATCATTTTCATCACGAGAGGTCCAGTAGGAATCTCCATTTCCCAAAGCCGCTTCTCATTATCTATATTAATCTACATTTTGACTAAAAAAAAGGAAAAACATCCACAGTTTTTTCCCCTGTTCTCATTTGAATACAATGAACAAGCATAAATAAGAGTGTGAATTTTTGTTCTATGAACAGGTATGCACCCTCTGCTTTCTAAACTCTACTAGCATGGAATAGAAAACTTCTGCCTTAAGGTAGATGAAAAAATGAAACATGCCATCGAGTCCCACTCCAACAGAGCACTTGAGTAGTTGTTAACTTTACACCATGAATAATGTTACTTGGAGCAAAAGTTGTGCTGGAAAGTTTTATACAATAGAAAAAAAAAGGAAGAGAAAGATTCTCCATTAATAGAGCATCTCTAGACAGTTGTGTTTTTTTGGGAACAGATAACATGCATTTGATTTATATATGTATTTTGGAAAGAACTAACGATTTACATCAGATTCTCCTAGGCAGTTTATATTGCGATAAGATGTAGAGGAGAAATTTTTTATTTCTTATTATTTCCCACATATAGACTCTGGAAGCAAAATTCTCACAATATGATTTTCTTACAGAAGACTGTATGTTCCTGAATTCTATTTCTCATTTTATTAGAATTACTTGATTTATGAAGCATACGGTAGTGAGCTATAGTGAGCACAGAGATGAAATAAGATTGATTTGAATTTCCAAAGATAACAAATACATTGTATTTATCATTTGAGGAAGCACCCTCATTCCTGGGCTTCTTTTGGGTCCAGATTTTTCAGAGACCACCAATTCTGAGAACTTCGGAAGGGTGGATGTCTAACCTGAAATTCCTCAGAAGAGTTTTCCAGGGATACTGAGCTCCCGCGTGACATAGTGAGACTTTATGGCATCCACTGTTTGCCATCGCTCAAACTTGGTGATCTCTTTAAGAAACAGATGTTTCCACTTCCCTCCTTGCTCAAAGAGGATCGAATATCCTAACACACTTTACAGATTGTATTGAAATCTAATTAAAACCACTCGAGTTTCTTAGTAGATATTACTTAGGTGCAGAATTTCATTTTCTTCATCTTTTCCTCTCAGTCCCATTTTCTTGAGCCTCTTTTGGACTGATGAATGAATCTCAACTACTGTTACCACTGTCAAGCATTAATTTAAGAAATATTTTCCTTTCTGTAGTCAGGCATCACTCATCCTGCTGTTCTCCCCGCTGCCATTCCATTTTGTGACACGTCTACCTCACAATTTTACTTTACTTCTCTTTGCTAATATAATAATGTCTTCTCCATAACTGAACATATATTAATTTATGAAGTAATGCAATATGATTTATTTTTCATCATCTGAATGTAATTAATCTGAATTTTTCTCAAGGTTGCTTTTGTCCTATTCCTGTTTCCACACAAGGGTTTACTGGCACGAGGAATAACGCAGCCAGTTTTCCTCCCATAATTGTTAAAGATTTGGTACACAAAGTATTCTGACGACATCAGGGCAGTAATAGCCTGTTTCTCAAGATCACTGTTAGAGATATCAGTATCACTGGATTACTTTCAGGATCTAAGGCTAATCCAAGATTTTTCTTCCTGTATCTTGGCAGGAAAGCCCAGTAGTTTCTTTCCAGACGACAGTTTTATAGACTCCGGGGAAATTGATGTTGGCAGAAGAGCCACACAGAAGATCCCTCCTGGCATCTTTTGGAGATCTCAGGTGTTCATCGACCACCCAGTGCATCTGAAATTCAATGTGTCTTTAGGAAAGGCTGCTCTGGTGGGCATCTACGGCAGAAAGGGCCTTCCACCATCACATACACAGGTAATGGGACCTCATTTCAATGAGCGATAACTATCTTGGAATTTGCGCTGTTATGTTTTATTATTTTTATTTCAGCTGTCCCAACAATTCACTGTATGCTTGCAAGATATTAAAGTCTTCCATGGCCTGGCAGTCACTGAGGGAAATAGCTGGTTGCTCCCACGAGAACGTGAAATCACTTGCACCAACCTGTGTCCTGTGTGGCAACAGGGTCCCTGAAACTACATGAAAGAATCTGCTCTTAAGTCACAGGAGCAAGATGCAGTTTTGTCTTCTGTGCCTCTGTGCTTGAGTTGACTCTTCACATTATGTCTATTGACTGCCACATTAGGCTGAGATTGGCCAGAGTGCAATAATTGGTGTATAACCAAATAAAATCAAGTTTCTACAGAAAGCCACTGGCTTACTTAAGCAGAAATCAAGAAATAGCTGTTATTCTTTAGTACTAAAGTGAAAGCTGTTGTTTTTCTTGACACAGCTTGGGAAAAGCTCTGTCAAGAAATCACTTTCTGGGGAAAACTCCAAAGAATCATCCCCTTAAATGAGGCAATAGTACATTATTTTCTCTACTTTCTATTTTCATTTTCTAAACTGCTCTTTACCAAATTGATTAATATATTAGGGTATAACTCTCATTGGCAATGCAAAGTATCTTACTGCAGCTTGCATCAGCAAGTTATCTAATTATTACCAGGGTTATATTACTCATTTAACTTATCCTTTCCCTCCATTAACAACTGAAAAATCTAGCAACCAACACAAATATTTGGGATTTATAGAAATAACCAGTCCTTATTTTATTTTTTAGCAGGTAAATATGTTTATACAAACTTTCTGAGTAATGTGTAGGTGATTTGCTATTTTCTACCCCTCAACACACCTACAACTTATTTATGTCAAGGAGTTATCATAAATCTACACTTTCCCTGCCTGCTTTTCTGCAGAATTAAAGCATTTCAATAGGATTATCAAGTCATAAATTCAGTGACACAATAGTTATTGCTGTTATTACCCATTTTTAATCAACCTCTCTTGAAGGGGAAACTCAGATATTTCGAAAGTAAACCTCCTCTATTATTTAAATAAAAAAGTTAAATGTTGGTCACAACAGAAATAATAGTTGTAGATCGGAAGGCTGTGTTAACTCTGACTATTTATTTCTGTTACAGGAACAGGGGTATAATAGGAATAATTTCAATTTTCTAAATTACAAAGGCAAAACTTAACTCCTAAGCTTTGTGAAAGCCTGTTGAACTTGAAGGAAAATATTTAAATGGTAGTGGGTCATACCAAACAACCGTGGTAATGTTTTGAACATTTAGGAGACGCATTTTGTTTTCAACATTGCTTTTTTTTTTAGCCTAGTTTTTGTTGAGATACCCTGAGTGAACCTTTCTCGTTTTATGTGGAGCTTTCCTATTTAAAACAGCACAGCTATGTACCAGTTGAGGGCTTCAGCAGTGAATAAGAAGTTATACAAAGAACGTGGAGCATCTTTGTCAAAAATACATGCTGAAGGAAGCAACGCACTTGCACGTAGCCATTGTAAATGCTGCTTTTTGTGTAGCTACACATTTAGAGCTGGCAGGTATATTCAAAAAATCACCATTGGACCAAAACATCATCAAAAATGACTAGAGGGGTATTTTTTTTCCAAACAATGACAGTCATGTTGGAATAATAGATGCTGTCCCCAAATTTAGCTTTCTGAGAAAAAAAAATACGATAAAATGCAGATTTAAAAAAAAAACACTTTAAAAATACTGTTTGAAAAAATGCTGTCAGTTAAAACATTGGTCTTACTTTGTATAATGTTATATTAATTTTAAGCCTCAGCATTTAAACTCACCATAGCTTATTAACTTTCCTTTGGGCTCATTAAAAACAAACAAACAAAAACCAAAATATTATTTTCTATGTTGAAAAGGTAAACCAGTCTCATAGTTAATATACTTTATGCAAGTTTCATCTTTTCTGCCTATTTCAGAACATTCCATATATCTACTGAATGAGTTTTCTATTTCCAGATTTTTTAATGAATTTCAGAAATATTGATGAAAGTTTATGCTTTGTGCAATGACAGAAAGTGCTCCTTGGAAAAATGTAATAAAGGGTCAATGTTTTTCCCAGCCTATCTTGTCAATTGCAGTAGTAAAATTCTAGCTGGCAGTAAGGTTTTCATCTGTCTTGGTTTAAATAATCTGCCTTCTGTGATGTTGACTTTAACATGGTCCATCCTCTTTGAAGAACCTTCAGCTGTTATCCAAGCCATAGACCCTTAAGACATATTCCTGATTTGGTAAAACATTAAAAGCCAAATTTATCCATTCTGAAACCACAAACTATTCCAGCTTCTCCTTGGGAATCTTTGTCTATGGTGATTTGTCATCCACTCAAGGGTGCTGGCAACTGTAGACACTAATAAGAAGGAAGAAAGTACAAACTCCAAAGTTCTGTAGTCTTGAAAAGAGAACTTGTAAAAGCCTGAAAGAATTTACTGGTAACTAAAAGCATTTCTTCTAATTCTTCTCAATAAATTATAATAAAAGTTATGCAATTTTCTTATGGTATGTTAACTTTAATCTTCCTGGATCAGATAATTCTCTAAGACTCTTTTTAACTGAAGCCAAATTTTGTTAAATCATAAATTCTAAGAATTGGTCATCAGAGCTGATGGGAGATATTTCTCTACTTATATAATTTGAATTGATTAACGTGGTATTTTATTGACAATTTCCTTGCTCGCAATAACTCTAATTGCATATTAAAAAAACTCTGAATATATTAAACATGCAATAAAGCATAATTCATTTGCAGTTCAGTTCATTTTTGTAACTGTATAAAATTTTAACTTCGCAAAGTCATGAACATCCAAAGCACTAACGCATTTATATTTATCAAAATAAATATATATTTATCAATATAGTTATCAAAATAAACTCTTGCATTTGGCAGGAACCACCAGGAAAGCCTAACCCAGATTGGACTTTAACACCAGATGATCTGTTGGTCACCTCTAGAGGTGCCTTCCAACCTCAACTATTCTGTAGTTCTGTAACAGCAGCCCACTGTAGATGGGGGCCTTGAAGTCTCTTTCACCCAACTAAGTTTTAAGCATCTACATCTACTGTGTAGTACAAAATAGATGCCATTAGTGTATGATTCATTGGAGATTTTTTCAATGTCAACTTTGGGATAAGAGAGATTGTCTTCTAGAAGTGTCTGTTTCTTTAACTGACTATCCTTTAGTTTCTAGAGAACTAATTCCACTTGCCATTCAAGCTGACAACACTTTCGGAAATTAACTTTGCCTATGGTGTGTGCAGTTTTCTTTTCTTTTAATACACTTTTTAAAGCAGTCAATTTCCAAAATAGAATTAGAAATACGTGAATTTTACATTCATCAGTTTTAACTATTTCAGTGCCCCTGGCCAGTGTGTTCCACAGTCAGACACAACCTCAATGGAAAATTCCTAAGACCAAGCAAGCAAGGCCTGTTTAGCCTAGAAAACAGAAAACTTATCGCCTTCTGAGAGGAAATGTGATCAATATGTACAAGTACCTGAGGGGTGATTGTAGGGAGGATGGGGCCAAACTCTTCCTCGTGGTGGCTTTAGATAGCATGTGCTCTGACTGTCAGGTTCTGCTCACAACATGTTCTACTCTAGACTAGTCCACCTCACCACAACATGAGGGTCAGATTAGATAAGGCTCTCTTAACATTTGTGATATCTGTTAGGCTTGTATCTGACCTGTCACATTAATATATCACCAGACAAAACACACTTACAGCAAAAAGGTACTGTCTTACAACAATAGGAAACAAAAGGTATTTATAATTCTATAATGCTTTACCAGAATTTACTTGCAAATCCAGCTTATTGTTTTGTTGTTGTTCTATCTGAAAGCAATTTAGCAAGCATTGCTGGTTTTTAGATCTATTTTCCTTATTACCTGAGACCCCAAAAAACACAGCAAATAATAAGCTTTTTAGTGCCTCCTTTTGATCAACAGACTTACAGTGCAATTTAGACAGGTCAACAAATTCCCTGGACATCATTTTTTCCTGCCTGTGCTTCCACAAAAGCACATCAGTAGGGTAAATATGCGCAAATCCCATTCTAAATATATTAAATATAGATATAAATATTTCTTGATTCATATATTTATATGACAAATGTATACATTTATATGCTAGCTATCTCCTGAATAGTTATTTGCCAGTGGTCCATGAACATGCATGAGGTCCAAGCACATGTTGTTTAGGATGCTTTTGTAAATGCACATGTGATGAAGATAGACATGCACAATTGCAACACTTGTTGCAAAGCATGTCTATCTTCATCACAGAACAGACCAAAAGCAAGACTCTGAGCTTGGAACACCTGTAGAAAATCATTCTTTTTTTCTTTATATTTCAGTTTGACTTTGTGGAGCTCCTTGATGGAAGGCGTCTACTGACCCAGGAGGCCAGAAGCCTAGAAGGACCTCAGCGGCAGCACAGAACTTTTATGCCATTGTCCAGCCACGAGACAGGGTTTATCCAGTATTTGGATTCAGGAATATGGCATTTGGCCTTCTACAACGATGGCAAGGAATCAGAAGTGGTTTCTTTTCTTACTACTGCTATTGGTAAGGATTTCCTGTATTAGTCCTAAACTGTCTGGCTTGAGGCAAGCTGTTAATGCACATACTCAAATTGCATGGTAACTTGGTGTGATTTTGGAGACAATGCTTCTGGAGGATGTGTTTAACAACAGTCCAAATAATGTTAGGCCTTAAATAGCTCATAAGTATTTTATAGGACTTTTTAATAATTATATCCAGAACCAGATTACACCCAGTACCAGAAGTGAGTTGCAAGCTTGAACTTCCCTGATTCATTCTCTTCCTTTAATCTTCTTTTTATTTGACTTCATTTTATTTTTTTAATTTGTGCAGTAGAGGTATAAGAGTGGTTTAACATCACACAGAAGCACCGTGCAACAGTTTAACGTGGCAATCCTATCATCTGAACAGAGTTTTGAGCACTCTCAGAATTACCCAACCTGGAGCTCAGGCTGAATATTGGGGTTAAACTCCAGCCCTGCAAAAAGCTCTACATGACTTAGTAGTCAGAAACACAGTAACAGCTGCTTTCTAACAAAAATAAACTGATTTTTTTTAATAAATACAAATTAACTCTGCAGATCTTTTAGCTGCTGTGATGCCAACATGTCCTGCCAGTCCAGGGCATGGGCACTGATTTATTCCTGTGTAAGGAGGGCAGGATGCTGTCGGGGTCTCCCTGCCAGCACAGTGCACTAGCTGTTCTTCCTGCACCCTGTAAATATCTCAGTCCATGAAGAACCCCCAGCCTCCTGTTTATATTCAGGTATTCCTTAGAATCTACTTCAGACTAATAGAGCTTAAGTTTAGATTTGACTGACCTGCTGAACCTGTCCCTATCCCCAAATTCATTCAGCTGTAATTTGAAGATTGCTCCATAAAACTAGGTCTCGGCTTTCTATTATGCACAGTGATTGTTTAATGGACTTTTTCTCTGGGCTGAAGAAAAGCATATTCAAACTTCTATTAATTCCCCTCTAAAAAGAGGCATTGGTGTTGAGTCTCAGCTGTCTGCAATAGTTACTTAAGAGCTATGGGCTGTAATATGTCATGGCAGGTTAATTAAAAGTTTGTATTATTAGAGCAAAGTCATTAAGATTCCAATATTCGGTTTCAGTGCTAGGGTTTATCTAATGCACAAGATGAAACACTGCCATATTACCGTGTTAAATTTTAAACCTGCAATTCACATGTTCAATGCTGTTCACAATTAAAGAGCAACAGAAATAGCTGCATGTTCGCTAATGGAATAGAATATTTGTTCTGTAGAATGTGGACTTGCTTTCATTTAATTTATTTTACAGGTGTTGGGAGTTGAGTTTTTACTTTTATTGATTGCCCAAAAGAACCCCCAACTGTCCTTCTGATGGTGACTTTTTTTCTGCTCTAAAAATTTCCCAGTTCTGAAGTCAGTAAAGCTCTCGCAGTAGGAAAGATTTTTAAAGCACAGCCACAAGTCACTGTTCTTTTCAAAGAAAGGAACAGGATAGGCCAAAACAGCAAAGGAAATTGTACCTAGAGTTCTATGGCAGTTTCATTGACAGAAAAGAAATACAAAATATTCCTAACTTGCATCTGATCCCTGGAGGAATAGCATAGGAGAGACACATATCAGTCTGTCTTTAGGAGTGTCACCCTGGCCATGTGACGAGTAGTTCAGAAGGAAGTTTTATTTTGCTATGCTGCAAGAGAGAGTTTTGTCCCATACATAGAAATCTCTTTTGCTCAGTGGCAGCTTTATACAACACAAATCACAGGAAAAACTATTTAGGCACAAGCTCCTCATCTTGAAACTCAATTCAGTTGAGGAAGAATTTTAGATGTGGAAGATGTGGCTTCTTGACTATAATTTGGCCACCGAAGTGTAGCATTTAAAGCAGTGCTATATAGTGGTTATAACTATTTAGTATCTTTCTCTTTAGTCTTTGTGACAGCTTGTTTAAAAAATGCAGGTTTCTGCATGCAGACATTGCTTGTGAACCTTGCTACTGTTTTCATGAGGTCTTGCAAGGCACGGTTGCTACATGAAACTATAAATACTATAAAACTGTAGTATTACGATTTTTTTTTGGTGCCAAAGCCAAGAGGATATAGCAACTTGACGTGGTATTTATGAACCAGGGTGTAAAACTGCAATGCCAAACAAATAAGTCAAGTCCCACGTGATGGGAGCCTTAGATCTGTGCAGGATGAGGAAGCTGTGCAGGAGCTGTGTTGATTGTCAGGGGCAAGTTGCCATTTCATTTGATTTCTGTGGCAGGAGCACATAGAAAATCTCCCTTTATCATTGCCAACGACTTAATGCTTACAGGGAAAGTGCATTTGGAAAATATAGCTGCAAGTGTACTTAGGGAAGAAGCAGGATCCAGTGATCTGAGAAGAGGAGCAGCAGCCTGTTCAGAAGTGGATTCTGACTGATGTGCTAATTTGGAGCCAGTGCAAACTCACATTTCAGCTGCTCACCGTGTAAAAGTGAGGGGAATGGCATTTCCCCAGCGATGCTGTGAGGATGGTTGAACTTCTGGGGAAAAAAATACAGTTTCTTAATTAATAAGCACACTTAATAGTGGAAAACACCAAATTGATAAGGGGGATAACAGTGATCAGGACAAATCCTGCAGGTTTTCCTCAGACAAAACTCCCCTGTGAGTGAGGAAAGGACTCACCTAAGTAAAGCACTGCCGCTTTTACTTCAGCAGTAAAAATGTGGACTGGGGAGGATGCTGATTTTGCCAAGTTTATCTGCTATGTTCCAACAAGCTGAATTTCTCGGAGCAGTAAAATCATTGCAGGCCATTTGCGCTGTACGACAACATCGACTACAATTACTGTGCAGTGCTTGTCTGGAATGATCATGCCTTCCATTATTCCGATGGAAACTGGAGCAAAATAGGGGAAAAAAAAGTATATTCTCAATGTGATAGCACATTTAATTTCATAAGCAGAGAGGCTGTCCATCATACTGTTTTGTAATCCTATAGAGCTATAACTCAATCCACTCAGGAACATTAGTGCCGATTTTGAGGGCAAGGGATGGCAGTTTATCCTGTTTTCTAAAAGGATGTGGAACCATCATCATTAAAGAGTTAGGTGGTGTCAAAATGTGTGCCTGTTACATGCCATTGTACGTAAACCTAGAGAAAATACAGCATCATAATGCCTGTCAAAGCTGATACTTCTGCCTAATACAGGCAATTCAAGTGGAAGGAGGAAAAGGTTATTCTAGGAAAGTTTTCACTATTTAATAACATTTTTTTTATATATCCCATTCCTCTGAATTACAATGCAAGACATTATAAAGGAATGGAAGATGATGGCCTCTCAATAATAAATTAACCTTCTTGCAAATGACATTGGTGGCCCTTTCTGAAATTTCTAATGGAAACTCTTCTCTGAAAAGCGCCTTGTGGATTCACCTCTGCCTGATAGCGGTGATTTATTCAGAGCAATCTGGTGTAAGTGGAACAAAATAGTAGGCTAAGGAAGAGCTGGCATCAGCACATCTGAGGCAGAGACGCTGGCCAAAAAATCTGCTCGATTGAGGCAAGGAACATCTGAGAGCCTGAAAACAGCATCTATGGAGTCGGAGAGTCTTCCAGCAGGTACCACTGCTGCGCTCAGGAAAGCCTGGCTGTGCAGGGCCACAGAGAAAGCAAAAGGAAAAGAAATTCTCTGTCTGTGAGAGGGGAAGGTCTCTATTTACCAGCATGTCACCCAACAAGCGAGAAGAAACACATGTAGAACAAGCATGGTAGGATGCAAAGTTCTTTATTTCTTTTACCTTCTGCAAGAGGCCGTGTTTAAGTTTAAGAAAGGACCCTTGTTCCTTCTGCCCCCTGCACTCCCTGTAAAGAAAACTACCACTAAGTACTTTTCTCCATCAAAGTACAAAGAAGTGAGCTGGGGTGTTATTTATAAGGGCCTGCCAGCACATAGAGAACTTCACAATATACATCAAAAGGAAAGCTCTCTTCCTGCAATAGCCTAAACCACAAGCAACCCCCACATAACCCCTGGCATAGCAGTTCTCACACACGAGATACCCAGAGAGAAGTGAAGGCAGGGATGGGCACAGAGAAAATGGGATTGGGAACTCTCCTGAGTGCAGAAGCTTTGTGAGAAGTGGGATGGATGGTCCTTATTTAGCCCTAAGCATTTAGCTTGTTCTTAGCTAAGGGAATAGGAAGAGTCTGAGCAACTGAGATTTGCTTCCTTCATGTTCGCTGCCCATGTGTCCACTAACTTTGGCTCTCTCAACTTCCAATTCAGAGGGGATGCCTAAGTGTGATCCACTTACAGGCCCCAAGCCATTAAAGTTATTCACACTGGCTTTACTAATGTCTGAGAAAGTCTAAATTGGCTTCATGTAAATACTGGGGAGTCAGGAGACTCTGCAGGCTAACACAGGCTGTGATCTGTTCTGGTTTACACTTCCTTTTAGCTCCTTAATGCCCGAGTTCCTTCACTCATCTCCCCATGTACAAGTAGATCTTCAGCACTCTGAAAGGAAAACCTGATTTAATGTTTAGGCCTAAATTTGTCCTTAGACTTTGTCCAGCAAAACACTTAGCACACACTAAAAGATGAGCAAGTGCCTTACATATTAATTGGACTCTGTGGAATGATCAGTTATTAAGTGTTGTTCTTTCTTACTGCATGATCACAGTCATCTTTTCCACTCTCTTGATTCACAGAGGGACTTCTGAGCACTCCCACCTCGTGGCACCCCGCTTTAGATAAGTCATTAGCAGCCTCCTCCTGCCCAGACTCAGAACTCCTTCCTCCTGCTTGGTCTGTAGAGGAAAACAAAAACACTGACATATGAGAAACACAGTGGGGAGGAAAATCACAACTTCACTTTTGATTTTTTTGATGTCTGTCTGGCAAAATAGCAGCGGAGCTTTGCATGCTCCGCAGATACATTTTTGCCTTCAGCTGTCTGTGTCCCAGCGCAAGCCCTTGCCAGACAGACCCTGTCAGATGGCCAGTGCCTTTTCTGATTACCCTCTTGCTGCAGCCACCCCTTTTCTGATGTTTCTTTTCCTGCTGATTGCTTTCAGTCAGCATGGTAAAGGCAGCAGGTTTTAGTCAGGTAATATTTGGAGAAGAGAGGGTCATTCAGATGAGCTAGGAGGCAAAAAGGGCCCTTCGTGAGTCCCTGTGAGGGTCGATTTGCCTTTGCGTGGGGCAGAAATGGGCCTCCCGGATACCAGCACCTCTGCAGCCCATCCCCAGACAACATCCTGGGTTTATTTTTACGTATCCACATACACCCATCTGGCTGAGACTTTTTCCCTTGTGAACTTGGTCTCATGAAAGATGTTAGGTTGACAGCTCTGCTTGACTGAAATCTTTATCCATGGCACAGGTTCAGGTTATGTGACAGCGTTGAAGGTGTCTACCACGAACCAGGTCCTCTGGTGAGAGCTGAATTGCTCCATGCAAAGGGGTGGCAAGAGGACAGGAGAGCGGCAGGAGAGCCCCATCTGACCAAACACAACCCATCCTCCTAGCAGGGCATTGCCTTAGGCGACGTGGGGTGAACTCCTTTGTCTGCCTTTTCTATGAGCTGGAAGAGTTCCCCTCACGAGAAAGAAAAAAAGGTTGAATAGTGTGTTTGGTGTGAGGGCAGTTTTTCATCCAGCCTACGTGTAAATCCAGTCTGTTTGCTTTATGGGGCTTAATAAAAGGCAAACGTGGCCTGAGCCTGAATCTGGAAATGGAAGGAGGGCTGCGGGGAGGCGCTCACACTTTGCACATTAGTTTGCACTCCCCGTGGCCGCAGATTTTGGTTTGCTCTCCGTGGTGAGGCGCCGATTATGTTTTTATAGGGGTAGTGATACGCCCCGTAAAAGTGCAGCAGCGCAGGAACTTCATCGGTGCTCCCTAAATCTTCGTCCCAACCCCGCAAACCTGACGAGCTGTCTCATTTCCCCCTGCCGCGAGCCGAGGGGCTCTGCGCGGCCCCGCGAGCTCCCTGCCTGCCCTTTCCTACCGCTCGCGACACACGCAGCTTTGTTCCAGCCTCTGGGATCCCTCTCAGGAATGTTTTCATCCTGCCTTTTGGCTGGAATTCCTCTAAGAAAGCCAAAGAGGAAGGGCATGTTTGGCTCTGCAGCTGAACCGTGCCGGTTGGCGGGGGGCTGCCCGACCTCGTGTCGAACATCTGCTCCTGCCGCGCCGCAAAACACTGCTTTTTACCACAGCCCTTCCAAAAACCCAGGCCACACCGGTCCTTTCAAGCCTGGATGTTATTTACCGTGACCCTTTTTTTCCCTTTCTGCAAGTATCTAAAACTATTCTTATATAACAGCCCTGCTTTCCAAGCCGTAAGGGCAGGCAAAATTATTATTTCAGAGTTTTTTTCACTTGAAGACTTAAGGTATTTTCAATAAAGGGGGAATCAGGGGCACATCTCAAAGATAATTAAGTAATAAGAAGCCTATACAGGTCAGATAGATACCTATTACAGAAAGGTGTGTAACAGCTTCATCAGATGTGGTTTCTGTATACAGTATATCTCCTCATTGATGCTTTGAGAGAAAAAAGCTAGGCTAACCATACAAAATTGTAGTGTATAAAGCTAGATTAGTTTTAACCCAGAGATACAACAATTAACTGAACATTACACTTGATCTTGTTTTTCTTTTAATTTTGTGTATATGTGTACCCACATCTCAATAGATCTTATGGTTACAGGTGATCGTTTTTGAGGAAGAATAGAAAAACCTACATGCATTGAGATTTTACATTATTGCACAAAAGAAACTAAGCCCTCTGCAAAGATGTTTAGATGCCAGTGAGTACTCATCCAGAAGTTGGATGTTTGAATGCCTTTAATGATCCAGATTTTTTCTGTTTTTTATCACAGTTTAACAGACAAAAAAGAGAGAAAAAAAAAGAAGGAAGATAGATAAATTGGTCTTTTTGAAAAGCTCTGCCTGCATCTGTACTTACATGGGCTGGTAGCCTTGAACTTGCTTGTCAGTGCTCTGTTTGCAGACAGGCCAGCTCTCTCGATCTGACAGAGCTTGTACAAAAGGTTTATTGATTGGGGTAATTACTTTAGTTTTAGGGTCAAGAAAAGGTTTATTTAATACTAAAGTTAAAGCCTTTTTCTTTCTTTCTGTTATTTCTGTCTCCTTTTTTTCTTCTTTTTTTTTCAGAACAGCAGAATTCTGCCTTTAATGACACAGCTTCTAGTGTAAAATGTGTAAAACGCTACATATGGTTTTCGTTTCTGCACTTTTGTGTATAGCTCTTTGCCTGCACCCCAGCCTGCAGGTTAATGTAAGCACAGCTTGTTTTAGTCCTGTGTCGTATTACTGGGCTGTTAGGACAGCTCTGTACGGGCTTTTCTTCCCATGAATGCTGTCCTGCTAGAGCACAGAAATAAGGTGCTGGGAGTTGCTTGTCTCCTTTGGGGGAAAAAAAAAAAGAAAAAAAAGGGAGAAAAAGAAAAAAATAGAACCCTTTCTGGGCTAGAACAATAGAGTTTTGAAGACCTAATTTTCCAAAGGCTGCATTTAAGCCGTACCCATGACGTATGTATTTGCCAGTGGTTAATTGAGCCCATGACAGAGTGGAAGGCAAAACCGTCGACACCTCCCAAGTTACTGGGCCAGTCTCCCCTTTCACAAAGGGACAGGGGGACGAGGATGCAGCCTGTACGTTAACACCTGGCATATACTCACTTTTTTACATGATAATGGATCTCTATATATTCGATGTGTGACTGCTTTCTTTATCTAAGTGCTCCGACAGTCTCGGAATGACAGCTGGATAGATGATGTCCAACTGCTTTCCAGAGGGGCTGCTGGAGGCTCTGAAAGAGGCATGGGTTGGCCAGGTTTGCACAACAAGCCCATGAGAGGCAGGAACAGAGCTGTGAGTTCTTCCTTTTCCCTCGCCCTGCTCTAAGACCATGGAGGACTCAACTCAGCTGCCCAAGCAGAAGCATCTCTGGCCATCTGGGAAGCCCCAGGCGCTCTGGGGTGTCTCTGTGGGTGTCTCTAGGGGTGTCTACACATCTGTCCTAGAGCCGAGCCACCTATTTGCTAAATATGTAAAATGAAGCTTAAACTTTAACGCACCTACAATGATAATACTGCCAAGTTTTTATGGCATTTGTTTGACTGAACCAGTTCACATTTGAGGTCCTGTGTGTATGAATATAAGAATAGGGTGTTTTTTTCCCCCCTAGAATACTCCGACGTACAATATCATTTGAAATGAAACTCAAAGCCAACTTTAGCCTTGCCCCAAGCTACCAGAGTAGAAATGGTAGTGGCCTGAACATGAAGCAACTTCCCGCTCGCTAGTGCGGTTCCAGAAGTCGAACCCTGAAGGCTGAATAATTGTTGTTTCCTGTATTAGTTTGTAACAATTTATGAGATGGGGAAGGAACAAAAAAAAAGGAGCCTTTGCAGTCCCTTGGGCAAATTGGGCATATGAGAGTTACATTTACTGGAGCAAAATTCAGGTTTAAAAATATTTCAGCTGAAAAAAAGGAAAAAAAAATCAGATGCTGAACATATGACTACTTCAGAACTGTTTTTCCTAGGCCTTTCATGTGTTTAACATTGCCCACGTTCTCAGGGAAGAAAATTGTGTTCCTTATGAATCCCTGTGAATAACAGAAGTGCATTTTCTCAAAGTTAGCTGGATTTTCTAAAAGTTGATTTTATTCTGGTCCCAGCAAAGTCAATGGAGATTTTATTATTAATCTAAATGTTAGTATACATAGACCAGTGCCCGAGTGCTTTAGAAATCCCATTTCACCTTGTGCTTTGAACCCGCCTGCAGCTTTAGATTATCGAGTATTCTGTACGAGAAAGATTTCTCCTTAAAATAAAAACTGTGAGAAAAGGGATGAGCCAGTGTGGTAAAGTGCTCTTGTAGGCCAACCAAATTCAGACCAAATGTGGTTTATACTTCTGAAATCACTGGGCTGGGTCTCTTCTTTATTTACTCCCCAAACTGTTCCTGCTTTGTCTCAGATTCTGGCTGGGTAAAGCAGAGAAGTTCAAAACTATTGCACAAAACATTATTTCTGTAGCATTTCCAGCTGGGTTGGAAGTACGGATGTGCTTGAGATAACGTGAGGAAGGCCGATGTTATTGTGATGAGATCCATTTGAGTACCTGGAGAGGGATTTCAAGCCAGGGCTAGAAGCAAAAGCAGAGACATCGTAGGGGAAAGCAAGGCCACATGTTGCACTGCAAATCTGGCAAACTCAGCAGCACTGGAGAGTTTCAGTGAGCAACCCAAACGGAGCACAGATGACAAACATTTTGTGCTTCACCATCACCTATTAATATTATCTACGCTGTGGAGTCAGTACTGGCTTGAGAAGGTCTGTGCTTTGGATACATTGATGGAGATCTGGGGTTTCTGCTATTNCTTCACCATCACCTATTAATATTATCTATGCTGTGGAGTCACTACTGGCATGAGAAGGTCTGTGCTCTGAATACATTGATGGAGATCTGGGATTTCTGCTATTAAAAATATATATATATTTTTAATAGCCCTTGCAGATAGGGAGTGGGNATATATATTTATTTATTTATATATTTATTTAATATATTTATATATTAAAAAATATATATATTTTTAATAGTCCTTGCAGATACAGAGTGGAATAGGGTGTCATGCAATTGGATGCTATAGTTACTGCTATAGTTACTGTATTTCACTGTGACTTTCAGAGTCAGGAGTGAATTAGGGAGTTATTTAAAGGACTGCCTGCCTGTTGCCCTTTTCCTAATTTAGCATCCTGATACCTGCCTGTGAAGGTTAGAGTTCCACTGGGATATGAGAGCAAAACAGGGTTATATGCATGGATCTCTAATTAAAACAGACCTCCCAGCCTTCGGAGAAAAAAAAAAAAAAAAGAAAAAAAATCAAAATCTGGCAAACCATCAAGTGGCATTAGCAGTATCAGCATCACACTGGGTGCCCTGCAGAAGAGGAAACTGTGAAAGAGCACTCAGAAATAATGACTGAGTTTCCATGATGCTGTCAAGACTTTCACATCCCTGGCTGCCAGGTGTGGATTACTTGAGCTAGAAAAGTAAAAGCCTTATAAAACAAAAATGAAGCAGAAAAATCGAAATCTCAGCAGGTGAGGATGTACCAGAGAAGTGAACCAGTCCTTTTAAACTTCAGCCGGGGAAGGAAGATGAGGAGGAAGAGCCCAGCATTTCCATATTTTCTTGTTTCTAGAGCCTTCATTTCTTTTTTTTTTCCTCTCAAAATGTTAAGTCTGACGTTGAAGGTTATCTGAAACCCGTTTAATACCCTCTCACCCCTGCATTTCTCTTGGCACTGTTATCACGATTACAGGAGCAGGCAGCAGTTCTCTGCACACAGAATCCCACCTACCCTGCAGTGAAATTCAATCAGAAAGCATCATTTCTCCGAAAAATAAACAAGACTGCAAACTCTGCAACTGAGGAGTAAATTAAATGCTAGCTTGTGTTCACAGAGCTTCAGGATCTTCCTTGCTTTCATGTTCTACTGTCTATCTTTCTAATAAAATTACTGCTCAGTTCATTAGGGCATTCTTGTGAGAGAGAGACATCACTGCAATGAGCTTGTTGACGCAGAATGTAGAATATTTTATTATAGTAATCAGAATACATGACAAAACTGGGCTAGATATAGAGGACATGCCTTTACACTTGTGGAAATATTGTCCACAAGTGGAATAGACCCTCTCTCACTTAGAACCAGACCTTTTCTTGGCATCTCATATCCTGCGTTTAATCTTCTCATCTCTAATAGACATTGTCCCTTCCTTACATTGCCAGCATTGATGCATTAAATCATAACTGTCCTAATGTGGCCTTGTTCCCCCATGTAGCTGATACCAAACACTTCCAGCTCCAGAGGAACTCGTTCAGGTTCTCGAAGGAGACGGTTACATTTCAATTCATGCAATGACACTGAATGGCATTTAATCACTTCCTAGAAAGCAGTCCTGGTGCTTATGAACTCCCAGGAAAGCTGCTGTTCAGTTGCCAGCCAGATAACTCGTTTTTTGTTGCCAGTGGAGAGTTGACTTTAATGCCCAGGGAATGATGATGCTTGGTGGCAAGTGTAAGCTATAAAATATTTAGCTTTAGCAACAATTGTGTTACTGCAGTTTCTAATAAGATTTGGTGTCAGGCGGACATCTGCCTTGGCCTCTGGCCCAAAGATATAGAAACAAACTACTAAGCTGAATGTTGCATTGTAAATAAATACGGCGGAAATACAGTTCAAGTAGCTTTACTGCTGACCAGCGAATGTGTTAGTTATCTAAAAGCAAATTCCATCAAAAGTCTAATAATTTTTCTAGCTCCTTAGTACATTTATCGTATTTCATCTGAATAAAGGTAATTTATGTAGGTAGTTGCAAGCTGGGCT
This sequence comes from Crypturellus undulatus, assembly GCA_013389825.1. Lineage (NCBI taxonomy): Eukaryota > Metazoa > Chordata > Aves > Tinamiformes > Tinamidae > Crypturellus > Crypturellus undulatus. The sequence continues at coordinate 52,228 of VWPW01017295.1, read as the reverse complement.
GACAGATCTTTATAAAGCTCCCCACAAAGGAATTGGCTTTCACAGGGCTTGTCGTCAGCAGCAAAGTGATCCCCCGATCAGACCGTCGGCCTGGGAGCTCTGTCTCTGTCACCTGAGTCTGGTTATGATATCAAGTAAATGGGTAAATGGTGTTTTCGCTTATGCATCAGCTTCCCAGACTGAAAAATGGGAATGGTAACAGCTAGCAATTTCCTATTGAACTAAGTGATATTCTTAAATGAAAGACAGCGTGGGGTGAAGTCTGCTGCTGGTGTGGTCAGGATCATAGCGGTTTACAGCTTCTCCTAGGGTAGGGAATGATTGTGTTGGGAAAGCAAGGAGTGGGATGGAAGGTTTCTGCTGGGTTTCCCACAAAATCTACCCGCTGTGAGACTGTTCACACTCAAAAAGGTCCCCTGAGAGAAATGGTAAAAATACTGAAGTATCTTCAGCAGCTACAAGTCAATGTGTTGCATGAAGTAAAGCAAGTTCACTCCAGCACACAATCTGGTTTCTTTTCTGCTTTGGTAATTAAAGCTGTTGTGTGGGAAGCCCCCTCATGCCTCCTTTTTTCTTTCTTTCTTTTTTTTCTCTCTTTGCTCTTGTGAAAATCTTGACTTTTCAACTTGCTGGATGTTTTCTTTCTCTCAGTTTTGTTAATCCCAAACCACTTTGTCCATCCTTCTCCTTTGCAAAGGGAGGATGGTTGGACTCAGGTGGGGAGGACCTGATACCTCAAGGCATTTCTGCACTGTCCTCCAAAATGGGACCGTGTGGACCTGCAGCCCGTGCATCTCAATATGTCATTTACTCCGTCCCTCCTAGGAGAGCACCATGTTTACAATGTTTATTCAGGAAACGACTTGTTTTTCCAGTTGCTAATTAGATTTTGGAGCTGGCAGGACAATTGCTTCCATACGCAAGCTTCTGCAATCTTCATTCAAGCCAGCCCTGCCTAAGTTTTGCTTGTCTGTCCCCGGTGTGAGCTGTTTGCCTTCGAGAACCTTGCTCCCGCTGCCATTTGTCATCGGAAGGTGCCTAGGAAGCAACATTTTCCATGTTCTCTTCGGCCACTCGAGCGAAACCATATGATAGTATCATGCATCATCCGTTGGCTGACCCTCCAACTAATAATCTTTGCCCTTACCAGCTGGTGTCAATCAGATCACTTCAGAGATCTGGAAGCCAAGCAAAAACTATGGGAGTCAGATTGAAAACAGAGACCATATATCTATTTCCAACAGCAAATTGTCCATGGTCTCACAGTGAACTTTAACAATTTAAGAAAAAAAAACCAACACAACAACAAAACATTGTCAGGATTCTCAAGTGTAGTTCCCATGGCGTTATTCATAAATTACCATATGCAATTGTGTGTGTGTTGGAAAACAGCCTTATAATTATGCATAACAACTCACAGAATACATTTTAAAATGGAAACTAGAACCGAGCCACAGTTCCAGTAACCTGTTTTTGCTTATTGAATGACAGCTTGTCCCCCATGTAGCAATGCTGGCTATGGGTATACTTGTAGGACAAAGCCTTTTTTTAGGTAGGCGCTTTGTGCTGCTAGCTTAAGGGTTTCCTTAAATCCCGGAGACTTTAATCTCTTCTATCTTCTTGCTCTATAAAATAATATTTTGGCTAAGTCCTTCATTCTGTGAGAAATGTGGTAATTTGACCATTTGTTTCTTCATATTTTTTAAGGTTCCCCCATCTCTGCTCCCTATTTCCTTACACCAGTCACCTATCACCTTCGGTTTAATTTGAAAGTTAGGTATTGGAGCAGTATACATGCCTTTTTGTGTGAACATGTATGTTCCAGAAAGTGCAAAAATCAGGTCAGCTTGTGAACTATTCAACTCTGTGCATAGCAGCCCTGTGATGAAGTTAGAGGTGTTTGTTAGAAGTCTGAAGTGAGTAATGGTTTGCTGATGCCTGCAATGTTCCAAGTAAAAAGAAGGTCCAGTTTGTGATCGTTCCCAAGAATAGAATAGGACGAGGCTGAGAACTTAGACTTGTTGCTCACAAGCCAAGTCTCAGGCTTCTTCTGACTAGCTCTGGCGCTGGTGGGACGTTAGCTCCACTTCACTTAATGCCTGTGATATGGAAATCCTTTTCCAGCTGTGTTGTAGCAGCTTTGGGACAGCAATAGACTGTCAGTCTTCATCAGTCTCCATCGCTTCTCGGAATTTTCTCGGTAGCGAAGAGCTCTGGGGAGTATACAGAGACCGTAGTCTCTGCAGAGACCCTGGTTGCCCTGAGTCACATCAGGCAAGTCCCTAGTCTTGACTGCTAGGAAATGGTAAAGTGGCACCAGCCACGGGGGAAAGAGTTCCTTTGCCTCTTCACTTGGTTCTTCCCATAAGGTTATTCAAGGGCAGAGTGAGTAAAATTGGACCATGTTAGAAATGTTATGTTTAGTGATAATAGTTAATAAATAAATAAATAAATGTAGTACAAAAGAAAGCCCGTAAGCAGGATGAGGGTATTTTAAGGGTCCACTCTATTTTAAATAGTATAGAGCAGTCAGGACACAATTAAAAGCTATCGAAGTGCTTCAGTGAAGAAGGTACAATGGATTTTATCTTCTATTCTTTTATTCCTCTTGAGTTGCGTGTCCATAATGCAGTATAATGCACTTAGGGCCCACTCCAAGGGAACTCTCTGGTAATTGAAGATTGAGGAGATGGGGGCTAACATATGAAATGTAATATGGGTGCATGCTGCTGCCTTTTGTGAGGTAAGATGAAAGACCTGTGGATGAACAACTAAATCTCCATTTCCTATTTTTTTGTGTGACATAGTAGTCTGTGACAGTGGATGGCATCCAACTGACTAAATAGAGTCTTGTCTATAACATGGTCCATGATGATAAGATCTGCCTCTGAACTAGTCAGATGAACAAAGTCCTGAATCTCTTTTATACACAGCCTAAGGTTAACTTGCCATTTGTGGGAGGATAGGTCCATGTGTGTACCTGCTATTACGTGAGTTCCTATATTGAAAATCAGCAAGAATTACACAAGGCTTGAGTTGCTATTTCATTATTCTAGGAGGTGTGCGTGCCATTTGATCAGAACAACGATGGCAGAGCAAGCTCCGAGTGTTGACTCCCTGCTGTGAGCGTATTTCCATATACCACAAGGTTCCTCTCTGCTTAACATCAGGACTTAAGTGTTAGAAAGCTGACAGCACTCTCCTTACCTCACCTGCTGCATAGAGCTGTCTGGTTGTGACAAGTCTTATGTCAAGACTTAAAACGGGAATGCCTGGAACTGCTTTTCTTATTTAAAACTGCTGTTGCCTTCTTGAATAATGAAATTATATCACGTCCTTTAAAATAGCCTTCAGATACCTCTGTCACTCAGAGAACACCTATTTTCGTTCCTGTTTAAAAACTAACATGCACATTTCTCTTACAGCTGTTTTTGTTTGTTTACACCAAAAGAAGTTAACTACTAGATTTATTGCAAGAATGAAGAAATTCTGTGAAAGTGGGGTTATTATTCACATGGCCAATATTTCCATCCCCCTCTAGGGCAGATGTACTCCTGGTGCCCCTCCTGTAAAGCTGAATTGAATTTTAATCTGATACACATTTCATTCCGAGAAAATGAGAAATAATAGTCTGGAATGACCTAGAGTGTTCCATCATTTGTCCAAGCCCAACTCACATTTACTCAGCTTTTGCTCACACTTTGGTCAAGAAAGTACAATGATTTTCATTCTCTTCTTGAAAAATAATGTTTGCTAAATCATGTGCTTCTTTCATGAAAAATAAGTTTTAGCCCCAATATTCTGAGCTGCCCTCGAAACAAGATAAAGGTTTTGGATATCATTTTGCTTGTCTGTCAGCTTTTTCTGGAAGATGAATAGCCAGTGTTTTTGCCAAAGTCAGGAAATTTGAGATGATAACTAGAAACAGAATAAAATGTGGAATAGTCCCATCTCTGTTCCACCAAGTTATGCCCCAAGTTCACTTATCCAATCTGCAAAATAGGTCCAAATGTACATGTTCTTCATAATATTCCCTCCCTGCAATACTAAATTCAAAAGCGGAAAATAGTCAGAAAAAATAAGCAAGGAGAAGACATGTTGGGAAGTTTCCAGGTCCTGAGGGAAGACAATCCCTGATGGGAGCTTTGCAGCTGCAATTTTAGTCATTCGAAGTCAATTTTCCTTAATGTGGTGGACTTGAACTTGCACGGGGGTAAGTGGATGAGCTCCTTACAGTGGAGCTCAGTTGCCCAAGCACAGCAAACCTTGAGGTTTCAGCCCTTCTGCCTTCTTAAGTCCTCTCAAACTCAAAAGCTCTTTTTTCTTTTTGTTCTAAAAAAGTATCATCTGAATTGTCTTTTCTTTTCCAGAATCAGTGGATAATTGTCCCAGTAATTGCTATGGGAATGGAGACTGCGTGTCTGGGACTTGCCATTGCTTCCTTGGCTTTCTGGGCCCTGACTGCGGTAGAGGTAGGAATTGATACTTAATAAATTTCCCTTCTCCTTCCTTCTTGGTTAATGCCTTTCTTTGTGGAAGTTATAGCCATGCTTGTGGCTTTTGCAAAGTATACCTCACCCAAACTGGGGGTGATGCAGTAGAACAGAAACGGATTGGATCTGCAGGTTCAGTTTTCACTTGCCATGATTGCTCTGACCTTGGCTTGTCAAATTGTCAAGCAAAACATCACATCAGGAGCTTTTTGTCTGGGACTGTATCAAACATGACTTAAAAAGGTTGCACTACACCTTGTTTAGCAAACCACTCTGTTAGCATGTGGTGGGATCTTATAATGCTGTTTTATTTTAAGACATTAGTGGTGGAACCCTTAAGTACCTTATTGTTTTTTGCTGCTGCGAGCGTTGCAAGTTGGCATTGGTTCTACATGATCATTAACAGCCTCGCTGTGGGGAAGGAGCCAGGTTAGAGCACAGCGAGGAACAGAGTAATGGCAGGAGAGACTGGATTCTCTGGCCAAAAGTGAAAACATCGGGTTGACTTGTGAAGGAGGCTGACCCCAACAAACAATATGGGTTTTTTTGCTTAAATGAAAAGTATTTCTTAATAAATCATTTTGGATGATAACCCAAAATGTTTAGGTTATTTAAACATTAAAAAAAAAACAAGAATAAGAACTGGAGTACACACAGTAAGAACATATTTCAGGCTGAGAAATCAAAACTTTGAATGTGGAAAATGCCTGATGCAGAGCTCCAGGATCTTTTTTTTCTGAAACAGTTCAACAAATTAAATGTGNTTTTTTTTTTTTTTCTGAAACAATTCAACAAATTAAATGTAGATTCTTAAATATTAGGAGTAAGGGGGTGTATAAAGTTAGTTCTCACACCAAGAGCTTTGTTAAGGCAGCAGGTCAGGCCCTCAGCCTGGACTGTTGCTTCTTGGCCTGAAAACAGGCTGGACGTCTTCCCAAAAGAGACCTAAACTCTATCCAACCCCACATCCTTCAGCCTCCGCAGTGGCCCCATGGGGTTTGGGGTCACATCGCTGCAGGCTGACCAGGAGACAGGGACATGTGCATGCCCCCACACGGAGGGAATGACCTGCTGACTGATGTGGGGTGGTCCAGGCTGAAACCCGAGGTGTTGCGGAGTTCACGGCCCATTAAGATGGATGGGACAGTCTGCATCTCTGAGAGCCGCCGCGTCCGACTCCTCGCTGACTCGGGTTACACTTGGGCTGCATTTCCTCCCAGTTGGTTTGCATTTCCAGGTTCCTTTTTCAGAGCTGTAGATCTGGAGACCAAAGGAATTTTTCCACCTTCCACAGCGTATTCCTAATCACACCTCCTAATTTTATTTAGGCGCTGACGTTTGGAGGCACCGTCCCCCCAAGGCTTCCCACAGAGCCAGTGCAGGAGAAGCTCCGCTTTGAGTCAGGATACTTAATCTTTTGTTCTAAATCCACTTTCCACGGAGCTTACTTCCCTACCGGGGTTATATACGGAGCCTGCTCAGGCACTTTGGTTGAGCCACATGGGTATCTCCCATTTCACGGGACTGCTCACTCTGTGTGACTCAAACACCTCTGATTTCAGTCAGTCTTCGGTTCAAAATCATCTGGGTCCAGATCAGTGTCTGCCTTTAGGAGAGCAGGTTGTGAAAGTGCTCTTTGTGTCTGCATTTCCATCCAGGGGGCTTGTTAAATAGATGGTCTCGCCTTGAACACGAAATACGAGGGCCCCAGCACTGACTTCCTAGTTGTTTTCAGTGGAACCTAAAACGCTGCTTTTGACTTACAAACCTTTCCTCAGAGTGCATCAACCATAGGGTGCTTAAATAGCTAAAGTATCTGTCTGCAGCAGTGTATTTCTTCCAATTCTAATAGGTAATCCTCATATAAGCATGTCCCACTGCAGGATTTCTGAGTCCCACATATCCTGGGTGTCCCGTTGCGTCAATTCTGCGGCACAGTTCAACATCTAAATGGATGGGAAAGTGTGGAAAAGAAAGCCTGTGCTTTATTCTTCTCTTTCTTGTAGCAATTGCAAGAAGGGATGAGGAACTCTTGTAATAAAACTAACAGTTAATTCTTAATGTATTGTTAGCCAATTATTTTAAACAACATAGATGAAAACAATTTGCTAGACACCTTCTAGGGCCTTCAAAAAACCTCCTTGAACATGGCAGAAGGTGTTTCAAATTTCTATAGAAACCAAAACAAACAAATAAATGAATAATCTCATTTTCTGATGCAGAAGTGGTGGGCNTTCTCTTTCTTGTAGCAATTGCAAGAAGGGATGAGGAACTCTTGTAATAAAACTAACAGTTAATTCTTAATGTATTGTTAGCCAATTATTTTAAACAACATAGATGAAAACAATTTGCTAGACACCTTCTAGGGCCTTCAAAAAACCTCCTTGAACATGGCAGAAGGTGTTTCAAATTTCTATAGAAACCAAAACAAACAAATAAATGAATAATCTCATTTTCTGATGCAGAAGTGGTGGGCGTTTGGGCTACCCTAGCCACCCTAGAGAATTACTGCAATTTAGGCCTCTTAAATATTTTTTTTACTGGAATAGAATCTGAATGATCAAACATTAATTATATATCATTATATATAGAAAAGAGTGTGCAGGGAGCAGTGGAAAAAATCCAGAAATCTCCTGTCTTTATTCATTGTGATATGCTACAAAAGAGATTTTGTTCTGGCCACTGCCGTGCCATTTGCAGCAGCACTTTCCAGGCTGTGCTGAAGGTGTCTTCCATGGCGCTCTCTACAGCGGAGCAGTTTTGCTGCAGATGGCCCGAATTTATCTGATCCTGCACTGAGTGATCAGCTGTCTTGTCAGAAAGCATGTAAGTCTTTCTCGGCTACCTCTCGCTGGTTTAAAGGCAATTATTCTTCCTCCTTGTTGAAAAGAGCTCTAGGCTATCCTCTTCCAGTACCTTCAAAGAACAAGCTCCGCTGCTGAGCATTTGAAATTTGAGACAGGAGGCTGGAAAATTCCATCAGTCTCGCTGAAAAGTTAAATTACAAAGTGGGTTTGCTGTGAACCATGTATACGCCACAACGTATCTTAAACAATTTATGTCTTGTGTTGTATAAGTAGACATCTCCCTGGAAATGATGCACTTGAAACACACCATTCAAATGTACTCTGTGCTGCTTTGAGGTGAACAGAGGGGTCTTTAGTAATAAGGGTTGCCAAACTTCTTTCTCTTTCTTTCTCTCTCAAACCTCTTTTATTTTAGCCAGGCAAATGTAGTTTATGGTGTATCAAACTGGCTTCAAAGACAGAGCTGGCAATGTTTTGCATTGTACCGGGGTTGCTGTAACTCTAACTCTGAGGCATTTTTGCCTATAATGATATTTGAAAAGCAACATTGCACAGTTACTGAGTAGGTAGTAAGAGGAATGGAGGAATATCTCATTTAACCACTGCTACCTCCTCCTCCTACCTGTACTCAGAGTCAGGAATGAAGCAAAAGAAGTTCATTGTATTAATCGGATGCCTCAGACAGGTGAGTTAAGAAGCAGAATGGAATATTCCATTCACATCTGTGTCCTTCATAAAAATGTTCATAAACTGCCTTTGTGAGGGGCAGGGGAGAAGTGCAGCTGCTCTCACGTAAGGATAACGTGAGACAGGGAATCAGGGAAGCCTGGGTCCTGTATATATCCTTGCACGTGAGTTTCAGTGACATGAAACTGAGGAGAAGAGAATTAAGCAAGCGGATTTGTGACCAGATAGTTAGCAGGGTAAGGCTGCTATTTTTAAGGAAATAGGACAGAAATGGGCAGAAATGGCCATATGAATCAGTTGATTTTGCTGGGGGTAAAAAAAAAGTACAAATACCAAGTCATTTATAAATTCACATGAAGATCAGAGGATATATTTGGGGAACTTTTATTATGGAAAGATTGGAAAGACTGGAGGCCAGTTTTGCCTTGCGTGTGATAGTAAATGGAGTCCAGTGGAAGCGATAGCCATATAAAGGGGGCTGGAGATGGGTACGACATGAACTAGATTAGGGAATAGTCTGAACATGACATTCTGCATTCTCTGGGCAAGGAAACCAAGACTGTAAAGTCGACAATTGCACAAAAAGTGATTTGTGTACAACTAAGGTCTGGAGTAGAGGAAATGTCTTGGAAAGTCTGAAGTCTGGCAGTGTGTGAGGTGAGCGATAAGCAATTTAAGGTGGATGGTGCTGCTGAAAATATAGACTGTTATATCCAAAGTCAGGGTAAGATAAAGGTTTGAGTCTAGTCAGTAGCAGAAAGCATCTCAGACACAGAGCAAAGAGGTTTGCTAACTCGAGTGCTGTGTGTTCATTTAAATCATTCATAGGATAATCCAATTAACAACAGAGACTGCATAAAAGTCTTGGCCTTGGCAAAGAGAACAACATGCTTCACTGAAGAGCGTTTCTGGAGAAGTCCCAGGCTCTTATGCTCCTTTACCAAGTGAGAGTCTTGTTCAGTTGTGTTTTAACGTGATCTCTGTTCTGTTCCCGCAGCGTCCTGCCCTGTCCTGTGCAGTGGAAACGGGCAGTACATGAAGGGCAGGTGCTTGTGCCACAGCGGCTGGAAAGGCGCCGAATGCGACGTCCCCACCAACCAGTGCATCGATGTCTCCTGCAACAACCACGGCACCTGCATCATGGGGACCTGCATCTGCAACCCGGGATACAAGGGGGAGAGCTGCGAGGAAGGTATTTGCAAGACGCATGCAATTAGCTTGTTGCTTTGTTGATGTATAATTACGTGGATGGAGGCAATTCTGGGTAGCACTGGCACTTAAAAAGAACAGTAACAGGCACCTTAGAGATACAATAGATGGATGCAACGTAAAAATGATATGTTGTAGTAACTTGTCGTTATTTTTCATATTTGTTCAATAATTGGATGAAAAGCCATCAAACACTTCAGACAGACAAATCTAGCTGAAAGACCGGAGTGTCTAATCATATGTTCAAATGGTCTTATTAAAACATCGTTTCCATTTACACATCTAAACGTATAATTATTTTTACAGTGCTTTCTTCTCTGCTGTGCTATGCCAAGTGATTTCAGTTGCTTACATGTAAAAAATGGTGGAGTATGAGGAAAAAGTCCCTGATTCTTGTCAGCTTTAAAAGCTTAGAAACGTTCAAGATCTGAATTAAATTCTCCTTCAAAGTCAAGTGTTATTTTAATGGCTCTTCCGTAGCTTTTTAGCCCCCAAACATTCTTCATTTGCATTTATTTTTGTGATTCAGAATACAATTACTTTTAGCACTTATCTTTAATTTTTTTGAAGGAAGTCATCTGCCACCGTAAACCTTTATTTTAGCCAGTCTGTGACTGCTTCTTATTGCTAAATGAAAAAATGGACTGTTTTGTAAGTTTACAAATCATAATGACCATTATAAAATACCTTCAGCAGAGATTGATTTACAGAATAACGCGCAGCACTTTTGAAAACTATTCTAAAAATTCCATATAGAGGGTCTGAAAAATAATTATTATGTTTAATTTATGCTTCTACAAATGCTCATATAAGGCCACTGTACCACCTCATTGACTTAAGACATCCATTTGATATTCTTGTAAGAATTGCTATCACTTGGAATAATTTATGATTTTCTAGTCAGTGTGGGATAAAGACTTGTCTGAAATGACTTTATTAAATGGACAATGAAAATAAGCTGAACTGCATTCAGGCATTCAAATGGCATCTAATCTAGCAATACTTTTGAAGCATCAAATGTATTGGAGTGGGACATCTCAGACATTATATGGCTTTATTGTCAGTAAATGTTAGAGATGACGACAGTATCATCTTGGGAGAGGCCTTAATTTTGACTTAAGAAAGCCAATTCCTTGAAGCTGTGGGACATGTGGAGCCAGCGATGGGGTCTACTGAAATATCTTTAAAGAGCCTCCGTAGACCTCTTATTAGATCACACCTTTACTCGTTAAACAGAGATGGAAGAACCCTGATTTTGCCTTCAGCTACATATGTTTAATGTGCAACATTAAACAATGTATGTAATTCAGAGTAACATCTGCACTTCTTCCAACAGGACCCTCTTGTCCCTTGTTTTTGCTTCAAAGCAAAAAAAAACCTAACCTCTAATTAGTTATTTTATGTTATTGTAGCGGGGGACGGTATCAGTCCCACTAGGTAGAAACTTGAAAAGGAGAGAAGAACAAAGAGAGCATGATTTTTCTTATGAGCTGTTTAGTGGCTTTCCAGCATGCATTTGTTTTCAGTATTCAAGGCATAATTTGTATTGTGTTGGAGGGGGAAGAAAGTCAGAAATATGCCATGTGGGAAATCTTCACATTATATATGTATTTTTAAATCTAGTAAAAAAAAAGTTGATTTATATTATTTTTAAATTGCTTTTACTTTTTAATTTCTCTTCTAAGAAGGGCCATCTGGTATTGATTACTTTTTATTATTTCTCAGCTCTTGTAGCTTCACTGCTTACTCTATGTTTATAATGGGTTTTCATTCCAGTGTTTCTTCTTTCTTTTCTTTCCCCGCCCCGTTCAACAATGTTTATAAAACATCAGCCAACAATCTTACACGGGTTTTTTTCTTTTCTCCCTCTTTAGTTTATTGGCCCATATTTTATAAGGCATGGAATAAGCCAGCGGGACATTAAAGAGAGGGGAACAAATTTAAGCAGTGAAAAATGAATTATTCTTTGGTACTGAATAAACCTAATATTGTGGGACCAATGAAGCATGAAGCATGTTGGGGGGGACAGTGTAGTAGTATCTGCACTAGCTTTGCTTGCTGCATGATTTATCTCCCTGGCAAAGGTTTTGCACAGGATTTGAACTATAAATGGGTCATTTTCCAACCAGAAATTAGACCGTTTGGGACATTCACCAAGCAGCAACACAGACAAATGTACAACTCTGGTTTTGTCAAGTTTAGGCAATTTTGTGAGCGCTTCCGCCTCCCTCGCTCCCCATCTCTGCTTCTCCCAAGCCGGAGCGGCTCCATTTGGCAAGTAGAACTCCCTAAAAATACCCCATTGTATCCCAAATCCACGAGGCAATCAGTTAAGAAGAAAGTAGAAGCCCCTAATGCTGTCCCAGGGCCCTTGCCAGGGTGCAGGAAGCCTAAAAGAGATGGGGCTAGCGAGGCTGAGATTAAAGCAGCCTTTGTGTGTGACATTTTGTGAAAGGGCTCATTTCAACATGAAAAATGCCCTTGGGATTATGATAAATGGGGGCTTCTGACACGCGCATTCCCCTCCTATAATCGTCTGTGTTCGAGCTGAGATAGCAGATCGTCTGCCTCCTGTGATGGAGCCCCTTGCAAAACCCACCTTTTTCCCCGATGACCTTCCGAGGGGATGATTAATTGCCTGGAGGTAGCCCCTTGTCAGCGAGACCGTGATCTTTGTTCTCCACGTTCAAACCATCTGCTGAGAACGGAGGATGTTCTGCCCGGCTCTTTCTCAGTCCTTTTTTTCCTACTTATTACTGCTGGGGAAGAACAGGGCCAGGGCTCCAAGGGTCTCATGCTAAAATTGGCACCCTTGCTCTCAGCTCACGAGCACGAAGGAGATTTATAGACTCATCCTTTCCAGCATCTTACAGTTTTCGAGGGCTGCTCCAGCTAGGAGCAGGCCTCCAAGAATCAAACAAAACAGAAAATAATCTCGGCATGCCTTGGGATAGTAATTGCTGAGCCATTACTTGTCAGAGCCAGAAGGTTTTGTGAATCCAGGGAATTATCAGAGCAGCTGTTGTGTTTCTTTTTAAGGTTTCTGGATCTTATACAGGTCACTGGAATTCTCATTAGTTTTCAGAGGGGAAAAACAGAGCTCCAACCTGCTGTGTGTGCAGTGGCCGTGTGCTGTTCCTCCCTGTTAGAACAGCAGCTGGACAGTTTCCCTCTCTTTCCTTAGCCAGATTGACACTTGTCACTGATCCCCAGGGCACCGCCACACACCACCGCAAGAGATGGGAAGAATTCCTCTAGCTCGTCCGATATACTTGTATATATAAATAGGTGATCAGCTCCTCCAGTCCGTGTTTAGGAGGGAGTCTGGAGTGTTTCATGTTTTGCTTTTGCTGGGTGAAATTCCCCCACGGGCAGGGGAATTGACAGTTGCCAACAAAACACTTAATGCAGGGATCACGTGGCAGTATATTAAGTCTTTTAGTGCACACTCTTCACAAGCAGCACATCCATCTGAAGCCCAGCACACCCACCTTCTTATGAAAATGCCATTTCTTAAAAAAAAAAATGCCGTTTAAAAAAAATATTCACTGTTCAAAAGTGCAAACAGAAGATAACACTATCCAATAATATGCATCATTATTTGTAATCCTTTTATTTTATTCCAGAAAGAAAAAAAAAAAAACTAAGCAGATGTTTAACCTGAAATTCATACATGCATATCTGTAAAATCAGTAAAAGGCTTCAGCACATTCTTCAGGTTATTTTGCTGAAACAGGAGGTGAATTTCTGCTGAATCTTTATGTAGAAATTCCTCTCTCCAAAACCTAGAGCTCAGCTTTGACTTCATTAATAATAGTAACTTAGATTATTATAATAGCATAAATGGAAGCAGAGTATATCTACAAGAGGGTATTATTCTTATTCTAAACTTAATTGATATTTGCCTATTATTCTTAGAAAGATCATTTATTAATATATGCCTGGATAAAAGAATGGGTTTCATCACAACTTTTTGGTTTCTTGGTTTTCAGGTAAGTGTTTTAGCTCTCATTGCGTCTCCAGGATGACATCTTCTCGAGTGATGCATCTGCTTAGAGCTAATCTTCCCTTAGTGCACAACAGGGCTTCAGTTTCTTACTGGAGCCGTGAGATGCTGTACGAGTAACTCGGTGTTTATGGCAAGCTGATGGATGGTTTGTGAAGCTCCCCTGTGCTTCACCCCGTGTCCTTCCCCTCCTCTCTCGCGTGCAGTGGACTGCATGGACCCGACGTGCTCGGGACGCGGCGTGTGCGTGCGAGGAGAGTGTCACTGCTCCGTGGGCTGGGGAGGAACCAACTGCGAGACCCCAAGGGCCACTTGTCTGGACCAGTGCTCAGGACATGGGACCTTCCTCCCGGATACGGGACTCTGCAGCTGCGATCCCAGCTGGACTGGACACGATTGCTCGATCGGTAACTTCTTACTGTTATTTTTCGTGTTATTTAAACTTTGTGAAATATTTAGACTTAGGTCTGCAACAGTAGTGCTGCAGATGTGTTCCAGTAAAGCATATGTAGGGCATGACTGGAAGCAGAAATGCCATAGCTCAACGACATAAATAATTCTGCTTCCATTTCGGAGTAAAGAGCAAGGTAATAAATAACCCCATTAAAGCCACCTAGGTTTGCTGTTATTCGTTTTATTGATATGAACGTAATTGATGGTTTGCATATAACCGCTTGTTCTGGTGTTAATTCTTGATGAATTCCAGTAGCCACCAAAGGGTGTGCTTTTATTTTTAGGACCTGTTCAAATATCCTTCAGGTTTCTGCAAACCACAAATAAAAGAGGGGGCAGTCGTGCAGATCTCGGTTCCCATTGGAGTCAGAAGGCCATGGTTTTCTAGGCTCATCTAGAAGAGGATGAGTCTCATACGCATTTCATATGGAAGCAAAACGTAGGCACAGTCCCATATTAAGCAAAAGGGTAGCTAAGTAGAATATTTCACAGTACAGGCGCCTACCAAGGAGACAGATTTGTTTTGGACAGTTTTGTGTAGAGGTTTGGAGCTGTAAACTTCCTGTGTTCCTTAGCTAAATGTCAGCCTTTCTCAAAAACTGCATCAAGCACCTGAAATGGAGGCTTAAGAAAAGCTATTTAGAAGCCTTTTTGCCTTTCTTCCAAATACAGTTAGCTTTTAGGTGTGACACAGAGAAATGCTATAATAAATTAGGTAGTCAGGACCTATGGATCATTCCTCTTTTACCTTTTGTTCTGCATGCTGTGCTCACAAATAAGGGAGCACAGCAGTAACAGCCTCTTTACCCTCACACAGCGGAGGTGGAAATAGGCCAGAAATCCAGGGCACCTGACTCCTAGCAATGACATGAAATGAATTTGCAGCAAAACAATGACAACAACCACCAAAACTGCTAAGAGCATGGAGATAGAAGCAAAAATGCACAAACGACATTTGTACTGAGGAATTGCTCTAATGTGTAAAAAAAGAATTAGGTTAACTGCTTACAAGTATTTTTAAAGAGTATTTTAGCTTGATAATGATGAAATGAATAAGCTGATGCAGAAGATATAAAAAGAAAACCTTTTCCAAAATAAGTATTGAGGTTAGATGCTAGGGATGTTGTCCTATGGTAAGCATGGCTGGAGAATCCAGAAAAGGAACAGGTCAGCTGGCTGGTATATATAAAAATAGATTAACCAGAACTTTTACAGTTATAGGGAGGGAAACTATTCTGCATTAGCAAGAGCATTAATTTTGTGACAACCTGTTCTTTTCCACACCTTAACATTTTCAATTCAATACTTCATGGCTTCATTTATAAGACTGCAGAATGAAGAAGGGTTGCAGTGTATTTCTAGGGATTTTGTAGCATGATTCATAATTGAGTCATTATTTTGAGTTTATGTAGAGTTTTGTGGATTGCAGGGATGGATTTGGAAAAATGCTCTTTTCTACACACAAACAGAAATCACTTTCTCTCTGTTAACCTGCAGGGTCATATATAGATGATTTATAAGCTTTCCTTATACTGCTTTTATAAATCCATCTAGTGCAAACTTTCTTTGGCAGTGCGAGGTTATTTGAGACACACTTGAGCATCATTCCAAGACCTTTTTCTGCACAGAGCTGCTTGTAACATTCAGGTTATTGTGCCTCACAGCTAAAATCACAAGTAAGGTGATTTGTAAACTTCCATTTCGAACCTAGACCTTTCCACTGAATTGATGACTTGATTTGAAAGACAGATTTACTCACAGGATGTGTGCTACTCTTCTTGCATGATTAAAATGCAGTGGGCAAAAGTGTTAGTACAAGCCACGCAGCCCAATGGGGTGGAGATTCTGTAGAAGGAATTAGAGGGGACAGATTTTATTGTCCTATAAAACAGAAGTAAACAGCACAGCAGAATTATTAAGTGGAAGAATTACATGTTTGCATAAATCAGTGTCAGTTCAGCAAGGCGGTTGGGGTTGTGTTATGTCCCAGTGAAATCTATAGGACTGTGGCTGCAGGTGCCAGTGCCAGTTTGCAATCCACATCGAGAAGTATATTCTAAGGACAGCCTAATTGCCTTGAAAGCCAGAAGAAACTGTGAGAAGAAACCTTGGGTTTTCCAGCTCTCAAAGTCTTCAGGTCAGGACCTATCTGGAAGTTGTCCTGCATTCATCTATACATTATCAATCAGTAGAGGAGTAGCTAAATGAAAGTCTGTGGATTGTCATCTATAGAACATCAGACTAGACTGTCTGTCCACCTTATACTCTAAATCTTCCAGATAAGTAGGTAGATTTCACTTGCCTTTAATGGAAATCTAAGATGAGCACAGGCTGCTGGATAAATCCTTAATTTTTCATAGAATAATAATGTTACAGAGATTCCTATTTCCTCTTTCTTTCTCTTTTTTTTTCACTTCAGTTAGCCTGTGTCATCAAAACCAGCAGTGCATTTCAGTTTGTTTTGAGTTCTTCCCTGCACAGTATTGTAGGAAGAATTAATGATGATTTTGCTTTTTGTGTGTGTCCACTGCCAGTATGGTTTCAGACAGGGCTGCTGCCACATTATTTCAGCTTTTTTTATTCTTTAGCAGGAAAAATTCCTCTAATCACGTTTCTTTCTTCCATACAAAGGCCAGTTTTTCAGGGTCCCCATTTCCTCAGCAGGGAGTTCTTTTTTGGGTGGATTCCCAAATATAAAATCTCCCGTTGTGAAGGCTGCCCAGTGATCACTGTAGTCAGGAGAGAAAGAGGCATCTTGAATTCTGCCAGCAGAGGATAAAGCCACGCTCCTTTCTGCATCTTGGTGGTACTGTTGTACAGACAAAAGCAAAAACGGCCTTTATAACCCCGTTCAGTTAAACAGTCCAAGACAATGCTTAGTACAAGAGGAATAATTAAGGAACCGCTCATCCTAACTCCTTTTCTCCAGAGTCTGCAATCACAGATCCTCTGTAGCCCAGGCTCTTGGCGTGCTGTCTCCCCTCACCTCTTAATGAGCCCTGGCAAAGGATCTGCCTCTCCAAGCAGGGCAGCTAATGAAGCCCTTATAGGGCAGCTCTTAACCTCTTATGGGAGGAAGGAAATGACCTGTGCTGCAACATAAAACAGAGTTTCATATGTGATAAAATCTCACTCTTAACCTATTTAAATCAAACCAGATATTTCTGGCTAATCTAGGGGCTACGGAACACGTGTCGTAAGAGATATTTCAGAGTAGTGAAATGAGCAGGCGAATCAGGTTATCTGCATTTAGGCCACCATTTCCCAAGAGGACCTCACTGATGAATCAGTAAAATCCTGCGACTGTAAGAACAGTTTTATATTTTGATCCAAAATCTAATTCAGTTATCTAATGTTGTCTTTTACTCTCCTCAAATTACTCTCCTCAAAAGCAGCAATTTTCACATTGTTCTTTATTTGTCATTAACATCTTGACGTGCACAGTATTCACTAGAATCATCTGAAACTTGGTTATAGAAAGCAGGAATAGAAGTTAAATTTTCTGTATGATAATATACTATTTTTTTCTGGACAGTGCACAATGGCTGTACATTATTTGCATATAGATAAGGATTCCTTCTCCATCACTCATTGATACTGACTCTGTATGCACAGTTGACACTGAAGGCAATACTTTGCACGCTTAAGAGTGAACTGGAGAAGAGCAGTAATAGGAAATATTACTTTGTACTTGGTGATTCTGAATTGGCAGGTTCATAAAATCATAGGTTGTACATTTAGTGATTAAAGTTGGGAAATGGAAGCTGGGACTCACTGAGGAAGTTTGATTTTATGAGGTTTTACTTCACATTTTGAGAAGGCTAAGAGAGCGTGTCTGGCCAAAGACTGAGACTGCGCTTGCATGGGGACATTTCATTAAATCTGCATGTGGTTTGATCTCATCTGTAGTTTCTCTCACCACTTCTGCTCCTAACAGTGTTTTTGGGAAACATATTTAACATTATGACTGCCTTTTTCCCCTCTGTGACATGGAGGAAATAATACTTTCCAGTGATTTATTGCCAGTCTTAGTTACTAGGGTCTATATATTTAAGCATTTATAATTTACCTTAGGCAAATGCAGATTATCTACCTTAATACAGTGTTTCAGAGAAGCATTAGCTCAGTTTTTGAGAAGTCTAAGAACCTGAAACTGGCCATTGAAAAACTACCTTAATTTTACAAGTTCTGTTATGGTGTAGATTGCTCAGTGAGAATCTGTTGAACCTGCTTTCCCATTTTTTGTAAGATTATCCCAAATGCAAGCTGAATGCACAACCTGCAGGCAGTCATCGTCTCAAAGAAAAGAATAAACTGCCTGGGTTGATCCAAAGGGATGCAAAAGCTGAGGACAGGGCTTCATACCCTGAACCGCAGGGTGAGCTGAGCATCTTCCTGAAGAAGACACAAAGTCCAAGACGGGAGCAGAGATTCAGACAATTCCTCTCCTCAGTGTTTCCTAATGGTCTGCCCACCAAGCTGGGAATAGTGACAAGTTGGGCCTAGAAAGTCCCAGATCCTCTGAATTTATTTTATAGGTTTTAGGCACTTAGTTGATGTTTATAAATTCCACTGCTGGAGATGAGTGTGAAGATTTGAAGCGCTTCACCTCTCAATCTGGTCGCACTTACTGTGGCTGGAAATGTTATAAATATCTTTAATGTGCAGGAAAAAATAGTGTTGGTTTAAGCCCAGTTTCATGCCGTTCACTCCTACCTCTAGGCGCTTCCTGTGACATGACCAGTTTAGCAGGATCACTGTCCTAGGGAAGAGGGACAGCTGCAGAAGACTGCTGAGATCATAGATAGATCTCCCTGAAAGAGAGTTTAATTGATTCCTCATCAACTCTGCTGCCTCCTCATCTGAATACTTAATGTTGCTTCGGAGCAGTTTGGCTTTCAGCCTGTGAGAGATGCTCAGTTCTGCTGAGTAACTGTAGAAAACACAGCAATGGTCATGGCCACAGGTTCCTCAGGAGAGAAGGAATTACAGAACTGGTACATAAAGTGAAATGAAGTTAAAGGAGCCTCTGTGCTTTGTTAAAACCAGTCTAGAAGGGGCTGCAGACTGCAGGGTCTCTGATGTCTCAGTATGTCTCATTGCAGAGAGGCCATACTCTTTATTAATGCACAGTGCATGGAAATCAATGGAAAAGTTCCTGTTTATTTCAAGTATGGGTCGGTTCAAGTCTACCAACAGATAATGATTAGACTGAGGATTCTGTATCCACTGAGAGTGTTGTTATATTATTGACTGATCTTTTTTGAGTTTCAGTTTAGTTATCTAGCTCATCAAAGCAGAAAGTCTTTTAGATAGCAACCAACAGAGCGCTCCACCACTAAGTTATTCAGTTCATTTAAAGAGGCAGTTTTTATATATTCCAATTAAATAAATAAGGAGACCAGGAAAGATGAAGTTCCAAAGAGGAAAGCCAAAGCAAATGCATGGTTATTTTCTCAGTGTCCTCATCAGGAATGCTGCAGGAGATTACACACACATGTGCAGAAACCCAGATCTCATATATCTTGCCAGACAATGTCATATCAGATTGGTGAAATGTTACCAGGATTAACACAAATATGTGGGATAAAAATTGATTCCCTTGAGCTCACTGGTGTCAGCCTTACCAAAAAAAAAATATCTCATGTGAAATTTATGTCATGTCCAAGGCCACCAAGATAAAAAAATCATCCTTTGAAAAGGCTCACATAAGTCCATCTTTAAACCATCATTTTTGTCATTAAGAAGCAGAATATCTCTTTGAAGGATGGATATTACATCAGCTGTAACATCAAGTAGGTCTGTCCCTCACTACAGGATAGAGCTACTCCCCCTGTAATGCCCAAAGAGGTCACTTGTTCGTCATTTTTTAACCTCTTTGCTTAGAAAAACGGAGTAGAACACTAAGCCACAGGACACAACATCTGAAATTGATAAACAACCGTTTATTTTGGATTTTAATGACTGAAGACGAAGATATCAGGCTCTTAAAGGATATCAAATGCCACTTCAAATGAACTTCCTACAGCTTGTAGCTAGATCTTCTCACTACCCTTACAGCTTTTCTGCTTCACAAACAGTTTTCTGGAGCAGTGTACATTACAGTAGCACAAAGTCTTCAGAGCTAGATTTCTGAAGAAACTATCACAATCTGTTCTGGCTCAATACTAATATTACAAACCCGCTCCGAAAGGCCTTACGTGGCCCTTTAGAACTCACTGAAGGCCAGGGGATGATTTGTACAGCGAGGATTTGAGAATGAGCTTTACAGAACCATAATGTGCTGATCCGTGAACCTGTGATCTTCCCCATTTTAATTAAGTGCAGAGAAGTAAGTTTTCTCCCTGGCAGAATAAAGAATGTGCAGCCCAGCACTGCAACGCCAGATTATCAGAGGCTTTGCCTAGCAGATATCTGCTCTGTGAATTCTGAAGGCATAAATGAGTGCAGAGAATCAAAAGCATTAACATGAAACTGTCATTACACAACATAAAGTGTTTGATATGGCTGGGATTGCAAGTAGAGATTTGGGCCTACCCAGTCCCAAGATGATTCCACCCTTTAAAGTCTTTTAAGCATTTTATTAAAGATGCAGTAAAACACTCAAAACACTGAAAACATTTGAAATGAAAGAATTCATGAAGGCTTTCATTTTAACACCCTTTTGCTGTCTTTTTCCCTTTGATTATAGAAAACGAGTATAAGAAATCCCTTAGGTAGTTTAAAACTACTAAGTAATTAATTTTGGAGGGGGAAAAAATAGTAGTTAAGATGTGATGTATTTACTGTTGCTGGAAGTCAGATTCTTCAAAAAAAAAAAACAAATATCTTTGTGGTCCGAAGAAGAAAAGACACCTTAAAGAGGAAGGAATCCCACCCAGTAAGATAGAAAGTGCCACTTACACATTTCAAGTGTGAATTCCTGCTTACAAGCTAACAGCTGAGATAAGAGATTTGGTGCATTCCAGTGGCCTGTAAGAGATCCCTCAAACTTCTGCCTGCTTGGGGACCTGTTTAGGACGTTGCTTTTGGCCACCTTCCTGTGTGCAGCCACCAGCCGTGGTGCCTGCAGCATCAGTCAGCTGTGGGGATCAAGGGGAAGAGGAGAGGACCCTCAGACTTGCATTAGGGCTCTCATTTTGAACTTGGCCAAGGCCAATGAAAACAGTGACATCATTGGGCTGTTTTTGACCACATTTTGGTCACAAAATGCTTGGTCTGATTAGGTCAGCTCTCAGCCAGAGGACAGTGTAGGTCCAGCAGTGTGACAAGCACCCCTTAGTCTTCCTTGACTCTATGTGCATCAGCTGCGTTGAGTAAAACTTGTTTCTCTCGTGTGAGCTATTCTAGCCTTAGTGCCAATGCATGGACCCCCTCAAAGAACAATGTAGAGACTGTTCCATTCTCCAGTTGTTTGCTGCAACAATTAGGGCTCATTCCCAGGACAACGCTTTTCCTTCAACACTCTTCCCAGGCTTAGATGTGGCCTCAGCAGCCGTGTCATGATCAGAAAAGCTCTTTTTTGTTGTGGACTTTTATTTTGACTGACAGCAGCAGCGATATACCAGACTCTGTGGGGTTCGTGCTAACTTGGGTAATTTGAAGAACAGAATGTTTCACAACATCACAACAAGCTGTTAAATTCCATGGTTAAAATGGGCTACTGTCAAAAGAGGGTGCTTTGAGGATAGTCAAGCAATTTCAATGTTTCCTGTATTATTGAAAACTTATGCGCCCCAGATGACCAAATTTTGGCTTGTTCTTGAACATTACTTTGTGAAAGGAAGAACCTCGCAGTCCGTATGTTTTCTGGTGTTACAACATGCCAGCGTGGGGGCAGGACATAATAAAATATCTGTGCAGTAGAATATCTGAATTATAACTCAGTTGAGACACTTTTTTGATCTGGCCATAGTCAAGCTAACTGAAAGTCTGAAACCTTTTGATACTGCATGGAAAAGGTCATGCTTATAAAAACATAGGAATAAATAGGTATTTATTCAGCCTCAGAGTTGCACTATGGCACTTTTTGAACCGAAGTTGCTGATCTTCAGTCCATTTAGCCTAACACAAGTCACCAGCTCACAAAAGATCCTGTAGGCCTCCTCCTAGTTTTATGAGCCTAGACCTCTGCTTCTGAATATTCTCTGTTATCCAGAATATTGCTGTATTACCAGCTTGATAGTTATTTTTTTGTGGTCACGTTGTCTCTTATCTGTTTGCAGTCAGACTGTCCCTGTGATCTATCCTGATTTTAGCTCAACAAGAGCAGCTGCAGGTGCCATGTCATGGCTTTCCAGTTGCATTCAGCCAGTTCCACTCTGTCGATGGTAGGTAGCTCCTGTGACAGGGACCCTGCAGCTTGTGCTCACTTAGACTTTCTGCAAACAATTGTTGGAGGTTTCCAGTTTTCTGAAATCAAGTTAAAATTTTGAACGGCTGAGGTGATATAATATGGAAATCAGCAAGAAATAATGTAACAGTAAAAGAGAAAGATGGCAAGAAGGAGCGAGCAAAACCAGCTGGATCTCCTAAGGCCAGTGTTCTTCATGTATTGGGTCAGTGGCTGTTAAAAGCCAGAAATCCTCTTGGAGCTGCTACTGCCACATCCCATTTGTGTGGATGGAGACATCTAACTTCTGCATATGTTGGCCCAGCACGTTTCATGAATATTCTGTCTTATTTTAAAAAAGGAAAAAAGGAGAAAAATAATTAATAACCAAAGTTCTAAGTTACTGAGTAAAATGTAATCTGAAGCAAAACCATATTGGGACTGTCAGAGTAGTAATGTTGAGCTCAGAGTAAGGGAATTCCAAACAACTGTAGCTTGTGATTACTTCAGCACACACATTTGAAAATGTTCTGCTGAGTTTATTTTAGACAGAACAAAACTGCATTGAATTAGCAAGGAAATGTAGTTGTTATTAAAGACACTAAGCATCAACAAAACACTTTTCTACTGTTAAGATCATCATGTCCTTATGGACACAAAGGGGAAATTAAAATCCGGACAGAAAAGAATCCTTGTTAGTAATTTATTTAATGCACTAGGAATTGTTGCTTTTCTGGGAAGCTTTGACTGACATCCCAGAAAGCACTGAGATGCAATTAAGCATCAAAGGAAAAAATATAATCCTGCACTTCGGGATATTTATTTTTATTCAAAAAATCTTAACTCAGAGAAAGAAGTCCATCAATATGTGGCATTTCATGTCCTGCTATTTAACAGCAAGAGACAGTTTAAAATAAAGTTCAGAATAATAAATAAAGAGAATATTGACAGGAGTACAAAAGTAAATCACAGCTATAGAGGAGAAGCTTTAGACACAATGTGATCATCAGCCCTAACAATCAAGGAAGAAAATAGGAGATAAACATTGTAGAAAGCAGAGGTTTATAAAAGGCAGCCGACCAGTTTAATGAAATTTCATCTAGTGGAGTTAGAGCATTTCAGATAGGAGCTGAAAAACATGCAAATAGGAAGCCAGCTGAAATTGTACTTAGATATGATACTTTTTTTAGCAGACAACCCATTGGTACCTCAATACATTGGGTAGCTGCATAGACTGGCATCTGCTAGCATAAGGATTGCTAAGGACTGGTCCTGTTTTAACTGTTACTTTTTCTGGTGAGAGAGAGTCCTGCGTGCTGTATATTTACAGGGTAAAAGAGGTTCGAACTCAGAGGACAGACAAATATCACTGGAATGAAATTAATGCACCCAATCCAGCTCTTAGTTTACAGGTGGAAAGTGGGTCTCAGCACAGTTATAGAACATATCCCAATCTGTTCAACACCAGCGGGAAGCTCCTCTGTGGACCTCTCAGCTCCATGTTGGGCAGTTTAGAGCTTTCTGGATTCCTGCTTTGAGTGCCAAGAGATAGGTGACTCCTAGGAGGGGATTTGCAGAAGTCGTTCAGTAAACACCAAGCTGCTTATGCAAGCAGAGAGCTGGCTGCCAGGAGGAAGATGGAGAGAAAGGGCTGAAGTGGGGTTAATCTTGTGTGTCTAGCAAGGGGGCAGAGAAAGGTCCCAAAGGGCTTAGGATTTCAAACCAAACTATCCAAACAGATAGACAGCTACACCGGTTCAATCACTAAGTCAGTGTTCCAGGATTAAAATCTCTGTCCTCTCCTATCGTGCATGTGTTTATGCTTCCTTGTGCACTGAGGCTGTGCAGCCACCCCTTCTGCAGAGCCTGATAGGAATCAGCATCTAGGCTGAGTAGGGTGTCCTGGTTGTCACACCATATATATTTGGTGTCACACCATAGTGCAAGACACGCGTTTCCCAGTGCAGACCCTCTGAGATGCTCCTTCAGGACACGGCAGGTTAAATATCAGATATCCCGAGTCACATTTCCAAACTGTCTCTGAATGGCAGTGTTCTTCATGATGAGGGGTGATTACAGAGATGATGGTTTAATTTCCTGTCTCTGGTTTTACCAGGAGAGCATCTTTTATCTAGCTTTCCTCGTCTATGGAAAGCAAAGGAATAATTGCTACCTGACAGGTGTATTCAGGCTGCTTAGGTATGTAAAATTCACCAAGATCCTTGAATGAAGTGGAAAATACGTCTTTAGTACCCACAGATTAATTATATAAGCAAACAGATTTTATATTTATTGACATAAACAATAATTTTTACTTACATATTAGTATTACTTACATAACATAAATATTTCTGTAAGTAAACAGCTTGTTTGTATAAAGGTGTTAATTTAGGTGGAACTTGCCTGCACGTGATCTCAATCTGTGACATTATCGCACGTTGCACAACTCTTCCACGGCAGTCATTGGATTGGGGTGATTTCAAAGGATTTCGTGTTACAGCTTCCGTAGGGATGTGGCAGGGGCAGAGATTTCAGCCCTTTCTTTTTTGCCTTTGTCTTGTTTGAGTTTTGAACCCTTCTTATATCATTTAAAGAGTTCATATGTCACTACAGAGCTATCAAATCACATAAATGAGTTTCCCTCACTGAAAAATGTGTTTCAACGTGAAACATATATTTAACGCTCCGCTGCTGTCTAAATCATACTGATTATGCACCTTTGTGTTCTTTTCTCATCCAAATCTTTTATCATACACTTTCCCCAGAAACAGCTCTCTAAAGCAAATGCATGTTGTAAAAACAAGGCTTAGCTCTTTACCAAACGTAGTCATTTAGTTCTGTGTGATTCTTCCCTCCTGTGCTTTATTTCTGGAAAAATCGTTCTGGTACTGGAAAATGGCTAAGATGAGCCAACTTGACCCTGGAAAAATCCCGGTTAAAGCAGGTTTTTAATTATTAAATTTTCCATTAGGATGTTGAAGGTCAGTGAAACTGACCCCGTTTTCAGGAAGCTCTGGGCAATTTCACCTGATCTTATATTTTAGCACTAAATACATATTTATTAAAGGGTTTAACAGGCAGGTCAGAGGTAGCTACATCTCTGATTCTGCATCGCATGGATGCAGAAGAAAAATTTTCATCTGCATTGCTCTTCTCTAAGGTGGAAAGCTCTAAGCCAATTTGATGATATGGCAGGGAGAGGGGCAGGAGTAAACATGTAAAAATTGATTTGTAAAAAATTAAGCACAAATTNATCCCAGTTAAAGCAGGTTTTTAATTATTAAATTTTCCATTAGGATGTTGAAGGTCAGTGAAACTGACCCCGTTTTCAGGAAGCTCTGGGCAATTTCACCTGATCTTATATTTTAGCACTAAATACATATTTATTAAAGGGTTTAACAGGCAGGTCAGAGGTAGCTACATCTCTGATTCTGTATCACATGGATGCAGAAGAAAAAATTTAATCTATCTGCATTGCTCTTCTCTAAGCAAAAAATGGATTCCAAAAATGAATTTGTAATAAATTATGCACAAATTGACATCATTATCCCGCTTTCCCAGCCAAATTCTTTAATGTAATATGAAAATAACATGAAACTATGGATTATGCTGCATCCTATGTTGGAAGCTGCCATGTCTCAATTAGAAAGGGTCATGAACAAAGCATTACACTAGTGGCTAGTGTTTGATAGGTTTCTTTTTTCCATTTTCCTTCTGAAGTATCAAAAGCAAGATTGCAGATTTTCTTCTTAAGGGGACAGATTTGGGTCAGTTTTTAGCAGGATGTGCAAAAAAGGAAAAAATCTGGTACAAGCTTTTTTATTTGTATGAGTAATTGCTTTAGTATTCTTGCTTCTGAAGTGCTGTTAATGGAGTATGACCTTGTTACACCTGGCACTGTGCAAACGCAGAACAACAAAAAAAGACAATTGCTGCTTCAGATATATGAGATTCTTAAGGATAAAGCAAACAACTACAGGTAGAGCCATGCTGATGGAGGGAGAGGAAAATTGCAACGTGGTTTTGGTCAGTGCAACAAGCAGAGGTTCAGGCACAGCAGCAGCCACTGTCAAGATTTTGCTCTGTTTCATGATGGATTTGGGGTTTCTAGGAGAACCTCGTATGTGTGGTTTTAGGGACCAGAGGGAAATGTTTTCCCAAGTCATAAGGGAGATTTTGTCTGAACCTCACCTTGAAGACGGATGACATCCATCTCTCTTAGATTATTTGTGTGAAAAATAATGGGAAGCCTGTTAGAATTGGAGGGCATCAGTGTGCACATTTCTTTGCCATCCCTGAATGGCAGAGTTGGCAAGGAGAGGTCTCTGATGCCTCTGAGATGCCCTGGGTGAATCAACCAAAACACCCCTGTGCCTTGACCTCAGTCTGTTTCCTCCAGATAAGAGGATTTGGGTGAATTGTCCTCTGGAGCTACCTATCTTCTGTCCTTGACCTGTAGAGAGCAATTAGGTTCAATAAACTTCCTCAGGTAAGAGCCTGCAATAAGATGGGGTGGAATCCAGCCAGTGGAAGGCAGCAAATCTAGATGCTCAAACCATCAAAATGGCAAAATATAAATTAACATGATTCCTTAAATAAAACTCTGCATTCATATTTAAATGTTCATCAATGCCTCCTGGGGAATGCAAGTGTCAGGGAGCAAAGTACAGGGTATTACTAATCATCCAGGCATTTTCCTCAGAGATATATGAACTGATTGTTCCTTTTGAAGATGGTGAAACTCATATCCATGCTTAGAATCTGTTAGAGTTTGCAAAACTCCAGATTTGGTCAAAAGATCCTCTTCCTTCAAGGAACTCCAGGCAGCTTTGAGAGCGAGATGCCAAGAGGAAGTAAAACACAATGCACCTTTGGGAGAGGGAAGGGCATGGCTAAGCTATTCACACAAACAGTAAAAGAGATTAAAGATGAAAGAAAATATTTAGCCACCTTTTGGGAACAGCTGATGTGAAAATATTTAAGCAGCAGTGCTTTTGTGCAAACCACAGTTTCTAACCGAGCTTAAATAAGCAGGAGCAATGTAATGCAGCTGGCCAGGGTCTGAATACTGTAAGAGGAGAATTAAAAGCTTTTCTTCCCCTCATTTAAGGCTCAGATGTTAGCTAATCATGTTCTCTAATTTTAGCAACAGAAATGGGAAATGTCAAAAAAAAAAAAAAAACACCCCACTATTAAGAACAGAGATGGCAAATTCTATCACTGGGTCTGAACGAGGAGGTAAAGATTCACCTGCCCTCTTCCATAAATCAGGCTTAGGAGCATTGAGCTGCCTGAGAAGAGCTGTCTTTAAATGCATACTTAACTGGAATCCCCTCTGATCATTTCTTTGATTGCCACCGTAAAGGTAAAGGCCACTCTGGCTATTTAATCATCCATTAGAAATGAGAGTGTTATAGAGCGCCCTGTTATAAAGGGACCAAGGCATGGAGCAGGATGTGTAAGTTGTGTGGTTCTGCCCTTAAAATGGCAGTCAAAATGGAAGGTTTATTTCTGAGAATGCCTGGTTCCTTGTCAGAAATAATAAAACTACATTTAAGGAGACTGTCTTCAGGAGTTTGCTTCACAGGTGTTTTTCACAGCTGAGATTCTTTGTTACAGCTTGTGGGGCCTGCGAATCTAAACCACTTTACAGAGACTTTTGCCTTTCAGAAAGAGCTTTTTTTCTCATTACCATTTTTAATGTCACTCC
Organism: Crypturellus undulatus; assembly: GCA_013389825.1. Lineage (NCBI taxonomy): Eukaryota > Metazoa > Chordata > Aves > Tinamiformes > Tinamidae > Crypturellus > Crypturellus undulatus. The sequence continues at coordinate 24,531 of VWPW01017295.1, read as the reverse complement.
GTTATCCTAGTTTGACACCTTTCAAGAGCTCCAAGAAGGCTTCTGAGCATCACTCGAAATAGTTTCCTTTTGTCCCTCATTTTATTTCAGTGCTACCAGCCTGTAGAAATCTGACCTACTACGAGTTGTCATTTACTTGTCTGATAGATACAACTCAAGACTGAATATCAGAATATGTAGGATCTCTTTGTCACAGAGTTCGCATATATACCTCTCAGCCCATCACTATTTCCGAGTGCCTTATTTACTTTATCTGTGAAAATGGAAGTCAAATCTAATGTCAAAAAATAACTGCTAGTATTCAGACAAACTCTGAGATCTTCATGCTGAAGATAAAATATTAAGTAGATAAGTCCTTAAGCTATTCGTACTCAGTTTGCAGTCACAAGAGGAGAGTCCTCTGGATTTCAGTTGCCTTCCATAGCTGGGGATGCTCCATCTCTTTGGAATTTCAGAGCTTCACAGTCCCTTGTGTGGAGTTTTTCTGCAGTGCACATCACCGGGCTTGAGGATATTGGTGGCATTCCCACTGTAGAGATGGGCCCTGTGGCTCAAAGCTTGGGAAAAGGAGATAATGAAGATGAGAAGTCATGGGCATGGTCTCCGGATTGCCTGGTGGGGAGGGAGCATGCACAGTTATGTGCATTTTAGTTTAGTGAAGGATAAATTTCAATGCGTATGAATAAAGAATGCAGGCCCATAACCAGAGGAGTTGTCCAACACTATAGTAGTCCTATGGAAAAGACTACTGAAAACTGCATAGACTTAAATACCATCAGTCTCAGACTTCATGCTCTCTCAAGGCATTTGTTCCTAGTTGGGTGAAAGCTCAGAACCATAAATATAGGTTTTTTGGTGTGTATGTCTATTTATGTGTGTGTTTAGGGGCACAAAACCCCCGTGGCTGGTTCTAGCCAGGATAGAACCACTGAAGAGTCCTGCAGCATCAGTCGGTTACTTGCCCTGTGCCTTATGTTGCAGCAAGNAAGAATGCAGGCCCATAACCAGAGGAGTTGTAGTCCAACACTATAGTAGTCCTGTGGAAAAGACTACTGAAAACTANAATGCAGGCCCATAACCAGAGGAGTTGTCCAACACTATAGTAGTCCTATGGAAAAGACTACTGAAAACTGCATAGACTTAAATACCATCAGTCTCAGACTTCATGCTCTCTCAAGGCATTTGTTCCTAGTTGGGTGAAAGCTCAGAACCATAAATATAGTTTATAGTTTTTTTGGTGTGTATGTCTATTTATGTGTGTGTTTAGGGGCACAAAACCCCCGTGGCTGGTTCTAGCCAGGATAGAACCACTGAAGAGTCCTGCAGCATCAGTCGGTTACTTGCCCTGTGCCTTATGTTGCAGCAAGCACTGCAGGATGGTATTACCTCCCTCACATCCAGGAGCTGTGAAAATCCCTGTCTTAACAGCAGATACAGAAACTCCTGAAAGCAACCCAGATCCCTCCTCAGGCACGTCTTCAGCATTTCACAGTCTAACTTCCACTGACTTCCATAAGGTTTACATAAGAATGTCGTTATATTTAGGTAGCAGGTGGTATTTGCAGAGATACTGCCTCACTTCCGTGGTTTAAGCACCCAAGATGCCCAAATATTGTTACAAATTCAGCTCTAAATGGGACAGAGAAGTTCCTGAGTGTCTTAAGAGCATCTCAGCCTCAAAGATCCTTTGTTTGGAGGTCTAGATACATAGAATAAAATGTGCAAAACATTTGGAGACATCAGGAACTGGAGTCTTTGCAGCTCTCCAATGGCCCAGAGCAAAACCTCCCTCCTGGAATCGGAGTGGATGTCCTGGCCGGGCCGCAGGAGGGTGTGAAAGCCCCTCAACAGCCAGTTTTCCTGTTGCCAGCAGTATTAATGAGGAAAACACCAAAGCAAACTTAAATAAGGCTGAATTTTAGTCAGGTGTGATGTTAATGCAGGCTGAGTAGTTTGGAATTTTTTATGTACAGCCAGTGACCCGAGGTAAATCTCTTGTATAATACCAGCCTCCCCCTGCACCACCCGCCAAGCCTTGAGGCCTGAATTCTGCTCTTAATATGCTCAAAGGCACAAAGAGAGACCCCAGAGGGCTGCTGTTGCAGACAGCGTCTGCGATATTTGTTCTTTTGGGGGAATAGCTGGAAAAACGAGCTCTGCAGACACCCTGGTTATCCCTTTCTGGGCCTTGAGCCCCGTCCTGCTTGGACAGGGGCACTTCTGCTCGCATCTTCTCTCCGTGCTCCCCAAAGGCAACCGTGTCCCCGGTCTCCAAAACCTATAGAACGGCTCAGTCAAGCACAGTGCGTAAGTGCAAACCCTTTGGGAAAGCTTGACCCAGTTTAGATGCACGAAGCAAAGTAGAAAGGGAGGGAGAAGAATTGGTAGTCCAAAATGAAGCCTGAGTTGCCACTATGATGATTAAAAAGGGGAGAAATGGAAGTGAGCTGTGGGGTGATGAGCCTGAAGAAGCCAAAACAGGTGCATTTCATTTAATCTGTGATATAACACCTCTTTAGAATTTATTTTTATTTTTTTGCATAGAAATTACCCCATGGTAATGGCAGAGAGAGGCACTTTAGCACCTGATTTGTTGGCACCTGTTCTGCATCAGTTCTCAATTTTTCCAGATAGGTTCAGTGCAGATGAAAGTCTCCCAAATTCATGCCAAGGGCAGTCACTTTTTAGCCAAAAGGCCGTTTCTGGGTCAAAATATTACACATATGCGTGTTGTCACGTTCACTGAGGCTCACAGGGGCTGGAGAAGACCAGCGCCTCTGGAAAGCCAATGTCCTTTAGCCCTTCTCCTACTGGGAGGTAAGTGCCCAAATACCTGCTGCTTCCATTAACTCCAAGAAAACTTGGGAACAATCCCCATCCTACAAACTGCAGCTCCGATAGCTCACAAGCATTCCTAAAATGGGATTTTTACAGCATGGTAGGAGTACAGAACTATAGCAGATGCCCAGACGCAACTGTACTAGAAATATTATTGATTAATTTCAAACAGAGAAGGAGGGATTTAATGAATCCCATTCCCAGAACCATGGGTTAACAAGCCATAAGCAGACTTTGCCAGCTCTTAACTTTATCGTCGGTGGTTTAGCAGGCTGTTGTTTTCACACTTAACCAGAATTTAATTAAATGTGACTCTTGTTCTGCTTATTGGAAGAGCCTCTCCCCTTGGATTTGGCGATCACAAAAGCTCGAGGAGTGCAAGGCAGCTGGAAAGCAAATAGGAGGATCAATCACAGCAGACCTCTGCCGTCCATGTCCCTCTCTTTTTTTTGTAATATACTTATTAGATTCTTATTGTCAGAAAGGATTAGTGTTAGGAGCTCCAGGAATTCCTTTCATTGCCCCGCGAGGTAGCAAAGTGTGGCCGCTTTCCTTAACAATAACATTTTGGATTTCCCCCCCATCTCTCCCTTCTCTCCACCCATCTCCCCTCCTCTCTCTTTTTTCTTTCTGCTCTCCCACAGAGATCTGTGCAGCCGACTGCGGAGGACACGGCGTCTGCGTCGGGGGCACCTGCCGCTGCGAGGAGGGCTGGATGGGCACGGCCTGCGACCAGCGCGCGTGCCACCCGCGCTGCAACGAGCACGGGACGTGCCGCGACGGCAAGTGCGAGTGCAGCCCCGGCTGGAACGGAGAGCACTGCACCATCGGTAGGGAGACAAAACAGAAAACAACTGCTTTTCAAAGAATAGTTGACGGTCAGGGAGGAGGAAAGGCGCATGCTTAACTGAATATGTGTGACTTAGTGTAGCATGAGCACCGTTGTTCTTGGATTTCAAGTTCTGACGTCATACATTTCCATGTGGGAACAAGACAAAATGTCCTTTCATTTGGTGATGATGTGGCTGTATATATATTTATCGCAAGATGTGAGGTACCCCTAGGTGTGTGTTTTATCTCGTAAGGACAAGCTGTCCCACAGCAGTTAGATGCTTTGAAAAACTTTCCACTTTCTCTCTCTCAAAAGGCCTTACTATGGCCTTCAGGTCCTCCTTCTACTGCACCCACAGCCTTTTCAGAAACACACGTCTGATTTAAAGTTTTCTTCCACTTAATTTGCTCCATTATTTGCACTGCCACTTTGCTTGGAAACTGCTATTAGAAAACTTCTGGCTGACATTTGACTCTACCTATCTGTTTTGCTTATCCCTTGCCTGCTCTTCTGCCTTTCTAAGCTGTTCATTTTTCTCTCCTTGGTTCTGTATTCCTCATGCACCTGGCACTTACCTTGAACTCCTGGCATCTTTTCCATTATTATTATTATTAAGATGCCAACAATATGTTGAATTTATACAAAGAGGTGCAAATCCCATTTTAAGAAATTTGCAGTCTTACTAATGACCTGGATTAGATTTACCTTCCTTTTTCATCTCACTTAACTCCATGAAATACTTTGACTTCCTCTTGTTTTTTGTTGGTTTTTTTTTTTTTTTTTCTAACTAAAACTGTATTCCAGTGCTTTAATTCCTGTTCTATACTCATTCTGTAAAACCAGGAGCATTAATAACCTCCAGATACCACTTAGACATTAACAGGAAGCTAAATTAGTGGATCTGGTTCTGCTCTCAGTAGTGCCTGTGTAGACCTGAAAAAAATCATTTGACTTGAGAAGAGTCAGTCTGGAGTGAGAACTCTCCTCCAGGCATTTTGTTTTAATCAGTTTCATTTAAAAGAGACAAAAATGTACCTCTGCATTGCTCTCATTGTGCAGTAATACATACAAATCACACTGTGTCCAAATTAGTTACTAACTATACCTGGGTAGGGGTCTACACATTTATCGGTGTGAATTATCAACTTGGATAAACATGTAGACATCCACTTTTCCTGTCTGAGCTCCAGGTAGATTTGCACACACAAAGACATACAGGAAATGAAGCCTGATCACAGTATTTTAATCCCAACATTAGGGTAATGGCACAAACCATATCTGTGGCTCAATTCTACTTATCATTTATTTATGCTAATGTCACCCTACCACATTATGGTCTCCCCATGCATCCCCTAATGAAAAATATCTAGCTCTAAATACTTCCTGTCTCATTAGACATTGCATTCTGCTTTCTCTTCTCTTTTCCTAGCAGCTTTCATTTCTTTTCATGAACGAGGACTAAAAAAAACCCTCTCTTAAATTACATTACAATGAAATGAGAACAGTCCTGTGTTAATTGGAATCCTGTGTTTTTGTAATATTATTTTATAGCCTCATATTCAAGCACTTTTTGGTTTGAAAAGCAACCTAGATTCATAGTAGAGTTTTAAGAGGAAAAAAATATTAACAAAAAGCCTCAAATCAAGGGAACAAATTTATGTAAAAGTCTTTTATGCTCACAAGAGCCTAATTCATACCTTCAGTCCCATTTTATTAATTCTGTTGCAAAACCAAAATGCTACTAGTTCAGCATATGGTATTTGAACACATAGGTGATATGTGATATACTTCTTTTTGAACAACAAGCTTTTGTTTTTCTGTATAATTAAAGTTAGCCCGTTATCCGTGGCATTCCTCACTTAAGTATAGTGAATCCATGCCAACGTGGGGAAGGCAGGCACTGCAATGCAGTCAGCATCAAGATTTTAATGGTGCACACTATTATCTTGTAGGGTACTGCCTTCCTATTGCAGTGCTGTATTGGGTCAGGAATCATTCTTTAATACTTAGAGTGCTGGAGCAATTCTGTTTCTTTTCACTTCCCCCTCCTCATCTTCTTGCATGATGACTGAGCAACAAATTTGCACATAGTCCCATGCCTCTGAAGCTGCAAACCATATTTCCCACAGAATATTTCATTGATAGATGTGTAGAATGTAAAAGAGATTTGGCAAAGTCATAAATATCCCAGAAAATTGAATAGCTTGAGAAGGAGTAATAAGCTAGTAATATTGGCACAGATGAAAGGACATTGACTTGGAATTACATTTAAGTATGTGGAAAGCATTCCCCTTGTCCTTGTGTAATTTCCCTGCATGGCAACTTGTTCTGTTGACAGTAATTCCCTATATGTCTGTGTCATGGCCTGGTTTGCTTTAGCACTGACAAGCATAAAACCCCATTGCTTAAGTGATGCTTTAACAACATTGCCGTGTGTGCAGGTAACATGGGTAGACATGGATGATACAAGTAAAGGGCACTTCTCTTTCCTGTTGAGCATGTCTGAGAGTAAGAAATCCTATTGTTTTTTAGGTCATGGGAGGCTCCTTCTTACAATGTACAAAGGAACTCTGATCCCTGTGGATTCATTTTGTTTGCTCATACAGAGAGTTACGTTACCAAATACACTAGCTTGATTGCTCATATTCAGAGATTTCATTAGAGGAACCTCAGTTAATTCCCAACCAGGAAATTGATGCAGAAGCTTGCATTCATCATCCTAATTCAGCAAACTCAGTGCACCCAGCCAAGAGAGTAGAACAGAAAGTTGATTATATAACTGCAGGAATCCTGAAACCCAGCAGAATGGTTCAATCTGTCTACTCTAGTTTCCTAAAGGCAAAACAAAACAAAACAAAACTCTCGCACACGAAATGACAACAGCCACTATGCAGGCTTATATGATGGGCTCTGGAGCGTATTGCAAACTTGGCCCCAGTTAGAAAATTTGCAAGAATTGAGCTTTCTTTTCTTACAGCCCAAAACACACTGGTAACATCCAGGGAGCGCAGTGGGTTTGAAGGTGAAATCAGCCCTCTCAGTGCGGGCTCTGAAGGAACAAATTACAACTGAGCTCTGTTGTAGGCTGCTGTATGAGGTTAATTCACAGATGGCACCACAGAAAATGTCCTGGGTATAATGAATGGCTCCAGAAACAGCACAGGGCTCCCGCAGCACAGCCTCACGTTTCATACAGCTCACAGCATGGGCCAGACAGCATCCCAGGTGCCTCCTGCCTCCGGGATGTGAATGGAAACTTCACTCCGCCTAAAGGGCCTTGCACAAAAATTTTATCAGATCTATGAATCCTTATATATGGTATTTGACTAGTAAACGAATCTTGATGCTTTGGTTCAAACTGGGGTTGTTTAGAAATAGTGGCAGAAAGGGATTTCCCGTATTCGTACTTGCAGCGATGCCAGAGATAGTTATCATCCCTGGATGGCCAGGACGTAAACCTAGAGATGTCACTTGGAGTTCGGTCGCTGCACCTGATTGCTACAGGGTCTCTTGGGCTGCCCGTTAGCTCTCCAAACACACAAACATTTACCTAGCAGGATTTTCCGAGCACCTCAGTGCCTAATTCCCATTGATCTTTATAAGAGTTACGTGCTTAACTCCTCTAAAAACCAGGTCCTGGTATGCGCAATGATGTGTGCGGTAACCAGTGTCTAGACAGACAGGCAGACAGGCCTTCCCACGTGGGCTCCTGCTCGTGGCACGATCAAGCCGTTCTTTGTTTTCCTTAGCAAAACTCTGATTTGGGAGAAATCTACCCTTTAGGTTTGGCTTTCATCAGTGTTCTTGCATAAATAATCACACGTGTTCTGGGTTGCAATCAGGGCCTCTCGCTTTCTGCTCGAGCAGCTGGAATCCAAACACGGCGCGTTGCAGAGGGGCTGTCTTCTCTTTTCCCAGGCTCTCAAACCCATCGCTCGGGCCATTTCACTTCCCTAGGCAGCTCGGTCCACCTGCAGAAAATAAGGAACCTTCTACCCACCGGCGTGCAGTGAAGGTTCTCACTACCAGCAGCCCTACAGACTCGTTATTCAGCTCACTATAACATTTCCACTGCAGACTCTAGGCTCTGTTTGATCCTCTGATATCCACCTCACCCAGGTGGGATTGGTTCCTTTTGGCAAAACGAGGCCATGGTTGCAGCATGCAGTGAAAAACGTGCGCTTTCTGCTTTGTTCCAGCAAGATTTTGCATCACGTTGTAGATAATCCGGCCATAAATAGTTGGTGGCATATTTGACAGTAAATATTAGGTACAGATGAATTTCAAATGCAAACAATCTTTTTTTTTTTTCCTTCTATCTCTGGAGAACAACTTCTTGTGCCTTCACTAGTTCAACAATGAAGGTTCAGCTACTTTCCCTGCTCCTTCAAACTTGGGATATTGCCGAGGCTGTGTGCACTTCATCCCACGAGGAAGATAAAGATGAAAAGGGTGCTTAGAAAATGAGAAAGGAGAGTCTGCTGAGGAAAATGCTCTCTCTCCTCTGTCCCTTCCCACAGCCCTTATTGCTCTCGCCCCTCTGTCCCTCAGTGTGGGCCAAGCAAATTCTTCATATGGTCCTTCCCAATATGTTTAAGACAGAACACATTAACTTGGGCAATCGAAATAAGAGGATTTTCAGATGGAAAACATCTAGGAGATGCTCATACGAGCTTCCCCAGGAGCACATCTGAAGGGACACGGAGCTCAATGCACCTTTGGGTACAGAAGAGGACACTTTAGAGAAGTATCTCTTTTCTTCAGAGCCCCTATGTAGCTCAGCCTGCATATGCTCACAGATTTTCCAAAGGAGTATCTATAGATAATAAGATGATATTGTAATACTAGAACCATAATATGTGAACGAGAATTACATGGGTTTAGAGAAGAAAGATCTGTGCCACCTTGGCCTACCTTTATGTCCCTGTGTGGAACATTTCCACAAGAGAGCTGCATTATTTTTCAAATAACAAGGTAACACTTACATATGCATCACTGACTTATGGTTGACATTGGCAACTGCATCCACTGTCGTAACTGCAAAGGGAGCCTGAACTTGCAGTGGAATTTAAAACCCGACTGGTCCAAGCTCTGCTTCCTGCATCGCTGCTGCTACGCCGAGGTGGTTAGTTGATCTCATTCACTAGCCTTGTAACTGCCTCAAAATCTTTTAGCTCTTTTAGCTTTTACCTCTCAGCTTACCTCCAACAGTGCTTCGATTCAAGCGATAGACTCACGAGATAGGGAAAATAAATTCTTGCAAGGTCGCTGCCCTCCCGGGTGGGCAATCTGCATGAACAAACCTGAAACAAAAAAACTCTTCATAAGGGTGCAAGTACTGAGAGGGAGAGTGCAGGGAGCATGCAAGCTTTACCCAGAAATAGCATTTAACAAGATTTGCATGATAATGGAAATCGGAGCAAGGTGCTGGGTGTAAGGAGTGAGAGAGAGAGAAGCCAAGAGGCAGGGCCTCTTATTTAATCAGGATCAGCTGCTGTTAGGAGGGCGAGTGCCAACTACCGGCTGCGCTGGCCTCTCTAAAGCAGGATTCCTGGGTCCCACTTGCGTCTTTGCCACCAACTTTCTGTTTGACCCCAGAAAATCAAATAGAAGGTGGTTTTCCAAATTAGTATTCCATGGGAATTGGGCACATGACTGCTCCTTCTACATCTGTAACCTTCTTTTCTTTGCTTTCGCCCTCCTTGGCATGAGTACATTAGCACTTATCTATCTGGTAGAGCTGTCACGAGGTTAATTTAATATTTGTGAAGCGGTTTGATCCTGGGCTAGAGGATGTTGTACAAATGCAATATGTTACTGTTACGCAGATCTAGGGTAAAAGCCTCTCTCAGTCTGGGAAGGCCACAGGAGAACTGTGCATCTTTGTTGGGAAAAAAAATATAAGGCAATCAGGTGAGGTGGAGCACTTCAAATGACTCTGTTTTCCCTTTGAAAAGAAGAGCACTTGGTAAAACAGAGGCAGATTGTAGCAAATGAGCAAAGCCTTACAATAATCTGCCACATATATATATATTTATACATATATATACATATATATATATATAAACACATACATAAATATATATATAACACTCTCCTGTTTCTCTTCTGGATCTTAATAAGCAAAGAAAACTGAATGTTGAAACAGCCTTCTTGAGCTTGTTGACCAAGAAGGGCTGTGCTCCACCCTTCTCCCTTTTTTTATCTCTCCTCATAATCAAAGTTTTTCTTTTTGTATCACAGCAAACTCTCCTTTGCCTTTCTAGCACCTGCACAGTCTCGTAGTAAGCCGCAATGCACTTATTCAATCCTACCTTAAATGTCCTGTCTTTTATCTCCCAAGCTCACTATCTGGATAAGGTAGTGAAAGGTATGCTCTTCCTTCCTATTTTTTCCTATTGTCTTTGTGTTTTGTTTTGTTTTGTTTTTCTTTTAAAAAATGCACCGTGAACATGCTGTGTTGAGGTTGCATCTCTTCCTCATTGTCGCCAAAGTGCTCCCTAATGTCTGGAAGGGGGAACTTTCCAGTCCTTTCAGTAGGAAAGACCCCAGTAAGTGCTGTGACCCTGTGTCCACATCGTATCCGTGTTCCTGCCCTTCCCTTTGACCCTGCCCTCCCGTCCAAACCGCCTCTCATCCTCACCCCTCCTACCCAGGTAAGGAAAGTCAGAAGGAAAAAGTGCCTGTGAATGCAGCAGGTGCCCTATACGGCGATATGTTTTAATTAAATGTGTACAATCCATTTTGTAACGAGCAGGTGAGTGTACTTTTTGTGTGAAGTCTCCATGTTTCGATCCATGACTGCTAAGTCTTACATGGGAACTTTGTGTGATATCTGTATATATATGTAGAAATGTTGCAAGCTCAAAGCCAAAGCCTCTGGTTGTGTAAATCAGCAAATTCTATTGAAATTAGTGATGTTATATTGACTTGCAGTACAAAGAAATTTGACCTTATGTTCTTATTTGTAAATGTAAAACAAGTCTAGAACCCAGATCTTTTCTTTTCCTGAGAAGAAATGGAATTGAACTGTTATGGATTAGAGTTAATCTGATATTTTAAAACATTCACAGTTGTTTTTTAACCAGAGCTGTATGCTAAATTAGTTTCTGATTTTTAAGCAGAAACATTGGTGACAGTTTCTGAATGCTTATTACTTTTATAAAAATATTGAAATAGTGCACATCTCCTAGATAAATACAGTGATCAGACAATGAATATGATTGAGTTGGACACAAATATCCCTCTACATGGCTGATTTGACACTAACAATAATACAGTGCTGAATCGACGCAGCGTCATGTATTTGCCAGTTAAACAAACAAACAAAAAAGTCAGATAGAATAAATCTGTTTTTTTCCATACAATTTACCCTCCTTTTTCAGGTTGTGAGCAATCTGAAACAGCAGCCATGATAATTTTATGAAGAAGGGCAGATATGCCAAAATATTTGGTTGCTGAATGGTTAAATTGAAGTCTCTGGGGCTCTTAGGGTTTAACAAGAAACTTGATGGCCCTACTAACTTGACTTATCTAAATGAGCTGATACTCTAACATCTCTCCTGTTTCCATTGATGCTCATAGGCAGATTGAGATACATCTGCAAATAGAAAAAAATGAATAAGTAAATGTGAATGATAATGAAAGGTCCTCAGCGTAAATAAGAAAACTTTGGAGAGTGATGCAGCAATAAGTAGCACCTCTCCTTGAACCCCTGCTTACAGATTGACTGTTCAGTGGTAGTCAGCTTCCTCTCATTGCTTAGTTAGCAAAACATCCTTGTCTGTATTGAAATTAGGAAGAAAAATCATAGCCTCCTTCTTAGGATATCCTTTCCTTCCCTTAGATCAAGGAGAAAGGACCACTTTTCATATCCTTCTGGAGTCACAGTGGTGGCATTCTTAAAAGAACTTACAGGTCACACTAGGGAGAGCAATCAGAACCTCCTCTTAATGCTGCACATCCCAGTGTTTTGAATTTCAAAAATCCAGGGCTTTCTCCTTTCATCAGCTTGCATTGGAGAAGGTTGGATCAAAGGGATCAGATAAGAACCAAGAGCACAGAGAAGATGACAGATCAGCCTGTCTAGCTTATGTCCAAGGACATCCAATTAGCCCATTCAGTGGCCCATTTTTTTTCTTTTCCTAAGTCTTCTTTAGCTATCACTTGTTCTCTGAATAGCCTTTTGACTCACCTTAGTACCCAAGAATAAAGGGATGTTATATTTAATGAGTATAGCAGAGTGTAACAGGTCATTCTCAGCAACATGCTAAGAATAAACTATTCCTCAATGCTTGGCCTCTTTTGAGAAGATTAGCAATATCTGAAATATTAATAGTACATGTTTTTTACTTCACTAAACTGCATAGCATGCACTTTTTCAGAACTAAATTACTTATGCCATTTTGGCCTTCTTAATTATTAACATCTTTCTGGTTGAAATCCCTTCCTAGTAATCCTGTCACCCCTTGTCAGGGGTGAGCTTGATTTACTGCTGAGTCTTTCCTACAACTTTACAATAAACCAGTAAAAACAGGCAAGATTTAGAATTGTTTCTAAGTTGGAGGGCAAGTTTTAAGAGTAAACTTCAGGATGATTAAACCAAAAAGATCCAACTAGAATTGGAAGGGAGCCTTCAAGGCTAAGACCTACTTAACAGTGCTAACGCTTAAAATAAATAGATTCACATTATTAAAAATGTGCTGATTTTAAAGAGAGCTCCTCTATTTGGATTCCTTTGGAATTGACAATATGTCAGCATAATTAATTTATATCATTGGTTATCAAGCCTAACACTAAAAAAAAAAAAATAAAAACACATTAATCTTTAGTGAGACATATAAGGTGCTAGCCTGAAATGGCAAGATGCTAAACCCTCTCTTTGAATACAGTGGGAAATGCAGGGTGACTTCGTTCCTGAAGTCTGAGGACCCAGGGTCTAACTGCAGCCAATTCCCTTATTTGTATATTCACTAGAAATGGGAGCTCTGATGAGAGACTTTTCAATCTTCATCCTTCAAGGACTGTTTGATTAGGTATTTCTTCATTCCCATCGTCACAAAATGCCATGGTGGTAGTTTAAGGACTGAGTATTTTTCTGAACACTGCCCCATGCTCTCAAAACCTGCAGGAATTAGATAATGCTTTTTGGTCCTTCCCTTTCATCCTACAGGATTTCTACAAGTCCCTTAATGCTTATTGTTCTATTAAGCTACAGGTGTTTGCATCATCCCATGTTCTACTCATTTCAGACCTACTAGGACTTATGAGAACAACCACCAGGAAAGACAAGAGAAAGAAACATTTGTTCTCTGTGGTACTTTACAATCAGACCCAGGAAAGTCTTATCCTTTAACTCCAATTTCAAGTGGCAATGAGGCTTAGCTTGAAGAAAATTCCCACTGAACATTGTTTATAATTGGGCTAATTAGAGAAGGTTTTGCCTGTACAGATCATTAAGAGCAGATTATTTTACCACTTAAAATGGCAAGATAATTTCTTACTCTGGAGAATTTCTTCTTTGATGCTAATATTCTTCTTTAGTTTAGTCAAAATTAGTCATTTTTATAGTGATTTCCTGGTCTGTATTGCCCAGGCATGGCAGGCCTGACATTTCATGGATGTGTTGCTGTGTCATCGTTCTTCAGCAAGACTTCCATGTGCTTAAGTTAGAAAATCGCATCAGGGTTTGTTTTGTTTTTCTCCCTCGAAAACCTCTATTCATTGTGTTTAATTCTTTGAATCACCAAAATACAATTAACAAACACAAACAGGAATGATGGGTCATAGTGACTCTAGCTGCAGAACATCAGAGATGGAAGAATACGATGGTGTAAATCTGTGAAGATTAAGCCGTCCTGCTGTGCTGATATTCAGAAGCACTCCAAAAAATGGATGATCTTTTTGCTTTATTCCCCAGGATGGGAAAGGAGAGGATAAATTTAATTTGTACCATCTTTTTGTCAAGTGCTTTGTAGTGCTCCATTTGTAGAGTGTGGAATACTATGTGTTCCTATTCCTATACTGTTAACGATGGTTGAATCTTTACCCAGTGAACCAGCTTAAAAATAATACGATTTATAGGTTTATTCTGCCAGATATGTTGGCCTAGGTATTTGCATTCTCTTCTAACATTCTGGAGCTATGCATCCTCTTACAGCTGCTGTTTAATTATTTTGCTTTCTGTTTATGATTTCCTTCCTCTTTACTTCTGCATTCTGTCTTCTCTTGGCAAAGGAGAGGTATAATTTTCTTCTCACGGCATCACTATTTTGTTGTACCTTGTAGTGAAATGGTTAATATCTGAAAACTTGTATGTCCATGAATCTGTGAAGACGTTATCTTTTTAGGAGACAGTTCTACGTGACTTCCTGGAAGAGATTCATTTCTTTAGGAAACAGAGATGGCTTTCTGTGGTGAGATGGGGTAAACTTGCTTTCTTCACTTGCAAGATGCCAAAACAATGGATTATAATGTTAGCGATGGGAGTCATCTCACTTCAGGTTATCTACAGTGTGGATGTTTATATTTGAACTTGTCACCCTGGATCTTCATAATAGTCAAGGAAGAGCAGTAAGCACTTTCAGGGTAAAATTTTATCAAATATTCTTTTTTCTTTTCTGTCCTTCTGGATGGTGCTTTTCCTCTATCTGTCTGCCTTCTGAGATGCTTGACTTGGTTTCTCTGGGCCCAGGGAAAGATGATTTGGAGGCAATTATGAAAGTCCATTAGGATAGACTAACATACATTTAGTATAGACCACAAATTTCACCCCAAATTCAAGGACATAGGAATGAAATGGATTTCCTTGGTTAGAGTCTGGTATTCTACTTCCAAGGGAACCACACTGTTGAGTACCTTATGTGAGTTGACCAATCTCTATGAGAAGAACAGTGAGGCTTCTTCTCCTTAATACTCCTATTGGGAAGCTATTCCAAAACTTTATTCCTTTGATTCTGAGATATTTTTTCTTTCCAATTTCCAGAGAGCATTTATTTATAGTTGTTTTTTTTTTATTTATGGCCATTTGTTCTTGTGGCAGGATTATACTCTTAAGCTTAAATAACTGTTTTACCTTCTCACTGTTCATCTACTTCATGAACGTGTGGAAAACAACCAGAGCCTTTTCAGCCTTTTCTGTACTAGAGTGGGCAAATTAAGCCCTTACCAATTTCTTACATAAGGAAGATGTCCCCATCCTGATTATATCAGTCAGTTTCTGTCACTCCGGGTTCCACCCTTCCTAAGCTTGGGAGAATAGATCATATACAATACTTCCATAAGCTCCTCATTTGTATAGTTATATTATTTTTCCTTATATATGATGAACACTCCTCACGTGAATTATTTGAAGATCACTTTCTTCTTTTTTCAGTTTTACAGCCAGTGATCAATCAGTACAATATCTTTTCTCTTTAATAATGTTAGAACTTTGCTTTAGAAATCCTCATTCAAAAACTTAAGAAATGAACCATATAATTTAAAGGGGAAAATAAATGTAACTGCTCTTTTCCCTCCTGATTTCCATCATGTGAAATGCTGTAGCCCTAACTTCAACCATTTCCAGGGTTTGTATCTGTCCCTACATGACTTGGAACTTTGTCCTTAGCTCCCAGAAATAGCTTCCAAAACCCAACATTGAAAATATCAATCTCTTTTTTATTTTCTTCCCTTTGCAGAAGATAAAAGTCTGATTACTGCTATTGAACACTAGCTTCTGGGTTAAAAATACAGTATTATCCAACCCTTTCTCTTTGACTCCTGTGCTTTTACTGTGTTCCCATCAACTTCCTCATCCAAGCTCCTTTTGACTCCCACTGAACTCCTGTCCAGGTCAACATCACTCCACCTTCCTGGCAAGGATTTTCCTGCTTAACCTTTGAGACTACAGGATAGAACAGATTATTTTAGGATGAGAGAGAGAGCTCAACGGATGCACCAGAACAATGGAAACATGAAGTGTGCTCAGGGAGGATGGAAAAGCATCAAGGAATTGAGGAACCAGCTAAACTCTAATAAATCCATGCAGAACATGCATACAGTGAGGTTTCTTGAGAGGCTTTTCATCTAGGCAAATTTAGGGAGGTTTATGAAGATGAAGTAAAAACATCCCTACTGTCAGGATTGTCCCACCAAAACAGAATGTATCTATCTGCTCTGAAGGGTAGGTTTACCTACCTCCCTGAGTTATTTACCACTTTATTCTAACAACTAATACACATCCTCTCTCAATCTCCACAACAGCTGAACACTTTTAGCTGATTTTGAAATTAAATAGAGGAAACAAAAAAATAAATTAGCCCCAGCATGAGAAAAAAAAAAGAAAACTTAAATGGTTAGAAATTTGGCACTGTTGTAAGTAATTGAAGGCAGGATATTAAAATGGGAAATTTCAAGTAGCCCTACCCATAAATAGTACTGGCAGTCCTTTCCATAGTATATAAATACTAATATAAGTATCAAAATATGTTCACCACAGAGTACACATTTTAAAGGACTGAAATACTATAATCATGTTGTTAAATGCAAAAGAATATTTTAGATCTTTTTAAAGGATTTTTCCGTACCACTGTTGTTCCTTATTCCATCTCATTCCTCTAAATATGTAGGAGAACAATTGTAGAAGAAATGTTAAGAAGTTTACTATGAAATATTTGTTAGATAAAAGGCATTTCTGGAGCACATTTACCTGGCAGAGGTGACACATGATGGTGTTGTGTCCTGTGCCTGCTGTCTCCCCAATTTTTGCAATGACCCTGGTGCGTAATGAGTGAATCACAGGTTGCAATAGCACCCACCTTGCCCCTCTTTACCACTATATTGTGATGCTACAAATCACAATAAATCTGTGGTATTTGTGCAATTTCACAAACAAACAAACTTGTTGTGCAAAGCCAAGGGTCTTGACAAACTCAAATCACACCACAAAGTTTCACGCCACACATATACACAGAGAGGGCCTCCAGACAGGGATTGAGAAGTCAGAATTAAATTCCTGGTTTAACCAATCCTGAGGAGTGACCTTGAAAATCATTTTACTGCCTTGTTTCCTAATCTGTAAAATATGGCTAACATTTCCGAGTGCTTCTCTGTAAAGATTTCCAAGCTCTGTAGGTAAAAAGCCCCCCAGACTATATAAATTAAGCAGCCTTCTTCACCCTGCTGCTTATTGTGGAATTTTTTTTTTTTTTTTTCATAGAGTGAGATGGAAATCTTAGCAGGGGGTCATCAGATAACAAAATCAAACACCAGTGAGCGGACAGGAAGGATGGGATTATGGGATTCATCTCTGCTTATTTTAAACTCGTATAATGTAAGTGTTTGTTTGCCTCTGTGCTAGTCACCCTGGAATCCTTTTCTAGTCAGTAGAGAGAAATAGGCCCTTTCCAAGCATGCTTCAGCTCCCCAATACAAGCATTAAAATACCCAAGGGGACTCATGCCATGGGAATGTCGGTTTGCCTCTCTGCTGACTAAAGGGACAGTTGAAATATCTCTATCCAGGTGGATTGTAACCGGGCAAGGTGAATCCCACCCAAGCTGAGAAGCAGAGAAATCAAGTGTTCTCCAAACATTTTCTAGCACAGAGAATCCCGTCCCTTTCAGGACAGCTTTGCCTGTTCACCAGACTGAGACAGTGGAAAACCGGCTGTTTTTCTCAGGCTCTTAGGACCTTTAGCTCCATATGAAATTTAGGTAGCCATAAAATCCTCATCTTATGGAGCAAACGATTTGATACAAACAACGAGACAGAAAAATCATCCTGCCTTCCCTAAGCTCACCCTTCCCTCATGCAACCAGTGGGACCATGCAGTGAGGACCTCCTGGGCCAGCTGGAAGCAGTCACCCGTTGAAGGCCACCACCACCATTCCGATGTCCAACTGGGACAGCTCGCTCCAGATGGGGACACAACAAGTGGGAGTGGAGAAATAAATTGAAGGCAAAGGGGAAAAGCTGTTTGAGCAGCCCCTTTCCCGGCTGTGTTGCTCGGTCTCTGCAGTGCGTTACAACGTGTGGCTGTTTGCCTTGCAGAGGGCTGCCCCGGCTTGTGCAACGGCAACGGCAGATGCACCCTGGACGTGAACGGCTGGCACTGCGTCTGCCAGCTGGGCTGGAGAGGAGCGGGCTGCGACACATCCATGGAGACGGCGTGCGGCGACGGCAAGGACAACGACGGAGGTAGGACACGGGCACACGTGGCGCGTCAGGCTTCGCGGAGCCGGTACAGCGAGTAGATTCTGAATAGATGGATTCTGCAAGGCAGCTTTTTTGCTTGGACAGCTGGTGGAGGACAGTCTGCCAGGCTGACTCAGCCAGAGTGGATGTGAATTGGGATGAAATGCATTTGGAGCTGGGGTGCTGGGGCAGAAGGGTGAGGTTGACTTGTCCTTGGATCAAGTCCATACACCAGAGAGCAGGGAGTGGCCATGCACTCACCCTGTCACCCCATCCGAGCGTGGGGCTCAACCGTGACACAGTAAGGCCACCTCAGGGAGCAAGAGGCCCTGACTCCTCCAACTTTGTCTGAGTTTCTCACCAAGGTTTTCTGGTAGGCCACTCCTGACTTGGGATGGCTGTTTCAAAGCAACTTAGTTACTCAGTGGGCTGATCCGCATGCCCACAAACCATCCAATCCTCCTCAAACCATGTTTTATTGATTACGGTTCCGTATGTAATGATGTCAGGCATGTGAATAATAGCCCTGCATAATGCAAACTTAATATTCAGAGTTATCTCATTACAAAGGAAAGCCTGGTGCAGTGTGAAGGTTTGAATTAGAGGGCAGGAGATGAGATATTAAATTTAAGGCATAAGGGAGGCTGCATAATTTGTTTTGTTCTCACTCGGCAAAAGGCTTTGTAAACCACAAGTCTGGGCCAGGACACAGACTGTGAAATGGAGACTACATTTTGCAAGTCTCTGTTTTACCCTGGTAGCAAGAACGGTATAATCAAAAAAAAAAAAAAAAATAACCAAGCCAAGACCATGATTATCTGCTTCACAGCAACTGGGATTCTGATTGAATATTTAAAATACTTCTACACATCTGGCATGGTAAATGGACCAAATTATCCCTTTAGAAAAGATGGAAAAAATTGGAGAACCGTGCAAAGAGGACATGCTGTAAAACAAAGGTCGCTTTTTGCTTAATATGAAACTGTATATCACTATATTCATCTTTTCTGCTTACAGCTAACACAAGGCAGCAATAAAGTTCACCACATCAGATGTGTAAAAATATGGTAAATAGAGCCAAGGATAATCCCAGTTTGCCTGGAAAAAAAAATAAAAAGGAAAAAAAATACCCTGTTATGTTATGAAAAAGAGACAGAAGGGGGGAAAAAAGGTTATTCTGCCTATTGTGCAATAGAGACCACATCTGTATAACATCAAGGATAGCATGGCCAGAGTGTGCAAACTTGGTGGACCAGCTCCTCGTATCTTCTGGTTCAAAATGCTAACTTTATAACTGGGTTGCCCTCACCTTGAAACAAGCGTTTTGTCGCCTTGTTAGCCTGCAGGACAGCAGATGTAGACAGGAGAGACAAAAGGCATTGACATGTTTACAAGTTAGTGCACATCAGCTGCTAACTTGCATTTGGTGAACTTCTTTGGAGCAATGATGTACAAGGCTGGAGCACAGCAACTGATAGATTGTAACATATTGGCTTGTGACAGCTTATTCAGATGTCAAAGCCCACAGATAAATGTTGTCTTTTCTGTTGATAAAATGAAAAAGTCATATATGTGTTCACACCGTGCATTGCAGTCTGCAGATAATCCATGTCAGACATAAGCTATGCTGCTCTTTCGATTTTGCTGCTCTCCTGCTAAGATCTCTCATCAGCTGGAAAATGCAACAAGTCCAAGTTTACTTCTTTGACTTGGTTTTTCTTCTGTAGGTCACTGTATGTTGTAGAAGTAGATTGAAATTTAATTTGAATAGCCACCCCTGAGATGAAGTGTCATCTGACGCATGAAGTGTCAGTCCAAGAGTCCTTGCTTAGCACAGGAACGTGGTCGCCTGAACTGTGAGGACAATCTGGTCCTAGGCTTGTGTCCTGGATGTTATGCTGGTTTCTGGAGCTGAAAGTTGGAGCCATTCTTGGCACCTAGATGTGAGCAAGTTTCCACTTTGATGTCTGATGGGTATCCACAGAGTGTCATAGAGTAATTCAGATTGGAAGGGACCTTCAGAGGTCATCTAGTCCAATTCCTTGATCAAAGCAGGTCTACTCAGATTAGATGTCCAGTCAATTCTTGAATACCTTGAAGAATGGAGATCACACAACCTCTCTGGGCTGTGTCTGTTTCATGACAGCTATCTATGGGTTTCTCAGATATCCTGAGTTTTCTCAGATAGCACCAGGCACCTCTGTTTAGACCACTAAATCAAATCCCATGAGTCTTTCTTCAATGCAGCTGCTTTGTGATCAGAGTGATTAAATATTGGGAAAACTGCAGCATTTCCAAGAGCACCGAGGAGATGTAGATTTGAGCAGCCTTCTGAAAGGAGACGATGTTTATGAGCATCGTGGCTTTTCTCTCTTCGTGTTCCCATCACGTTGTCTGAACTGATGCTTGCTCTGGGCTGGAGTAGGTTGGTTTGACCTGTTGCTCATACAGTGTTTCAGGGCTATTGCTCAACTTGTCTTCAGATGTAAACAGCGGGGATGGGAGTAGCTTTAGTCAGACACCTGAGCTGGTCACCATATGTACCATCAGTGAAGAGAGACAGGCTTATGGCATCATTTGTCTGCCCTATTTCAGATATGACCTGATCAATGCTCATTTTTGGTTGGTGGATCTACCTTTCAAGTCGATTTCTGCTCAGAACAGTCTCTCTAGGCTGAGGCTTCATGAGGAGCACCGTGGTTTTTCAGGGGAGCAACAAGGGGCTGCTCATGCAACGCACAGTTTTGCTCAGGAGACATTCCCAATGCTGTGGAATCATATGTCTGCTAATCAAAACCACTGCAGCTGGAAATTCCTCACTATGAAGGGAGCTGAAGTCAGAATCCGTTTTCATCAGATCCTGGCCTAATCACACCCCAAGGGAGATGGGCACCAAATTGCAGGGTGTGTTGTTCTCTTCAATCTGGAAGCTGTTCTTCCCCAGATAAACAATAACAAGCCGAGCAAGAGTCACTCAGAGAGTGCCTCCAAGAAAGATAATCTCTACCCAGGTTAGAAAAAAAGGTATTGCCGAGAGCAGTCCCCTCTCCACACACAAGTGTCATTTGTCAAGGCTGACACTTAGGCTTCACACCCAGGTCCACTTTATTTACACTTTTAAACACAAAGTCCGTCAACTTAAATGGAGTTGGAATAAGTAACTGAGAGCGGAGGATCATCCGGGATCTGTCAAGGAAACACAGTGCAGTGACACTGCTTTAACGGCCGAGGTAAAACACCAGGATTTTGCACATTTGACCTAAGAGGCTGTAGCCTGTTTCACAACAAATGGGAGATGTTGCCTTAAAAGGGACTCAGAAAAGTGAGTCCTGCCTCTCTCTGGCAGAAAATAACCTCTGTAATTTATGGCTGAAAGCACTCACTACCCAAGGGTCACTCTGTTACACCCCATATACACCCTGTCATGTACTTAAACAGTGAAAAGTTGGAAGGCTTAAGTGACCCAGGAAATCAGCTTCCACGATGCATCCTAGAAGTAGAGTTAATGGCATTTGGCTAAGGCTTGAGAATGGGCAAGATACAGCCCCCAGTGCTTTTTTAGGATCCTTCATCTAGAACAGCGTGCAGGAAAAATAGAGGGGAAAGGGAGAGAATATTCCTCACAAATTCATGGATATGCTACCAGGGAGCAAAGCTCTGTTATCTGTCTTTCTTCCAGAGAAATCATCTAGCTGTATGAGTCACCCCATATTCAGAATCAGAGAGCTGGCCAGTTCCCATTTCAATAGCCTGAATACACCCTGTCCTGAAACCATGAGAATATTGCAAGTTTTGAACTAAATAATTCTTTTTGTCTCAAGGTTCTCACTGATGAGCACAGCTGATCAGATATTTGATGGCTTTTGTTATTTTGGGGGGGAGTTTCCAAGATAGCCACATCTTCAAGGAGCATAAAGATTGCTGGTTCTTCAGGAAGTAGAACTGGCTGTATTCTTAATTTCCTGCTTTAAACAATTCCAGTTGTTAAACAGCTGCTGCACTCCGCTCAAACAAAGTGAATCGCTTTACTTTTAAAAGGCAAGAATCTTTCTGGGATGAAAAGCATGACAGGAATATAAATGTTTCTAATATTATCTGGCCTTTCACATTAATAAGAGGCTGGTGTTCAATTGTCTGCTGTTCTCTGCTGCCTCTTGCCAATTTAAACAGTTCCAAAGGCTAACATCAGCGATTATGCAGGATAATTTAAATATATATGTATATGTATACATATACACACACACATATATATTCCTATTAAAATAATGCTCTCTTGTCCTGAGGTTACTGCACATTGTTACATTGAAGTGTAGCAACTCTTTCTTTTCTTACATGTTACCTTCTCCATGATTTTCTTTGAGGGAGAAGAAGAAAAACTATATTGTTCTCTTCTGCAAAACCTGTAGCAGCTAAGCCTCTGCCCCTCATTTTATGTCTTATTCATGACAGCTAAACACCGTGCATGTCACTGAGTACAAATGCAGGCTGCCAAGGTACACACGGCCCCTTTTTGTCTTTCCAAGCCCAGTTCTGTGCTCAAGCAGATGCTACCCAAGAGCTCCCAGGTGGAACCGTTCCCTTGTTTTCCTCTCCTCCATTCTGCTGTGCCAGGATGGCTCAAAGTTGCCATAGACTTGGCATGCTGGAGAAATGACTAGGAGAGAAGCGCCCAGTCCCTGCATGATGCATTCTGCCTTTCCTTGCAGCCTCAGTTACCAGAAACCAACTGCCACCAGCAATGATGAGGCTCTGACCTAGACACATACAAATCGTCAGAAATGGATTCTCAGCTGAAATATAGATCCAGAGTGTCTGTTTTACTGCACCGTAGTCCTTTGGGACCACTCTACAGGGTAATGCTTGGTCTCTTGTTTGCCCTATACAAGCATCAGGTAGGGCTTGTTGTAAGGTGGAGACTTGCATAATGCTTTGGGACTGCAATATTTCAAATTCTTTGGCAAGAGGAATTTGGCACCGCGTGCTGGCCTTCCTAATGCCCGTGTGTCCACCGTGTGTCCACCACATGCCAAATAGTGTTGGAGAGCTGGCAGGAGGCTGCAGGGCTCTTTGCCAATGTGTAGGGTTACACTTGAAGGTAGTGATGGAGTTGTAAAGGGAATTGTAAAGAATCTGAGAGAACCCCAGCACGCAAAACTTTGTCTTTACAAATGGGTAGCAGACAAGAGGTGTTTTCAGATTTTTTTTTGTTTGTTTCCTTTCTGCACACTGCTATGAACCTTTACTCCATCCCTGTGAGGCTTTTGTAGCCCGGGAAGATAATCCCCTGGGCACGACAGGGAAGCTGCCTGCTTCCTCGAAACCATAAAAAATGATGCATTAATGTGTTAGCTGGATTTACAAAGGGAAGTGTTGAGATGTGAATGCACCTGGGAAGGCAGCCATCATAAATTAGCATTTACCATCCCAGGCAGATCCAGTCAAACAACGGGGTCATCTTGGAGGAACCACAAAAGTTAAAAAAGATGAAAAAGCCTGTCGTACCTGAAAGATTGGATTACTGGTGTAATGTTATAAATCACCCAGCTTCTATTCCGTTGCTTTACGATGACTGTTAATCAACTTACCTCAAGTCAGGGAACAAACTGATTGTTTCATGTTTCCAGGTTTTAGATCTTTGCTTTTGACTTTCCTCTGTGTTGGAGATAACATTTGTGTGTCACCTGCTCCAGGTGCTGGCACTGGGGCTCCTGGGGCGACTCCCTGCATTACAGCACCCAGAAGGAGATGTTGGTTGTGCTGAGGCTGATGTGTTTCCAACTGAGGGTCCAGCAATGGCTGTTGGTTGGTCTGCAGCCTGGGAGAGTCCCTGGTACCTTTGACAAGGCCATAATGAAATTCCTTGGATTCATAGAATCAGAAAGAAGCCATGAAAACGTGTCAGAAGAAACATATCATACCAACATACATACTGACATGCCTGAAATGGGGAAAGTTACTGACTGGAAAGAGGCACTGCTGGCGTATAAAATGCAATCAAAGGTAACATCTTCAGAAAAGATAGGACAGGACACACATTTCACAAAGCATTTCTGCTCCTGAGGAGGTGCTTAAACAGAGTTTAGGCTCCTGTGCCCAAAGGAGCACCTCAGGGAAGCTCTGCCCGGCCTCCTTTAGCATCTGAGACAAGCTATTGCCTCACCTTTGGGGCAGAAAGTTCCCTTAGAAACATGAAGTTTTGCCCCTGAGTGTGCTCGGTCATGTACTCTGTTGGGTACACAGCACAAACGGCCTCTGTCGTCTTGATCAGGGCTCGAGAAGGAAGCATGTCTGTGCCTGAGTTATCTGAGACCGTTTTCCAAGTTATGTTCAGAACTTCTCTTGAATTGCATTTGATTCCATCAACAGAATATGTTAGGCTGAGCTTTTCAGTAACAGCTTGCTTGTTGTGGCACTTACCAGGGAAAGGGGAGAACCTTGGTGACAAGGATATCTGAGCTGCAGAGGGTGCAAGCCCACAGAAACTTCCCAGACAACCTGTCCCAGGCCTCCGTCACCCTCACAGTAAAGCTTTTCCTTAGGTTCAGACAGAACTTCTATTTTGTGTCCTTTTCCTCTTGTCCTACAGCAGCACCACTGAGAAGAGTCCGGCCTCATCATATTTACAACATTCTTTCAGATGCAAGTTGATCAGGTCTGATCTCAGTCTTCTCCAGGCTGAACAGTCC
>VWPW01017294.1:136514-259413 GCA_013389825.1 Crypturellus undulatus | reverse complement strand
AAGAGCAACTCCACCACCTCGCCTTCATCATTTGCTTCAGTTCTGCACATTAAAAAAAAAAAAGAGTTAGGATAGCAGGGGGAGAAATCATTGTAGTGAAAATAAAAATAGAATTTTTCACAACTTTTCATCCTTTTATTTTAGTAATATGACAGAGAAAGGGGCTTCTGGAGATATTTCAAAAGAAGGGTCTACTGTTATATTGCTTAATTATGATTCTTTTCAACAGAGTAAGTGCAAAAGCTGAGAAAATGTTCATATAATCTTTTCCCTACTGTCTTCCCTCTTCTTATTCTCTCATGCTTGGCTTTTCCTCTATTGGAATAATATATTTTTTCATCATAATAGAAAGGCACTTTGAATGGTTCACTAATGGATCGAGCAATTTAAAAGCAGAGAATTCATCTAGCGGTAAAGGAGTGCCTGTGAGGGACGAGACAATGAGAGTGACTTAAAGCAAGAGCAGGACTAAATATGCTTGGGTGGAGGGTTGGCACATATTCTTTTTCTTGTCCTAGAAGAGTGGTTTCAGCGGAATTCAGCTGCCTGTGCAGGGTTTCTGGGCAGACCTGGTGGTAGCATCACCTCCAGCTGAGCTCCTGGCCATAAGCATCCCCAGCAACAGACTCCCTGGGGTGGAGGTGTCAGCGCACACATGTGTGCTAGTACCCTGTATCCACATTCACACAGCAGATCTGGGATGCTCTGGGTACCTGACCTGTGCATAGGTCAGCTCTAGGGGACACACTCATAGATCACAGTATCAATGCTGAAATACATCAGAGTACATTTTATCTGTCCTGTAGGAATGAGCGGTACTCATGCCCTTGTTGCAATGTCCTGCAATTCCCCTGCGGGGAATTCCTGTGTTGTTAGGGTTCTTCAGGCAAAGAGACATTAGGTCAATATACACACGTGCCCATTTATTCATGATGAAGGGGAGAAAATGCCTTCTGCAAGGATTTTTTTCTAACCTTGTTCATATTTGAATATCTTTGTAGGTGTTTCTATTGACCACAGTATGAACTGCTACAATGATTTGAAAATTTCCTTGGAATTCCCTCTATATGGCTTATGTGGTTATTCCAAAGATAAACATTTAAACATTATGACTGCTTTGGACAAATGCTATACTTCAATCGAAATTGCATCAGAGAGTGCTAAAATTTTTCAGAATAAAAGGAGGAAAAACTCTTATTTCTGGTAATAACTGTTCACATTAACACATTCTTACTCTTGTTTTGGGAATGACGTTTGTATTTTTACTCTGCAGTTATCAAGTCTGTTCAAGTAATTATTTCCCTCCTCAAATAAAATAAAATAAAATAAAATAAAGCAAAAACCTTGTAAACTGAGCATCATAGCGTATGGTCTTGCAAGAGGACCCTATGCATTATATGATGAGCAGCAGATTAAATAAGAGTGTTTCTCACCCAGAGATTTTTTTAGAATGATATGATATATATGTGTAGACAGAATGGAAGTTTCCTTATCTACACTAAATTACTAAAGAAAACAAGTAGGTATTCTTTTACATACATGAAATATATTTTCCACTTTGTTTTAGATTTAGAAAAAGATAAATTGGCATCCTTGTGTTCTGTTTTATCTGCTTGGACTTAGAAAGCAAATCTGAAGAGCATATAACTGAACATTTCTTTAATAATCTTTAAAATATTTAATCAGACAACCAATTGCTGATACCAAACTCAGAATTTCAGCTCTGCTCTGTGGATATAGAGCCATCCTTGAATCTCTTGCATTCTGTGAATTCCCCTCAACTATAAAAGGCCTAATGACCTTGTAAATGTTTAAGCACAAGTATGAGTTTAACTCTACTTGTTTGTATCCTGTCTGATGTGTTAGGACAATAAGATAAAGAATAAAATATAACCCTTTCTCACAAAATCTAATCTTTGATGTTAGAGAAAAAAATGTCAGATTTTTTAAAGATTAGATTTTGTGAGATTTTTTTTCCCCTTTTTTTTTTTTTTTTTTGTTAAATCATTGTTTTCCTATTTGCTTTCATAGGGATAGTTGGAATCAGTTGGTGCATCTGTGCACACTAAGATAGCCTCAGTATTTTAGGTATTTATCAACCGAGGACATACTTTTTTCCAGCTTGCTTGCCAGCAAATTTAATCAAATTCATCAGTGAGATAGGTTACAACACAGTGAATAACTTTACAGATCCTGGCCAGGTTCTGTCCTTGCCTTATGTTCTGTCCTTGTCTCACAGATGGTATGTAGGAAAGATTGAGTATTTTGGCCAAGCTAAAATACCTTTGCTACAAATAGGGATTATTTTTATAAATGTTTTGAATGCTTGACAAGACCTGGCTCACTGCCCATTTCATCTTGCAGTTCATATTGGTTATTAGCTGACAATTTTTTATGTATAACACATAGCAGCCTTGGTCTAGGAGCTAGGTTTTAAAATGTTTGGAAGTCTTTAGTTCCCTCTTTTACATTGAATCCATTGCAAAACCCAAACTTTGGTTTCTAGTTTTGCCTTTGAGGATTTTTTAAAAGTTTTTCAGCACATGAAATTATGGATAAGTGTTTTTATGTAAGACATTTCTTTAGCACACTTATGCTTAACTAAGTTAGTGTTCAACATACAGTAAACACCTGTATATATCTTTTCATACCCCAAGGCTTGACATTTTATCTTTTGCAGTACAAGTTCTGTTGGCAAATTACATGCCTGGTAAAATTTAATAGGAGTTTTCTGCTTTTGCTTTAAAGGAATGTTCAAAGAAGTGATAACT
This sequence comes from Crypturellus undulatus, assembly GCA_013389825.1. Lineage (NCBI taxonomy): Eukaryota > Metazoa > Chordata > Aves > Tinamiformes > Tinamidae > Crypturellus > Crypturellus undulatus. The sequence goes on along the minus strand of VWPW01017294.1, from coordinate 256,642 downwards.
ATATGATCAAGTGGCTTTAAAAGTTTCTGTAGGTACCAAAAGCCTAGAAATATGTTTTCTCTTAAATAATGTGTTCATAGGATAAATGGTTAAAGTTAGTTCTGACTGAGTTCTATGCACAACTGTGGTTCACTGGTGAAGGACACTTAGCTACTTTAGATAAAACACATTCCTAAAAACAACAACAACAACAACAACAACAACAAAAGTATGCTACACCTGAATGACACCTGAAAATTACTTCTTCTAAAATCAGTTTAATTCTATATTCCCCTTTTATAGAGTTGGTTTTAATCAAGTGTAGAGGTGCTGGGATGTCAAGGTGTAGCAGAAGTAAATACATTTTTCTGAGATGTCTACTTTAGCACTGTGGAATCCTGGAGAAGCAACTAAGTTTTTGAATGTTTAGCCAGACCAAATTTCTGAGTCTTTCTGTAGTGTTTTTCTTATGTGCCTATATCACCAAATTCATGCTCTGATGAAGGGAATAAAGAAAGTAAATATGTTACAAATAATAGTAATATTCAACCTTTTGGAGCTGAAACATAATGAGATTGTGATATTTCTGGTACAAAAGGCAATTACAGGCAATAATCAATATACTAGCAGGAAGCATACAAATCTGTTGCAAGATGTAATAAGACAGAGTTAAAACTGGAGAAAACATTACCTTCTATCAGTTTGCCATTAAATTGTCCAGGTGTCCAGCTGTTTCCCACTCTACTGCCACCTCTTCCAACCATGGTCCGAAATTTCCATCACCCCCTGCCTAAAGCAGATTCCTAAAGCAGAAAAGAATTCCACTCTGGAATTCTGTTATGTTCTTCCTATTTCAAATAATTGTAGCATTGTCTTTACTTTCCTCGGTGTTCTCCCTTAGGGGAATTTTTCTTGTTTTAGCTCCCATACCACCCTCTTACAAATAGCTTAGGGTTTAATGCAAAAAACCTGTTCATCAGCTTATGTTTCCAGTTACAGTTATTTCTAGCCATGGTGTTTAGTAAGTTTTATGCTCTTTGCAGGTTGTAAAGTTGTGGTTTTGGCCTCCATTAAATATTCTTAGTGTCACTTCTGCTTTGCACAGACCTCGTTCCATGCCCTGTACTTTTATAATGGAAAACACAAAGCTGTTCATCTCTGAATCTCTGAACATCTGCAGACAGAGACCCACTTCACCAAAGTGTGTTATTGTCACTCTGACCTATTCAGTACGCTTGTTGCTAGGACTTCCTGAGATTTTCTTCAGTAATGTTTTTTTTTGCGTCAGCTGTCTGTGTAGTAGGTCCCTTCTAAATGTACAAGAACAGGGGTCTCTGCCCAGTGCTTTACATCTGAATAAAAACATGAAAACAATTACTGAATGAAAGTGTCCTTTTGGATCTATTCACTGAGTTGCAGTAGTCTTCCACAATCCCCTGCTCTAAGTTCACAGGTTTTGCCATTTTGAATTTTTAGTCAGATTTCTATGAATTTTTGTATGCTTTATTCCTCTGTAAGCTGAACAAACTAAATATAATGTTCAAACAACACTGGTAGTTAAAGTTGGATAAACTTTATTTTCAGGGGACAAGATTGAAGAAATGTCTCGATTATCAAATATCAAATTTTGTACTTCCTGTTGTGTTTGAATCTCAGCAGAAGCCTAGTGCTTCAGTTGGAACAAATGAAAATGCTGTAAGAACAATCTTGCCTTAGGTGACAAATTTTGTATGCCTTCAGATGGTACTAAAATACTGGCACCCTCAAAAAATAAACAAACCAGAAATCAGCTTAGGCTTTGTTTGAAATATAGCCCTCCTCTCCATTCCTCCAAACACACATGGTAGGAAGGCTGAAGGACTTCTAATCTTTTAGAGTCATTTTCTGGGTTTTAGGTTGAAAACTTCATGTCTCATGTTTCATGACTGGAAGAGCTGTTGATAAGACTGCATTTGCTCAGGATGATCCCACTTGCAGAGAGAGCAAAAGGTGCTATTGTGCTTCAGTCGCTCTACACATTTGCTCAGGCACAAGCTTTCTCTGAACTAGGAGCCATGTAGCAGCAACTCCATTCAAACTAGAGAGCTCTGCTAATAGTCAGCATGTGCCTCTGCTTCTCTGTCTACATGGATACAATCTATATCCTCTTTTGTACCATAGCCAACCTTCTCTCCCCACTCAAGTCCACCTCTATGGCCAGCCATATGAGAGTGCAAACTCAGGTTGTCTGGAACACCCTGAACATCCATGGATTTTTGCCCTCCTTGCAATTCACAGGTGTCCAAGACGGACAAGAGCCAAGATGGTTACTCGTGCAGCCAATTCACATATAAAGATGGTATCTCTGAGGAGATGTGTGGGTTAGTTGCCAGTCCTACCCCTGGCATCAAGAACAGTTAGCTCAGGCCTCCAGTGCCCTCCATCCCAGATTGGTCCTTCCTCTCTCCTTCCCATGGCTGAAGCAGATCAACTTCAACCAAACAGCTTCTCAGTCTTGAGCAGAAAACTTCAATCTTGTCCACATGGCTTAGAAGTCATCTCTGCCTTCTCCCCACCATTTGCTGGATTTTCACACTTGTAAATGGATTTTTTTAAAGCAAGGCTCAAAGTAGTCATCTTTCTAGCTTTCCTATGCAACATAGATCGTATCATTTCACTCAACATCTCCTACATTCAAAATATCTTTATGTTTCCTTATATTTGTGAGTCTAGAGATATAGATATGGTAAGTGAAATACCTAATTTTTTTTAATTGGGAGAAAATGAATTAACTGCATCTACATTTAACCTTAAATAACTTCCCCATAGTACTTTTCAGCTTGCAAACACTCAAAATCCAGCCTATAGTGATGAGGAAGCATATTGCAAACATTGTTTGGCCCAGCAAATAACAGCATCATGATCAATCCATAGAAGAGGTATATATGTCTGTATAAAGATATTGCTTAAAAGGCAGCATTGTGTGACCCCAAGTATACAGGGAAAATAGAAAAGGACAAAAAGTAGTTGCGTGTATTTCCTGTAAAAATAAATGCCAACTCTCTGAATGTGAAGAGCAGATAAGTTCCATTTGAGACAAATACATTACAATATAAAAGAGTTTGTACATAAAATTTATTCTGAAATATTGCAGTGAGGAGAAACTGGAGGAAAAAATGTCAGAAAGTAGGAAATGCAGAAACTGTCACCAGGAAACTTCCCAGTCTGGTTAGACCCACAGACTATTATCCATTGATGGTCCTACATGTGAGAGCAGAAGAACTGGCAATGTGTAGCCTGAGGCCCATCAAAAGAGACTTTAGGGAACTGGGGCTGACGATCAGGAATTTGGGTGCAGAGGCCATTTTTCCCAGTGCTGACAGCAACATAGAAGGAAATAAGAGGATATGGTCCATCAACATGTGGCTCTGTGGCTGGTGTCATCGCCATAACTTTGGTTTCTTCGGCAACAGGAAGTCTCACATGGCACCAGGCATGATGGCATCTAATGGGATCCATCTTTCTCAAAGTGGAAAGAGAGCCCTTGGGCATGAGCTAGCAGGGTTCATCGAGAGGACAGGATGGAGAGTTGGGCAGAGAGGAACCTCATGAGGTTCAGCAAGGACAAGTGAGGGGTCCTGCACCTGGAGAGGAATAACTCCTCCTCCTGTAACATCAGGACACATAAAGGGTTGACCTGCTGGAAAGCAGCTCGGCGGAGAGGGATTTGGGAGTCCTGGTTGTCAACAAATTAACCATGAGTCAGCAATGTGCCCTTGTGGCCAAGTAGGCCAACGGGATCCTGGCCTGCATCAGGAGGAGCGTTGCAAGTCGAGGGAGGGGATCCTGTCCCTCTGCTCAACTCTGGTGAAGCCACACCTGGAGTATTGGGTGTAGTTCTAGGCTCCCCAGTACAAGAGGGATGTGATAGTTCTAGAGAGGGTCCAGTATAGGGTCATGAAAAGGGTGACAGAGCACTGGCACAGGCTGCTCAGAGAGGTTATGGAGTCTCCTTCTCTCTTCCAAACCCTCCTAGATGCCACCCTGTGCCACATACTCTTAGGTTTTCCTGCTTGAGGAGAGGATTGGACTAGATGACCTCTAGAGGTCCCTTCTAACCATTCTGTGATTCTGTGATTCTGTGAAAAGTATTGGTTCTGATGCTTATTACAAAAAGAGTTAATTACTGTCTGTAATTAGGGTAAGTTAGGGTGAACTAGCACTTGGAAACTGCTTTGATCAGGAAACGGCTTCAAGTTCAGTCATTAAACCAAATGCAGTATCTTTGCATTTGACTACAATGTCAAATTATCTTTAACTTGTATGGATGGTGATCAGAACAGAGATATTTCCTCTGGTGATAGAGGAATCACTTTTTCTCTCTTTATCTCCATTACCATTCATATTACTCTGCATTGTGACATCAAAACCAGATGTGTTTTACAACTGTCACTGATAGCTTATTTGAACAAAAATGAAATTACAATGCATACATCAAAAGGGTATTCTTGATTTCTCTGCAGTCTACTCATTTTTTTCTTTTTGTCCATGCATATCCATAAATCTACCTGGTGTATTGACAGCCAAATGTTTTTGACCTGTGCCAAACATAGTCAAATAAATTTAAATTCCTTTGATGCACTAGTTTACCAAAACTGAAGCCAGATGTTTCACAGGTGACCTACCAGAATGCCATTACTTCCCAATTACCATAAATAAAAGGCAAAGCTGTCACAAAGAGTGTACAATGATAAATCATTCCAACATTCCTGAAGATTTTACTCTTCTTGACCTGTTATAAACTGAACATCTGAAAGATCTTCCTGGCTTCAGTCATTAAAAATGAGGACCTTAATATTATCACTTCTCACTTTTCTCAATGTTTAGATGCTTTAAAATGAAGTTTCTGAAGGATTTCATTCTTTCCAGAAGCTACAGCTGTCAAATACAGACAAATAGAGAGATCTGTAGCTATACAGACAATTACGCCTCCTATTAGGATCTATGAGAAAATTAATAAACATAATAGTGTGTCCTTTGATAAATGAGTGATGATCAAGCAGTCTTTTCTACTAGAACTTTTACCTTTCTGAATACGAAATAGACTGAAACAGTCAGCTTCTGGTGGCAGAAGGGGTTTAAGGGCCTCAGCATACAGCGATGGCAATGACTTAGAAAGTAAAAGGTCTGAGTTCAAACCAAACAAAACAAACACAGGAACAGGATCTGTGCTTTTCCAAATGCAACCAAATGCTCTTGGTAGGTGGTGATAACAACGGGAAAGAAGGTAATGGGCAATGGTACCACCATTACCTCCTTTGCTCAAGGGAGGATAGTCTAGGCTTTCATTTTTAGGAGAAAGAAAGCATAGCTGTGCATTCTGCGCAAATGTAAGCACTTATCTTTGGCAGAAAGGAGAAGGAAGGATCAGTTCCATTCATGTCCACAGCATTTCTTGCTGCTTATTTTAGGCAGCTCCCCACTTACTGTGCTTCTTTTGGGGAGTCTTGTCCACCTACTAAAAGGTCCCCCTCCCTGAAATTTTTAGGATGCCTAGATGGCTAAATGCTAATGCAATGACCAATAGTGTTCATATAATAGAATGTGTTAAGCACACCTTTGGTGACTTTGACCCTATATATTACTGAGTTTTCCCTGCTTTTTCAGACATCTTCAACAGACTGATGGACAGATCTGTACTTCCATGATAAAGAGGTCCATTTTCTATTCTCAGCTTTTACTGTTTATTCTAATCCTCTAACAAGAGGTTAAGAATAATGGATTTTTTAGCAAAAAGACATTTTGAACCTTAACATGAGTTAAATAACATGCCACTTTGTTTCCCACAAAAAAAAAGCAAAAAGAAATGAACATAAATACAGACACATGAAAATATGCTCTGTGACTATGAAGTGCTGATATCTACTGCACCCTAACACCAGGAGAAATAACTATTTGGAGCACATCTTTTAGCCATAGGACAAGGATTCGTCTTCCACTGAGCACCATTAGGCATAGATGTCATTCTGCGTATAGACAGGAATAGTCTGGGACTAGTCTTATCAGGTGTCAGCTCATGAAATATGACATTTCTATATGATTTGCTAGCAATGAAGAAACTGAAGAATAGTTCCAGTGCAGCTGCAACTTCCTGCATATAAAACAGAACAGATATAACAACAACAACAGCAACAACAAAGCCCTATTTCCTTTTTAATCTAAAAGCTGTTTCGCTTCATAAACCTCTGCAGCTGTTCTGTCACCAGAGGGGGACAAAGAACCATAATGCTGAAAGCTTGGTTATGTTTTAATTTGCCTAAATCCACAAAACTTTCACTTTACTGTCTTGTTCTTGTCAAATTTTGGCTCACGTTGCTGCTCTAAAGCTGTCTGTTTCGTTCATCTTTTCTGGTTTGTTATAGCCTTCTTTTAGCTTCTGCAAGTTACAATGATGTACGCTAGTTTTCAGGATTGCATAAAACCAACAAAATTAAAACCTCATGAAAGAATATGAGCTTGAGGTTTACCCATATTGTTCCTACTAGCACCATGTGACATTCCAGTTGATTTTGTCTTCTTAGCTGGAAATATTGCTTTCCAAGTGGTCACACAGCTCACATACGGCTTTTTTTCTACTGACATTGACATTTTATGAAAACGTCAAGTATTTTTGAAGCAAAGATTTCCCTCAGTTCAACTGAACTCGAGCTTTCCTTAACATACTTTTCCTTGACCAAACCTGTATTACTAGCTCCGTCTTCTTTGGAATTCTTTGGGCATTTCTGTACAAATCAATTTATGTTTAAAACATATTGACCTGAGACAATTTTGCTGTACTAACATTATGAGGCAGAAGGTAAAGCAAATCCATTAGGGTCTGTTTGTGCAAGTTCAAGGAGTGCAATTAGGGAAAATAACAACTACAGAATGGAGAAGTGACTAGTTATTGAAATTATTATTATTATTATTATTATGAATGCGCAGCAGCGAGTTTAATGTGTTGTGCTCTTAGGGAACGAAGAGCATAGACAGGACATAAGCTGGGCTTCCAAATGGCACAGGAGATGTCTCCACCCAAACAAGTTTTGCCTGCTCCACTAGTATGAAATGTTAAGAATAACAATCCATAATTTATCCTAGGAAAGGTTATGATAGATGTTTCTCCCATAGGAAGCCATACTTTAAAGAGAATTTTCTGTAAATTAGAGCTTGTGAATACCCTCTCTGCTATCACACACACCCTACTGGAAGAAGGCTTTGTCAGGGGATATTGCTCTTTATCTTCTGGTAAAAATCTACTAAAAAGAGCAATATCCCCTGACATGTGTGTGTGACTATCTTCTGGTAAAAAACCTACTGAAGTCAATATCATCATCAGGACACATGCTATCTTCAGACATATATTGTTTCTACTGTATAGCCTGAAATTTAGGATAATTCATCATTTATAATTTGCTCTTTGATTTGTATCTTATTACCAAAGGTATTTGCATTAATTTCACATTGTTTTTCAGATTCTCAAAGATACAATTTCATGCCTGACGTGTCCATAAAATGTATTAGATATTTTTATTTCTTTTAAATTTAAACCAGAAACCTGGCTTCAGTGGAAATTTCAATTGTTTTTTTTTTAAACTCTCCAAGCTTGTGACATTTGTAACTGCTCAGATGTTAACCCAAACCATTCATCCATTCACCTTGGTAACAGCATAGTTTTGTGGGATTTTTTTTTTTTCACTGCCTGGACATCAAAGACATGTTTTTATTGCAGAGATTTTATTAGCCAAGTCTGGATTCATAACAGATCACATACAACAACAGCTGAACAGTATAGACAGCTCTTCTTTGGGATAAAAACAGGTGAACTGAGATCAATCATGTTCTGAATTGAAATCTTCCCTCCTTCTTTTCTCCTCACTCTCTGCTCAAATTTTGTCTTGACTGGGAAAGTCTGTCTGGAAATTAATACTTTATTTGTTGTGTTTCTTGCCATAGGAAGTCTAAGTCTTTTACATTATTGCAAGAAGGCTATGACAACAGATACACACACGTCACACACACATGCACACATACACACATAAGGAGTTTTGCAACTACCTTACCCATAGGAACCTAATTAGACATGGATGCTTTTAACAATTATTCTATTTTTATGAAATAAATTGATATGTTTAGCAATGTCTATTACATTACTGTTCTCAAAGACTTTCCTGAGACTCTGGATAACTGCAGATTGTACGTGTATGCCTAACTGTGGCTTACCCTGTACTTACCTAAACCACTACATTCTCTTTCATTCCTTCCAGAAAACACCAACTGGCAAAATAATGCTTTCTGTCTCTGAAAGAGATCAAGACCTCTTTTCATGCTGTCCACATTTCCACATCCACACGACCTATACATGTATGTGTTTAGATATTTATGCGACTCATCCTACCTTAATAAGACTGAATACATAATCTACATAGTCACTTCCTCAGACACTTGTTTCAAAATGTTTTTGAGCTGTAAATGACCAGGAATACACAAAGCAGAGAAAAATTTTTACCAAAAAAAAAATGTTGTTAATATTAATTGAAATGATATTGAACAGTATTTATGTTGTTAATATTAATTTAAATACTGTTCAATATCATTTTTATTTGTCAAACTGCATTTAAAAGACTATTCCTATTAAGAAAGTCAGAATACCAGCTGTTACAGTAGAGTTTATCAACCAATTTTCATGATCAAGATTATTTCCAACTAATTTCCAAAAGAAAGAATGAAGACAGGATGCTGCTGAATGAACATTTAATAGTACCAATATCTTACATTTAGTATCTGCCATACCAAAGCAATTTATAAATTATACTTATAAAAGAATTATTCTGCTCATCCCTGAATGCCTCCATCTCTCACCTGGAGGTTTAGATCCAAGCAGATAGCTGACAAAAAGCAGATAGTTGGCAAAGAGCAAAACAGATATCAGCAGTAGAAGAATTTTGGTCCAAAATGCATGGACTTAAGATACAGCATCTCATTTTAAAAAAAAAGAAGAAAAAGAAAGATTCTGTGGAATCATTACACTCTGCATAGAACAGAGAAAATTTTAGTCTTGTCAGAAAAATTTGGTCGCACAGAGAGATTCTTAGGACTTATTTATGTACCACTCAAATATTCAGGACAGATTAGATCTTTCTAGGTTGTGTGAATAGGCTGCAAAGGAATATCCATAAGCTTAATATTAGTCCTGACTTCCATGCTAAAGGCAGGACAAAAATGAATTTTTGCTTGCGGAGGTTGGCTCACTTCTGGTTCTAGTAGACACACACACAGCTGTCTACCGCACTCACTTCTAAGATGACTGTGCTCATCTAGAAGGTATTCCAACCACTGCACTGAAGCCCCCAATAGAAGTCCTTATAGCAAGATCTCTTCCAACATTTAAGTCTATCATTTGAAAGGAAAAAGGAGAACAAAACTTACTTTGGTAGAGGTGTGCATTTCCATGACTGCTTTGCCTGTTGCCATTTTTATGTTCCTACAAGCTCTTGATTGTTTTAACATAGCAGTGATTCTCTAAGGTATTCTGGAAAAATTGTCTTTTTTTTAGAAGAATTGGTCAGTTCATTCCTCTATTCTTTTTCAAACTCTCACAACGTCCCAGTTCTTAGAAACATCCTACTGCTTCCGGAGTCAAATAAATCTTTTAGAAGGTGTGTTCTATATTCACCATCTGAGTGTCCCACCTTTCAAATGAATACTTTAACCACTGTTTCAGGTAATGCTTTCTGGGTGGTTAAACTGAAGATAAAACAGTATACTGTGTTATAGTTTGACAAAAAAATTGCAGAGGTGACATACAGACACTAGTGAAAGGGCTCTGAGTCCAAAACATTAAACTGCAAGATGCCTTTAGCTTTATTTCAAGTCTGACTTTTTCTCCTCTTTTAACCATCAGTAGTTTCCCCATGTAGAACTTTCCCACTGACTCTGGGAAAGTATTTGGGAGAGAGAGGTGATAAGAAAAGAATGATTTGAGAATAAAATGTCTGCAACAGAGACGGAAAAGCAACTGGTTTAGCGCTTCAGTATATACACTAGCTTGGGCTTCGAAGCAAATTCATTAGAGCAGGTTGGCAATCCAAGTGACAAGTGAGGGAACTCCCCACAGGAACATTTCTCATGGTTAGAAACAGGGCAACAGGTTAGCCCGTTACTGAAGGATTAACTGTTCATCAGTTATGTGCTGACATGTCGTTAAAACACTTGGTCCCTCTGTCCATGATTCACTTCAATTCTGACAGCCCTTTTTAACCCTGAAATGTCTAAGCTTTCTGTCCTCTCAGAGCCCCTCTGACCTGACAGATGGTTTGAAAAATACTGTGGCACTAAATTTCTTTATGGAATTTACTGTGGGTTGCAGATGAACATCAGTCTGAAAAGTGAACTTTCCTCTCAGTGTTGTAAAGTAGTTCTGTCTTACCCGATACATAGAAATATGCTCAGAGTGATCCCTTGTGAAAAAAAAAAAAGATATCAGAGTACTCAGGAACTGATTTTTTTTGGTTAAAAAATCAGTCATTTTGTATGTTGAATTCTGATGCTGAAAAAAGAAAGAATACATAATTCTCTGTAATATAATGTGTTATGGAGATTAATTCTTATTTCTGGAGAACTGATATTTTCAAATATCTCTGTGCTGAAACAGAGTCTGGATGAGATCAGATTAGAACTCAGATTAGTTAAGGAACTTTTCCACTGCCTCTTAATCAGCGCCTGGGCTCCGTTTCCCCCTGAAAACTTCTCTTGCATTTTGTAGTGCACAGAAATTCCTGCTGTATGGCTGGCACTGAGAAGGACTGTAAATCAGCAAAGTAGACAGTGATTTTGCTCAGAATCAATCACTTTTTATCTAGTTTTGACTGACACTCTTGCTGGAGCTTCCCATTCTTGATGTTGATATCAGATAAAAAAAAAAAAAAAGCGAAAGCCAGACACCTTAGAAACATTATTCCTGCTGCTGCTTTAGGAATAAATGTGAACAGGGCTGTCTGGCAACCTTGCAGTTGTAGGATATGGGCTGTGGCAGCAAGGACATAAATTTAGTCATAATTTTGATATGCTCTTTCACCAGAAAGTTGATATTCTGCTCTGAGGATGTAGTTGGAAGAACAGAGGGAATATGTGTTAAGAATGTGTGCTCTGTGTCACACAAACATACAGGATTGCTACCATCCAAAATGGGTGGCCACTTCAGCAGAGATAAATATTATCTGAACTTAAGCACACGTCCTGATAAAGTGGGCAGTTCAGCTATTAGGGAACATTTACAGTATCTAGATTTAATTTAAAAAAAAAAAAGACACTTTAAGACACTTTCTATTATTACTATTTGAATATGAAGCCTATGGACAACTTCAAACCAAAAGTCTGTCAGATTTTCGGAATATTTAATAGTGCAGAAGTATATTCTCTCATGTTGCCCTTAGATTCCTAGTTCAGTTCAGTTAAAAAAATGCAAATTTAAGTGTGCAGGAACCATCTGATAAAAATTTTCCACATTTTGTATGCTCACTGTAGTGTATAAGAGCCTTTCTTATAAAGAAGCTAAGATATGGTTTCAAAATATGCCTGTTCCAAATGAATACACCAAAGCAGTAGGAGTAAAAATCAAACCTTCTAAAGATGCTGTGCTCCAATGTCAAAAAGAAAAAAAAAATCTTGTTCTAAATAGGTAAAGCGTGAATTTCTTAGCATGATTTAATCAGAGCTTTGAAAGATTAGTGTCCTCCAGGTCCTGCATGCATTGCTACAGATTTCAAATAAAATCCTGGATAGGAAACTATCTTCACCACAAATGCAACATTCGGTTCCTTTAAAAGACCAGTACATACATATGCATGTACATCCTTCTCTTAAAGGAGATGTCTTCCAATAGACTAGAGTAGTACTGCCTTGAAAAGAATACTACAGAACTACAGAAATATTGGACATATGAATCCACAGCTGTATGAAACAGCCGGAGCTGTGCACCTTAAAACAAAGGGAAAATGATGATAATAAGTACTAATACAAGCAAATAAGCTATAGAGATTATGTTTTATCTTGCAGAAGAATGAAGGGACATTTGCTAAGATTAGGAGACAGAAAATGCTTATAAGTTTATAAAATGGAAATTTTTCCCTCACTAAAGTGTGAAATCCAACTATTTGCAGCTTGAGGCTGAAAGAGGAAGCCAGAGTAAAGAGTCAAAAACAGGCTCAAGGGTAAACAAGAACACTCAGAAATACAATTTTTAAGGCTGCCAAGCAATTCTAAGAGGAATAAAAAAGCCTTTTTATTCCAGTGATCAAGCAACTCTTAACTGTTTGTACTAAGGTAAATTACTCACAATTATGGTACCTCATCCCACTGTGCCTTTCTGATATTTCTGCTTTAGGCAGGTGTTCTAAGCTGTCCTTTAGGGAGTTGCTGTCAAGAGAAACTATTCTATGCTTGTCGTGAACTTGCTGAAAGGTAGGATTTGTGCTTCCTCTGTTCCTTCTGCCTGGCCATCCACTCACGGATAAACAACTCCTGTTCTCTCCTGTTGAGGAGCGAGACTTTTCTTCTTCTTCATTTCCAGATGAATCTCCAAGTCCATGAAAATGTTGAGGATGTTATTTGAAAACTAGTACTGACTCCATTACTCTTCTAGAAATAGTTCCTCCATGAGCAGCTTTTGGGTCTGTTGATGTGTTTTTATTCCGTGAGAAATCAGTCACTCTGACACTTTTAAGGGATAGAATTTTCAACAAATTGCCACAGTACTGATGCCAGTGATAGACTGAATTAAAATTTGCATGGTCAGTGGTACAAATTCAACATTTTTGCATCGCTGTGCTACTTTGCATGCTACCTTGTAGGTATCAAAGCATGTAACTATGTATAAAAGGAGCGTTTCTGAGGTGAACTTTGTCTTACAACCAAAGTACAGAGTCCTTTCAGTTTCATTTATGGCATGTGTTCTTTGTATTCCATCTGTGTACTCTGTCTCTTTTAGAGATCTGCTGCTACATTTTTTCTACTTAGGTGAGGTAAGAGCAAATTATTTCAAATCTTTGCCATTATTTTCGCAGAATATAATTTCCATATTACTGTTCTTGGTCTTCCTCTCACAAACTCTTTACTACAGTGGCCAGGTGGAGTTGTATAGGATTATGGGTTCATTTGCTCTTTCCATGGATCTGTCTATGACTTTTTGTTTTCTTCATGACTTCTCATAAAATGGCTATATACCATGAGTTTTATTTTGCCTTTTATGTCTGGGTCTTTCAAAAAGGTACCTTAAAATACATTGCACCTCAACTTAAATAATACATATCTTAATCTTAGATTTCCTAGAAATCAGCTATGTCTACTCAGGCCAATGTATATGCTTTTTGATGGAAGAAAATAAGCACAGAAAAGTTATCTTAAGGCGGTAACTCATCAAAGTAGTCTTTTCTTGAAGGTCTTAGTCATGGAAATCACAAACAGCTTCCATGCACTAAGTAATACCAAATGCTAGCCCTGAAGCTCTAAGGAATCATGGAAATAGTTCTTCAGTGCATTTTCCCAGTATCAATTGGTATGAATTTTCATGCTCCCAATTTTGCATAATTCTCAGATTGAAATGAACTCAGAGCATGCACTGTGAAACTCGGCCAAGCATTCCGCTTCCCATAATTCCAGCTGAAGGCCATACATTGCACTGACTTCTCTCAAAGCAGTTTGCACAAAAGGCATGCAAGCTTTGACCAACCACATGCTGGATTCCAGATTTATAATATGTTTTTGGTTTCATTGTAAACATTTTGCATAGCTTTGGTTTTCTGTGTTAAAATGTAGGATGCAGTCTTCAGAAGAGTCTGAAAAGGGAAGAGCAAAATGAACTCCACTGTCAATATGTCCATTACTTCTTTCCTACTGTTTTTCCTACTTTTCCTACTACTTTCCTACTGTTTGCTCCATAATTTAAATCAAGATGTTAAGGAATACTTTTGAGAAATCTGAAGATGATCTCTTAGGTGCTGAGAGAGGCATTGCATGCAATTTTCAGCACAAATGAGCTTCTAATGCCATGTGCATATTTACTTATCTCACGAGTTCTGCATAATCCTATCACTACAACACTGAGCCCACAATTTCCTGAATATTAGATCCAGGAACACAGTGCCTTCCTAGTGGAGTGAAGGATATCTTCCTAGGGGACTGTGCACTATGGGTACGTTTCTTGAAAGAAATGCTGATCCTGAAACCATAGGTGTAGGTTTCTACACAGGACATAGAAAGAACAGAATTAATCTCTAGATCAGAGATTTGTAACTGAAAAGTCATTAGAGAGTCTATTTTTTTTTCCTTACAGTTTTAGCTCAGCTGCTTAATAACTTACAGCTGTACTTATAAATGTCTTAAGGCAGTGGGAGCTTCTTAGGCTACCTCAGCAGCATCTACTCTTTGCAACACTTAGATAAAGACACTAAAGATGATGGTTTTCTCTGGAGTATTTCTAGGATCATTCAGACTGTCAGCTAAGGGGTCCTTCTAAGATCCATTTATCATCATCTGTACATTTTTTGAGAACAAATCAAAGGGGATTGGTTGACCTCCTAGTGTTTTTATCTGGCTTCTTTCACTATGAAGTCAAAAGGGTAGAGAAGAGGGAAACTATCCTCTCTCAGCTATTGCTTATAGTGAAAGTATAACTTCTGTGGAAAGGTAGTGCTGGACTATTAATATATTTGCAGTCTGTCTGCAAATGCCTGAGTCCCCAAGGCTCTAGCTGTAGGTTTAAAGAAAGGCTACTAATATTTGTAAAGGAAGGAAAATTACTGTTTTGGATAGTGATGTCAATGCAGGAGGACTGATTAGAAATGACAAATGCTATGGTGAAACAAAATTCTCACCCCTAACTATGTACATATGAAGCCTTGAATGCATTCAGGGGTTGCTGGCTCCTCAGAAAGATGATTTTAGAAATTCCCAGCCTGGGATTTAGCTCCCAGACTTTACTAGAAGGCCATTGTCTAATTCTTTGTCCTGTGCTATCTTGTTTTTTAAGTGCTGGAACACTATTAAGGTGGGCTTTGTTGCATTCTCCCTTTTGTTGAGTTTAGATTGAACTGTTAGGTGAGGAAAAAATGCTGAGATGTTTGACTGAAATCTCAAAGTTTTCTCAATGTTTTGCTATTGATAAGTGGTGTCACAGAAGTGTGAAGTGGAGCAAGATGTTATTCTTACTTACATCTTCAGAACTGTGGAAGTGTTTAGAACTGGATGTCGCTAGCTATCTATTAGCTCCTTAGTATTTATTCAAGACAGAGGTAATGACCCAGGGTTTTAAAACAAACTTAGAAGAGGAAATTGGACTAAGACAAATAAGTGAAAGTATTTAAAATTCCCAGAGTGATGGTATTAAGGGGGAAAATGCTGAGAAGGAAATCTTTCTCCCAGCTGTGCTTTCTCATGTCAGGTGAATTCAGATTCTGGTTTGACTTTAAATACTCGTAAAACATCTTTAACATAAACAGTATATTTAGCAAAGACAGAAGTGGTCTCATTAGAAGTATAGTATTTTCTCACACCTTGTCTGCTTTCAAGGAATGAGTGGTAATTCTTCGCAGTAGATCTGGTGCAGACACATTCCAGCTCTCTGATGTCAGCAGCAACAACACTGAGAGCTTTGCTTTTGTGTGGCAGTGCTAAGTGCTAATATGCCAGTGCTTGTAAGATAAGGAAATAAATTTATTTCAGCAACTATGAATTATTCCCATCTAAAGAAAAACCTCTTGTGCTTTGACGTAAGGATTCTCTGAAAAAATGTTCTCATGATCTTCTTTGCAAGTGTTATGCTGACTTGTCTTCAGTTTCAGAGGCAATGACATTATGCCTGTATAAACGAGAACTTAGCCTAGAAGAGATAGCATTTTTTATCAATTATCCTCCTTAAAGAAAAAAAAAAACTCCATCAGTGATTTGTACATAACTGCAGACCAAGACTTTGTTTTATTTTCAGACCCACTTTGCACACACATTAATTCTAATCATTTTCAGACTTTTCACTATTTAGTTATGCAGCCACAGTATGATGTTTTTTAACGCCTCCCATCAGTTCTCAACCAGACCCATGAGTACTCATCCACTGTCTGCCATTGTCTACTGCTCTACTGTTCCTTGCCACTTCCGTTTAGCTTCTACTTAAAACTTCCTAGTTTAGGGGGAACAAGCCAAATACTAATGTTATGTGATTCATAGGCCATCACCTTTGTAAATTTCCACAGCTTAGTGGAGCTTGGTATTCATAACTACACAATCTTAAATAAAGCAGTATTTATTTATTTAAGAGTTTTTTTAACGGATTCAACAAACATAACCAATCTTATATGCTGTGAATCTGGCATTGCCCTTTGTCTGATCATGGTCTTAGCTGCTCTGAGCAAAGAAGGTCTTTGCAACTGAGTTGAAGCGGTGTTAAAAATACTGGCTAGCATTAAGTAATGCAGTCTCAAAATACAAAAACCAATTTACTTCTGTGAGCAGCTTCATGCAGCTTTGCCCCATGAACTGCCCTGAGTCAAGACTTTCTCTTTGACACAAAAGAGGAATATTGAGTTTTCTGCTAAGGGCTGAAAGCTGTCCATATACTCTGATATACTGAGCCAAAAACTTTTAACCACTCTTGAGAGCCCTGGGAAAAGCAGCACATTTTGAATGATTCTAGTGATCCTAATGATTCAACATTCATGTAGCTACTTTTCCTTCTGATTTTACAGGTATACAATTTTACATCACTAAAAAAAGAAAATAGGTCCTTTCTGTAATGTCTTGTGGCAAGGACTTGGAAAATTTGTGTAAGCAAGAGCAGCACCTACTCCACTATACTCTTTGACTGAACTGACAGTGACTGTGAAATGAATTTCTTTCAGTTTCTGATATCATTGAAACATGAGCTCACACAATTGTTTTGCAAGATTTTTAATTCTGTGACTTTAAGAAAATTTCAGTTTTTCTGAGATATCCAAGTGTTATTATAGAAAAATCTCTCTGCTCTTCTGTGAATCCACTTACATATATAAAGCAGTTTCGTCTGCACAGACTCTTTTGAAATGTATGGAGATATATCCAAAATAACATTTTAAAGATGATATTTGGATGGTTTTTCATTTTTTTTGCCATTAAATGTGTTAGGAATATATATTGTTTGGTTATCTTTTTCATTTTCCTCTCTCTGTCCTTCAAATCCTAATGCTTCAGCATTTCCAGTTCTTTTAAATTTACTCTGTGACAAAACTATACAGGATTTTTCTTTCCTTTCACTATTTTCCTATTTTCTGCAAACTGGAGATGTTTCAAAGAATTAGAACAAAAGGAGAAAAAAAAAAAAAGAAAACAACCAGCTCAATTCATTCTGTTACACTTGTTTCTTAAGGAGATAAGTGAAAAAGCTAATGAGATAAAAAATAAAACCTGAGAGAAAATGAAAGTAAGACTGGATCAGTACTTAACAGGTCAATTGGTTTGAATCTCAACACAATAGATCCAAGACAATAACAACCTCAACCCATAGGTTTCAACCTGTAGATCCTTCCTGGTGCTTATGAAGAGCACCATTTATTAAGCAGGCTCGTCCCAGCAGGCTAATATATTATCTGATCCTTCAGACAGCTGACTTCTACAAAGCAAAGAGATCAGAGAGTAGTTTCAGATTGAAGTAGGCAAACACTTCTTGGGCACCACAGAGTATTTCATTTATTTTTTAAAAGGAATACAGAAAGGAAAGGTAATGAGTCTACTAGGGTTGGCTTTTGCCCACTTGATCCCAAATTAGCAAAAATACCTGTGAGTGATTAATGTTTCTTTTGCAGAAATTGCTTCTATGTCTCTGTTTGGATATGCAACAACACAGCAGAGGAGAAAGTTAAACTCAGACATGGAGTGTCTGGCATAGGCAAGAAAGGGGCTGTCTGGCAGGAGACAAGGCATGCCTGCCCTGCCCTGGGATGCTCACTCACCACGAATGCACACACTTGCACCAGGGGAGGAGTTTGAAGTGTCAAAAAGAGAAGGAGAAATAGGCTGTGGGGTTGGAAAGGTATCTGAGGAGCAGCTCCCCTCCCTGAGGAGTGACTGACCTGAATTTGTAGGATGCTGAGCCCTAGGCTTTTGGAGCCTGAAAATGAGTTTCTTGTACCTACAATACCCAAATTAAACCAGCCTACCACTGCAGGAGCTGACTTGCCACTTTATTTTACTGCTGGATTCCTGCTTAGGAAAGACCTAAGCACTTGCAAATATTGAAGATGTCCCAGAGAGACCACATGGAATCTAGGGTTCTGTGGTGCCTAGATCAGTATGTGAGCACAAAAGAGCCCAAATTTACCCTTAGCCTTAGGGCTAAGCCAGGATAGCCTCTCACTTTTTGAGAATATGATTCCATAAAAAGCAGTCTGGCTTCAGGCAACAATATCATTAGGACACAAAGATCAATGATAATTTGAAGCTGGCATTTTATTTCAGCTGTCACATTAGGTCCTGCTTTATATCACTTCAATCCTTACCTGTCAGGCTTAGAAAAGACACTTTGCTGCTTCTGACAAAATTGACAGCATTCCTGTGGAAAGCAGGCTGGTTGAAAGAAGCACCATTGAAGCCAAGAAGTAAACAGGCCAGTATTATTAAGAGAAAAATAATCTTTATGAGAAACAGATATAATGATTAACAGCTCTGCTTTACCACAGGTGGAATTTCTGTGGTGATATGTGGAAACCTTCTGTGACTCTCAATATTTACTACATAATCCACTCTGAATGTTAAAATACAACTTTATCCCCTTCCTATCTTATCATGAACTATTCAGGAGTTTTGATAATTGACTTGAAGAATAGTTCTAGCCAAGATTGACTGCTGCCTGACATGGCTGCCTGACTCTCCGTAGTAAAATAAAAACTGAAATTAACTCTTTTAATGCACACATCAAATGATAAATTAGACATTTTAAATAGCAATAATTGTTCTTGACTACAAAAGTTTGCTTTGTTTTGTTTTGTTTTTATTTTTATTCAAGGGAAAAGCATTTTTGCTCCCCAACCAACCATTCAGGAATGAGGGTATAACAGTACAGAGAATCAAACCCAGTAGTCTTTAAGAAAATTATACTTTTTAGTATTTCTTGAAACAGCTCTCTAAGTTTTCTGTAATAGGAGTGAAAAGTGATGAAGCTTCATTTTTACATAACTTGAATCAACAAAATTGTTCACAGAAGAAAGGTTGTAAAATGGTTGTCAATGTTTACAAAGACAATTATTCATATTAATTGAGGAATATCAAATTGTTAAAATCTGTCAGGGAGAGACAAGATGTTGAGGATGTGAATTAAATACTGAGAGCTCATTTCATTTAGATAAAACCAGGGAGTAAAATGAAAATAATTTACCCTGTGTCCCGTGTGTAGTACTAGTTAGTTTATGCACTGGTGAAGTTATTTCTACCCTTTTCAAAACAACAACAACAACAACAATAACAAACAGGGAAGAAAATAACGGGGAGAAAGAGGGCAAAATAACTTCATGATCTAGATCATGATCAAGATCATGAAGTTCTGATTCAAACTGGGATCTCCAGTAGAGTGTTCATACCAGTGATTTTGGTTCCAGAGATGCAATTGCATATAACAATTTTGCAAATTGCACCTTAAAATCTTGATATTACTTAGGTGATAAGAGCTTGACTTTTTACCTTTTGATAGCAAATTAAATAATTAACTTGATTGGATGGGCTTTGTACCACATTCTAAAATAAAGGTACATGAGGGTCATCATCAGCTTACATTTTACTGTAAGGTGTTTCTTTTCTTTCTCTTTTCTTTCTTTTTTTTCCTTTTTTTTTTCACAGGTCTGGACTAGTTCTTGGGCATATTTTGATTTGAAAAACAAAGTATTATTCTGCATTACTGAATCTGTTGAACTCTTCAATTGAACTGAGCAACTAGCTCTCAAAGAGAAAAGGCTTTAGAAGTCTTTAGGAGTTCAAAATATGTAGAGGGATTTAAGACTTCTATACAACTCGCCAAATGCTAAATCAAATGGAATAACCTTAAATACACATACTTCACAATCCTCAGCAGATTTCTGATCCCTTTCAGGATAAAGCCATAAAGCAAACAAAAGTTTCTTTCTGATCAGAGACACTTTCTAGTTTGAAGAATTTCAACTCTCTGAAGATGATTTAAGAACTGGTCTCCATTCCTCTGTAATTATTTCTACCATGAAGATAGAAACCTGCTTGTTAGAAGTTGCAGAACAAACACCAAAATATCAGAGGACTTCAATTTGTAATAAAATCCTATAGGATTAGGAAAATGGACAGAAATATCCTTGTATTCCCTTTTCCATTCTTTACTTTATATTTGCAGAAAACAATTAATACATATGTTTATATTCTCTATTGATTTATATTTACATATAACACTTCTGCCTCATGACATGTTATCATTAGTGCTTGTTCTAAAAACCTATTCTTTCCTCTGTTATCTCAGTATAGCACATTTTATATCCCTTATCTGCTTATCATACCATGTCAGAAACTTTGGGGACTAGTTTTCTGTTTCATTTCTATCTAGCTAATGCAGTAGTATGGCTAATATGGCTGTCCCTAACCAGCCACTACTGGTTAGGAATGAATATTAGTAATGACGATTTTGTTAATAACAGGGAAAGAAATAGCTCATCCAGATGCATGCCTGGATGTGCTACAGACAGATCACTAGTAACCTGGACACTCTCTTTCTCATGATTCTTCTGCCACTGTTCTTCTCCGCTGTTGCTTTCTTGACCTGGTGCTGTAGAGGGCCAATGCCAGGACCACTCTGCTTCTGAGCAGCACTCAACCAGGCGTTCATGCACTTATCTCCACTTTGGTGACCTTACCACTTCCCCCTTCCTTTTTGCTTTAATATGTTCTCAGACTTTCATGGTTTTAGCTTGTGATGAAATCTCGTATTACAACACCCTGCCTTTGTAACTCATACAGGTAGCAACCTGTAAAGCTGTAGCAGGGCTAAGAACAGAATGTAACACCTCTACAATGAGCTGTCCTTTCTTCCACTATAAGATCATCTTAGCACTGTAAGAACTATATTTCAGTTTAAAATAATCTATATGTTTAATTGATATTTATACAACATGTTTCTTCTTCTACTTTGCCTGTCTCCAGTGTTTTATTTGCAAATTTTAATGAATCTCAGTATTGTGAATATAAACATTATGTGGATATGGAACTCAACCCTGAGTACAGAATCATGATCAGAGGTGGCCTTAACCATCTCCATATGTATTGATTTGGAAGGCAAACATTATCCGTACCTTTAAAAAGAAATGTTGCTAAATAAAAGACCTTTTTTTTCCTTTAATATTTAGAATGTTGAATAAAAGTTCTTCTCCAAAGTATCCAAATAGACTTTTTTTAATGTGTGCATCCTACATATATGAGAAAAGTTGATAAGAATCTCAAAAAATTGACAATTTTTCAAGTTCAACATACTAATTTTACAGAGCAATTAAATCATCCAAATTTATTTATTAAGAGTAGAGATAAATTACATGAGAATGTGTAAGAGAAAGAGTAATTAAACCAGGTTTTGATATAACTGCAATTATCACTTAGCTATATGAAAGCCAGTACAATGTGTGGTAGAAAGATAAGATGCTAATACTTGACTTGTATGAGTCATTCTGCATTCATTACATAAATTGGAAGTACTAAGCTGATTTACATATTAGGTATATTAAAAATGTATATTCTAGAAAACATATTTGGCTTCGCAATGATGTATGGCCACACATGCCAGCATTCAAAGTCATCTTTCCACTGCCTCACTCCACACAAGAGACCTGTAGAAGAGGACCAAGGAGGTGGTCTGAGGAGTAGCAGTGATGGTCCTCCAGCCGTGACACCCGAGAGAGGAACACAGGAAAGATTTCAAGTGAGAAGTATTGGGGTTTTATTATCTCTGTTGTTATTAAGTTGAGCTATTGCTTAAGAGGCAAGTCTTCTGTCCACACTACCATTTTCAGACCTGAAACAGAAGAAGAAAACGTCAAATTAAAAAGCATATTAAATTTAAGCTGTGCTGTCACTAGTTTTTGGAGGTATCTCAGTGAGGTTGTATTCGTGGGTGTTCTTTATACAAATGGGGTAAAATAGACACGGGAACATAAACTTCTGTCACAGAATAGCATGTCGTCTGCTGCAGATGTATCTCATTAGTTGCAGGTGCCAATAGCTCAGATGATTAATTAAGTAGGATTAAAAATATGAAATCATTCTTCTGTCCACCTCAAAACAAAACAGAACCAGAAAACAAATAATTGTATTAAGCTAAATGCACTGAGGACGGTGGATAGTGATCTCAGTGGAACTATGCTGATTAACACAAGTTGACTATGCTGATTAACACAAGTTGATTTCTTTACCCTACACAGAATTTTTTTTTTTGATTCTTGGAAAAAATATGGGTTACATTTCATGGTTGGTAAAAGCACACTTAATACATACTGAAATGTATTTTCTATGGATTTCAGTAACTTGCAGCTCATATTATCATTTATATGTATCAACATGAACATAATATTGTTACAAATAACCACTAAATGAAAATGGTGTTTAAATTGTACAATATGTGTACATGTGTACAAAGATGCCTTAAAAAAATAATATGACTGATAATGTGGTCAAATCTAAGGAAGTTTGAAGTCAAAATGTGTGAAATGTCAGTGAACGGGTGCTAAGTGGTTAAGTCAGCAATAGACCCCTTGGATCTGGAAGGCTGCTAACAGCAAAATGATATATTTGTTAAGATTTCTTCTGCTGGAAGTACTGCAGAGCTGTGGAAAGAGGAGCAAGCAAATCAACAGTGGTGTGGATTCAGCAAGGCATTTCAGCATAGGTAAGAAAAATTTGGTGTCAGACACTCATACATTTAGACTGACAAGATAGGGCTATCTAGCTGAATTTGAAATATCTAATGTAATATAGTCACAAAGCCTCTACCTATCACCAGAGAAGAGGAAAAGAGACATTTTGTAAGGACCTTATCCAATTTAAGAATAAGATAGACTAGATCAGCCTTGGCAGGGAAGTTGAATCCTGTCATCACTCAGTTGGTCATTTACACCTTATTATGCCATAGAAACATGATAATCATATACCTATCTCAAGAGTATTACCCGAGGAAAAGGAAAAGATCAGTTAATGTCTTTTCAAAATAAAACCACATGTTGCTAATCTGTGCTAACATTTTTTTTTCTTTTCTGAAATTCAAGATTCACTTCTGTTCAATCCTAAAAAGGGATTATCTTAAAAGCAACTGATTTTTAAATAATATGGATTTTTATTTGAAAAACATTTTTAGTTTGAGAGGTTCTTCCCACATTCAGTATCTTGGGAAAATGAAGAGGCCCAAATCCTACAGTACTTGAAATGATGCAGGCAAAGTTCTCATTGAATTCAGCCAGGACAGAGGACAGACTGTGGGATCTGGATGAAAGTAACATTCATTTAAGCAGCTGTTGCTGATGAAAGTATTTGCCAATACCTTCCCAGTGGCTTAGTCTATTTATTTTGGTATGTTGTAAATCATAGCCGTCATGATGAGAAACTTGCTGAACAAACAAAAGCAGTGGAATGGCAGCCACCTGACACAAAGGTGCAAAGAGACTACTGCAAGACTGTTTGCTACAGCACAAATTTCAATGCAAGTGCTTTAGAAAGATGATCCCAATTTCTCCTTGCAGAAAATATTTACTCCTTTACAAATAAGTTGGTCAGCTTTTTTTTTCCTGAGAAAGCTTATGCTTGATCTAGTAAATCTTACAAGGATATGTTAATTTCGTCAGTTCTGTTCATTATAAATCTCTGCTTTATTTGACCATTCCCTTTTCCTTGAAAATCCTTTATTCCTATGACTTCAGTTTCATTCTGAGGAATAACATAACTATGAAGTTATTAATATCTAAGCAGATTTTTTTTCAGTCTAAAAACATGTTGTCCTGCTTATAAAGTTAAAGGATGTGCAATTTTTCAAACCATTACCAGAGGGTAGCCATTTTCATTAAGCTAATTTCACAGGCAGAAGATGCAGTGTGCAAACAGATTAAAATAAAAATCTGCCAAGCTGTTCGCATGCCCCAAGAGAATGAGCCATTCTTCAAGCTTAGACTTTCATCTACACTCTCATATAAAAAGACATACGGATATTGGAGTGATTATGGTATCAGTTGATTATGGACTTCGTGAACTGGTGTCCGAGCTTTAAAATGCTCAATGATATTTATATCAAAGAATCATTCACAGATTTCAGTGAGTTTTCTGAAATAAACTAACAGGAAATTTCCAAGCAATGCATCTTTTTAATGCATCCAAGTACAAAATTTTTACCTGAGCATGTCAGTTACATGCCCAGATTATTTAGATTCCGTACAGATCAGAAGCAATTTAGAGTATATCTGGTTTTTTTCAACTGAGTTTAGAGTTGAACAGCCCTGGTATATAGAATTAATGTACCAAACCATGATATGTTTCCTGAAAGCAAAGTGACAGTATAGTGCTTTAAAAATAGTATTATTACCATGAAATGAACATTTCTGGTGCTATAACGTCATACTTATTTCTTTTTCTTTTTTTTTTCTTCTATATTGAAGCTCTGTGAATGTTGGCAGATTCAAATCTCCTGATTCAAATCTCTCTGGATTTTTTGTTTTATTTAGTGTGGGTTTACACACACTGAGTTAATCTTGGAGTTTCTGGGTTCATACAGACTCAAAAATTTAAAGGAAAACTCAGCCATAGTCATGAGTTTTGTATGGTTTGGAACAAATTAGAAAATTTTCTGAGGAATTTAGAGAGGATTAACTTGACAGCCAGTCTATACTTTGCAATTTCATCCTGAGATCATTAAAAAGGTTGGAAAATCCTTGTAGAAAGATGTCAATTTCACATGGCTCTGAACTTCATAGCAAAAAAAAATCCCGTTTAGATTAAAAAGGATTATTTATTCCTATGATTTTCATAGTTTAACTGTCACAGGTACCCTTTATTCAGATGAAATATTTCCAATTTCTAATTCTATGCTCACTTAAAGAACATTCAGGCCTGTAATTCAATATCAATCAAAATGTATCAAATTTCTCAAACAAGTGGCTGTCTAGTATTTTCATAACTGAAGGCACCTACCTACTTTTGACCTCATTTCAAGCCATTTTACATAAAAGTCCAGATCTCTAAGTAATGACCCTAAGTTAAAAAAAAAGAAACAGAAATGTACAGTCTTTCATTATTTACATACTTAATGTTGTTTGATTCAGAAACCACAATATAAATATTTTCTTTCAAAAAATCTGTAAGTATCAAGACATATATAAATATTCTACAAAACGATCAGTGTGTTCTCACCAAAAACAGATGCCTTGAAAACACTTGGCGTGTTTTTAAGAAAAACTCTTAAATCATTTTTTGAGGTCTAGCCATTCATACACTCATAAAGCAAGTGCTTTCAGACAAAATACTTGAAAAAATGTATATTTTTATTTCTCTCACTATATATATACAGATATAAAATAGATAGTCTTTGCTTAAGAGTTAGAAAATCCACAGCAGTGTAGGTGTATGTTACTTGCGAAAAAAAGTCTTGGGAAGGAGATGAATTTATTCAAATGGCCCCATTTATACCACAGTTTATTCTGATGTTTTCCATGTCACAGACACACAGAAAATCCCTTCAATTTCCCAGTTCTTTCACAGAATCAAAATAATCCTAAACCCACAGGTCTGAGCACCCTCGCATTGCATTGGGAATGCAATGCCAGGACGCCAAGGGCAACACATCCCTTCAGTTCATGGGTCCTGCTTGGGCAGCCCTGCCCAAACTCGTACCTGCTCCAGGACTCTGGCACTCCCGTATGGGGGAGGATGTGCATGGGCTGATGCTGAATTCACAGCACTTGGCCAGCACAGCAAGAAAAAAATACATACAAATAAGCTTCTGTTTGATAATTGTTTATCTGGGTCAGCTGCTTTCAGTGGAGCACAGACTTGAGCTTGGCACCTGCCTGTAGAGTAGTGAGAATGTCACATGCAGCTTTGCTTTTCACTGGGATAAAATTCAGTTCCAGTATTCCAGTAATTGAAGCATATGAGTTGTTTTCTTTCTTTGGCTTAGTTTCCCTTAGTTTCCTTAGTCTTACATGCTTTGGGACTACTTGCTGATTCACACTGGATTGTGTTCTCTTATTTTTATTATCTATTTGCTTTGTTTGTTTTCAAGGCAGCTATTTCAGGTTTCTTGTCACTAAGCTACAATACAACCAGGCCCTATCCAGAGACACTCAGTGCTGTCTGAGTTGGGAAATGAGGAAAAAAAGTCACAGCTAAGTAATTATAAACAGATGAGGTAGGATTTATTCCCCCTTATTTTGGCTGCTTAAAATTTAGATATCTGGTCTAAATCAATCTGTTTAAGCTTCTTCTCCCATCAGAGGAGATAGGCATCCTTCTGCAAAGAATTGTTTATTTCACTGTAAGTTGGACCTCTAAAATAAACGGGATGAACTGCCCTCCTACAGTGCTTCTGTCTCCCCCTCTTTTCTGCAGGAAGCCTAAATGAGCAGCTGAAAAGAGGTGCCCGCCATGATGTATGGATCTAACATGAACTTAGCAAACTCAAAATTATCTCACTGAATAGTTTCTTAATGGCTCTGCCTGTATGGGACAAATAATACTCTTAGTTGGCTAACAGCAAGCTGTCCTCCACTACACAAAGATTTTTGACATAGTTTTAGTTACACATCTCCTCAGCTATTGTGAAATATATGCCTATATAACATAACAATTATAAATGGCTTTCATGCATAAATACAAATGTGTAAAGAAAAGATGTTATAAACAAAGACAAATGGATACACTATGAAATAATGAGAAACAGATCACACTATAATACTGTTTGGAAGGAGTATTCTTCACTTGGTTCTATTGATGTATTGAGGCTTGCAAAATTCTTAAATACAGAAGAAGCTTTAGAGCACATACTATGTTGAAGGGGAAAAAAAACCCTGTTCTTCCACTGCTGTTTCAGCTGAGTACAGTGGGTTTTTATTACTTCTCCTAAATTAAATCAAATTATAAAGCATTACATTACATAAAGCATTTTACATACAAACATAATATATCTGCAAAATTATTTTTACTTCAGAAGGCAATGTGCCAGTGCTTTCTGTATAAGACTCTTAATGTTTTTTTCATATAGTTTTGCTGGCAACAGTAGTTTTCAACATGTATCAACATTTAACCACAGTAAGTTGAAATAGTCTGTGGCCCAAATGCACTAAAATCAATGGAGATTATACTTTTGACCCCCTTATTCTTCAAGTTTCTTTGATATTCTGTAGCATACTTCACTCTTCAGGCCTCTTCCTCTTGAGATTAAAATCACATTTTCCTATTTCTGTCTCCAGGATGATAGTTAGTCCTACCCTTTGTTAACATGCAGAGATATATCATGCGGGACCCTCTGAAAAGGGTTTTGTCTATGTCTAAGTTTTGCCCACTGTATTTTATAAGTCTTAGATTCGCAAACATTACACAATAAGGTACATTCAATTTCCGCTTTTGGGTAGAAGTCAAACATGAGAGTTTTCTGGTCAAAAATTGAGGGGATGGTCTCCTGGCAACCTAATGCCATTTGGCTTTGTACTTAAAGTTTATAATATGTTTAAAAAAAAAATCTTCAGCAATCTTAATTACATTCCAAGCAAGGAAAGAAAACAAGACCAAATACTTGAGTTAAATCCTGGAAATGAACAGTTCTAGCAATATGCTATATAATCTCCTAAAAGTGGGTGAGCTGTAGAACTGAAGAGTAGAAGGAAAATTATCATTTATTTGGACATGGTTCTACATCAGGATTTGTGATGTGTTACATGAAGAGCCCAAGCCACATGGCATGCACAGTCAGTTATATACAACTTTCCACTTCTTCATCTTCTGAAACTAATAGCAGGCCAAATTTTCATGAATTTCAAGAGAAAGCAACATCTGACCGTGGTTTTGGCTCATGAAGATATCAACTCTGTTTTTACATCAGCGATTCTTTTCTACAAGGCAAGTAAACATTTTCACGGGAACTAGACACAAAAACATCTGGGATATGATTCAAAACCAAATTGCCTGTTCAATAGGAGGTTGACAGAAGAGAAGATAATTTCCCTCATTGCTAATATTGCAGTACATTTTTGCAGAACTGAAAAAAATCTCATTGCACTAAAGGCTATCCTGCAAAGAACTTATGATCTACCTGACAAAAGAAACTAAAGGTAGAAAAAAGTTATGTTCAGTTTTCAGTGTTAGCTACAAACAATAGTAGAAACAATGGCCAGTCAACTGTACGCCCCATTCTCTTCAGAAAAGTTTGAAAAAACATTTTTCTTTGCTGGCCCCAAGTGGCTGTTCATAGCTTCCTCCACCGTTTGCCCAAAAGAAGCTTACTATAATGAAAAAATCTAGATAAATCAACAATTTAAGGGTCTTCTTCAAGGGTTTTGTTAATATCAATCAATTTAAAACAGTATATGTTATCGTACAGATAAATGACAATACAAAAAACTAAGACAGTTATAACTAATAAACAATTAGCTATATTGATTTTAAGGTGCTAAGTATTATTCACATTTTTTTACTATCTGGATCTGCTTGCTTAAGAGTTTTCTACTCTTGCCTGGTCTAGTAATTGAGGATCTTCTATATAATATCCATAGCAATAATGATAATTCTAATGGTTTGACATTTATACCTACAGACTAATTTATAGTCAGTATATCTACTTCAGTGCATCCTACTAAATGCTGGGTCTTCATTTAGTAAATCACAATACAGAAAGCTATCAAATATTATTTTTAAAAAATTTATTTTCTTACAGACTGAATTGCTTCTTAAGGATCACATTGTGAAATCTTTACCTAGGCAAATTTTAAATATAGATTAATTTGGGGCCTGGATCTTCAACAGGAAGATTAATCTAATAAAGATAAAATTCCTTAGTATTTTTAGATTGTAAAAATATTACTCTTTAAATTAATTTCTTATAGTAAAATATATATATATGAGCCTGTGTGCATATATATGTTATTTGTATTAGTACCTTTTTGTTTTATGAATAGCTTAATAGCTTTTAAACATTAATCAAGCTGATTTTAGACAATTTTGGGAGAACACCTACCCTGCCTACCCTGACATTAATGCTTTTTTATAAGTTCTATTAATTTATCTTGACTTACCAGACTTGTTATCTCACTAAATATACCAGTGGTCATCAGAGAGCATTCAGAAAATCAGAATCAATAACTATAGTGATGCCCAGAATGGCATATAGGTGTTGAATGACTTGAGCACTGCTAGAACTGAATTCAGTTTTTGCCACGTTTGGTATAGTTGAAAGGCAAAGTGTGGCTTTTAAACAGTCACTTTAATCTGGGGGTCCTAAATTTAGTGAGATTTTGCACATTACTCCGTGTTGGCCCTTGAATCTTTTGCTGGTTGCTCAAACATTGTAAGGCTGCTTAAGCGGACAGTCCCCATCTCAGCAATGTGGAGAGAGGTCACCACAGACCAAGTGTCTCTGCAGCCTGGGTCTGTTTGTGAATGTTACTGCTTTACCCTATGTGTAAGGAAAATTTGCCTCTCCTGTTTTTTGTTGTTGTTGTTGTTGTTTGTTTGTTTGTTTGTTTGTTTTTCTCTAGGATATTTCTTCTGTTGGTAGCAAAGGAGAGAACATAGAGCTACAATGTTACCTGGTCTCAGTAACGGAGGTCAAATTTGGAGACTTTATAGCTCCTAGGAACCATCAGATCCAAGTCATGTCCTTAAAACACTGGGGAGAATGTCCTCTTCTCATACTACACAGTTTACACATTTTTTCTCCCTCCTTATTTGTGTGATTCAGACTCAGTTGCTGCTCTTACCAGCTGCCTCTATGGGTGGCATATGCATGAAATCTGTGGGAAACAGAAAGCCCACGCAAGCAGAAGAAAGACAAGATGACCTTATACTTTTAGGTTTTTCTCGTCTTGTGTTGCTAGCTGACATCATTAGTGGTATAACTTTTTGAATTCCTCTATATACAAAAGACAAATGACTGTACAAAATGTTTAGTGGACAAAACACAAAAGCTATGTTTAGCTGAAGTCTGCCTCCTTATACTCCCTCATTTTAAGTTCTTTTGAGACATAAGAATATCTTAGCTGAAGAAGAAAAATGGGACATCTGGCCTTCAGAAAGCTTCTGGGTGAAGGACACTGGGGGTATGCAAGTAGTATAACCAAAAGTAGAGTTAGAGCCTTGCTGGTAAATGAATGCTGGATATCCCATGAATTTCCCTAATCGGCATGTAGGAAACGTATTCATCCTAGAGGTCTCAAAAGATATAGATATATGTATATGTATGTGTGTGTATATATATATATATATATAAATTATTTTAAATTTATGAACTCATTTAGTTTTTTCCTTCTTTGAAAGAAGTAATGACTGAAACAAGGTAATGTAGAGAAAATACTGATTAAATAGAGTATCTGGAAGAATGAGCACAAAAGTTTGTAATCCAGCCACTGAGAGACCCATTCTGATGTTTCTACCCCATGGTTCATAAGGAACCTGTGTACAACACTATGAGAAGTAAAGAATTGTAGTCAGCTCTAGTCCCATAGGGAACTTGTTTCAGACAAGGAGAATCAGACACTATATAGGCTGGTCAATGTGGAACCAGAGAGTCATCAGTTATGACCAGCTATACAAGGTAACTGAGTTCAAACAAATGTTTTCTCCAGCTGATGAACATAAAGAACTTGAAGCACAATATATGTACCATGAACATAAAATGAGATGCAGGGCAGGACTGTTCTTTTCATCTGTGATTATTACATGACACTGTGTAAGGTAGATGTACCACTGTCTCAGCAAGGGTGAAGCCACAGATACTTGGGGGCACACAGCTAAGCGTTTCTCTCATGCACACATGTGCAAATTGGGTGTCAAAATATTAAATCCAAAGGAGTAACACATATATAAAATTCCTTTCATCCCTAGAGTGAGGATAATGAAACTTTAGAAATGGCTCCAATCTGAATGTGCATCTGAAACTGATGTAAAGTAATTCACAGAGCTGAATCTGTATATGTCATTATCTAAACAGATATAACATGTGCAGCTCTGTGTTGTCTAGATTTTAAACCTCAGGAGAATAAGCTGTGTTAAGATATCGACATTCTCTCCAACCATTCATTTGGGGGAAAATGCTGGTGGAATAGGATGACTCCTAGCAGCTTAGTACATCTGAGTCTCTCCAGGGCTGGAAACAACAAAAGTGCCAGTCCACACTGCAATAAAAAAGATATTATTTTGATAGGGACTAGTTTTTGTTTTGGATGAATATCTACTTCCTCTCTTCTTTTTATCTAAATCCATGTCAAGTATAATTCAGAGTAAAGAAAGCATTAAAATGTATTTATTATCTGCATATCATCTGTCTTACATTCTGAATATATTTCTCTGTACTGCGGCTTTCCTGAGCAACTACACTTTGCTGTAAACACTTTCGATTGTTTATAGAAACTAAATGTCAGCCAGCTCTAAATGCATTTGCAACGAGAAATATACCAAATCAAAATAACAGCAGATGTATCTCAGACAATATTAAAGGATTTTAAACTGCAATTATATCCAAAATAAAAAATCTACATCAAAGATAGAAATACATGATTAATCTGTCACATCTGTTTAGTTAAGTGATGTCCTTAATTACTTTTAGTCACCCATGACTCTTATGAACAGATTCTATTTTAAATTCAGATTCAGACATTTTCCATTTCTCTAATTAGGATTTATTCATGTGTAAACAAGATGGGCATTGGCTTACCCACACACATTTACATTTTTGACTATGTGGCCTTGCAGAGCAAAACCTGCATGTTTTATGTGTATTCATATAGTTGGTCTTTCCAGTCCCACATGCAAACTGCAGCAATAGCTTGTTGACCAGTGATTTTTTCCATAAATAGACTTTTATAGGAAAATCCATAACTGAAATGTTGATTTGCAAAATCCTTTGTTGGGTAGGCAAAGAGCTGTTCTTTCTCACGCATCCCTCTCTGTGAATATCTGGGATGGAAATATGTCTGACATTTTTTCCCTCCTCCTTTCCACATTATACTGCGAATGGACAGTATGTAGAGCTGTTTCAGCAGGCAAATGAAACTTCCCAATAAAATTTCCCATATGACTGTGGCGGGTTGCTGACATAATAATCAGCATGAATTTCATTAAGGGTTACACATTTGTGGATATGGTCTTTCGTTCAGCCATCTCTGGATTCGTTTCTCTCAAGCACAGAATAGTGCAGGCTGACCACATTCCTTCAGGTTTAACCCTTAAACAAACTAGATTAGACACAGAACAATTATTTGGTGGAGCTAATGCTACCAAGAGTCCCTCAAGATAACCTTTTCCAGGGCATGAAAAAAAGCTTTAAGCAAGCTGCCATCATTTCTTCCCTAAAAGTGTTATCTCAGTGACCTTCTTTTAGCAGACAGAAAAGCCTTTTCACAAACAATATTTCCTGAGTGTTCTAGAAATATGGCTTACCATGTATTCAGCACTACTGTAATTGAACCACACAGAAAGCACTTTAGAAATATAAGGGACCGTTTTACTAGCTCATTGTCAATGGCCTTGCAATGTGCCACAATAGAAGTGAACAGAAGTTGGTCCTTTAAAGTTGGTGCTGTCCTTGTAGTACAGTTCACAATTATAAGGAAATACTGAATTCAGAGTATATTTCAGTATTTTTTGTTGTCCAATTTTATAGCACTCAAATGTTCAATCTCTTTTCATTCACTATAGAATTATCTACATATCTAATACACATTGTACAAGGGAATAAAGAATAAATCTATTATATAAACTACACCATTATATTCTTTTTAAGTAAACTAGCACCTCATGATTTGAATATTTTTCCTGATAATGGGCTTGAATGTTGTTATTTAAAAATCCATATGGTCTTGAAAAAAAAGTTTAATATCGTACTAAATGATATTTCTCCCTATCGTCTTTCAAATACAATCTTTTATGGACTACCACTAACTGCAATTTAGCCAGGTGGTACCTGGTTGCTTCAGTGAAGTACTATTTCAGCACAATTATATCTCCTCAAATATAATTCTATGACAATAATGGCATTATATGCATTTCAGATAGACAAAATCAGGTTCAGTTACAGTTTATTATAGAAAGAACATGCACAAATGAAGAATCTCTCCACTGTCACTGGATTGTATTTATAAAGATGAGAACTACAATTTGGATTGCACTAATAGGGCTTAAAGAAAAAAAAATAATTGACAAATAATCCTTCTCACACAATCAGTTCTCTGTTGATATAACTGCTAAATTTGACTTGGGTCCTTCCAACTATACTAAGGGCAGACATATGTAATGAACTTGAATAGACAAAGAATATTATTGGCTTCTGAAGCTCCATTTATTGAAGGCAGACTTCGCTTATGAGATCAGAAAGAATACATAATAGAAAAAAAAAAAAAAAAGGAAAAAAATGGTATCCATTTAACCCAGGGTGAGCATTTTATTTGAGCATAGTCACTCTTAAGTTTGCTTAAGGAATAGAAATGAAGTGACTATTTTCATCTTTCTGGCTTGCTCTGCAGGAAGCTCTTGATATTAGAAGGGGAGAAGCAATGACAGTGCTTGTGGTTCTGGTTATCTGTATTGACCTGTTATGAGGTGGGAGTATTTAGTGTGGCTAAGTTTTCCACAATGACAAAAGTAATTGAGAAAAGTTCCTCAAAAAATATACAATCCTAACAGTGTTGGAAAGGTTTTAAAGAGGAGAAAATGGAATGTTTAAGGAGATGAGAGTCTTTTGAAGAAAGGTGAGTGTGGCCCTACTCATACTTTTTCTTCTTTGGAGATAGAGAGGGCAGAGGCCTTGCTTCTGAACTTGTGACAGAAAAATTTAAAGGCATTTATAAAGTAGCTTAACCCAAGGCTTGCAAATTAGCAACTTTATATTTGTTCTCCCCCAGAGTGTCTCTTAACACATGTAGAAAAGATGGCTCTCAAACCATGAGTACTGAGAATACTGAATCACAGAAGGGGGAGAAAGCACATGTCTGGGTTTTAGCTGTGGGAGAAAGTACGCCTATGTACTGTCAGAGAATCACAAAACAAATATGTGAATAAATAGAAAAAAAAAAAAAAAAGAGACATTTAGATTTATTTTGTCTTCCAGACCCAACTAATGCTAGCCTTCTGTTTCAAACAAAAATAAAACCCCTTTCTCCACCCAAAGACTATGACTAAACTCCTCTTCCATATTTAAGGACAATGATGCCCAGGTTTTCTTAGTAGCTTCTATGTATATATCCTGCTCTCTAATTTTTTTGAAGGAAGATTGTATCAACACTCTCTTCTGAAGGTTCAGTGGATAAGTTAGACCAATGCTTGTCTGGGTATGGTTAAGAAACTACTCTATTTTTCAGTTACTTCTGAAGATTTGCATATATTTCAACTAAACTGCTTTGCACATCAGCTCTCCGATGACTGGTCCCTTCAAAGTCTCCTAAAAGAGGTATGTGATGATAGTTTCAATCTTACTGAAATTTATCCATGCATGTAACTTTTTCCCCCAAGTTCTTTCTTTTTCTGCTTTAGGATTTGTGCTATGGGGATTTTGTTTGTTTGTTTTAAGTCAGAGTCTGGCTGTTCCAAAACCTGCTCTGAGCATCTGGCCTTGCTTTTCTGCCGTTTTCTTTTTTTTTTTTTTCCTGATCAAATCATCATGTGTATGGACCTGAGTGTACTCTGTACAATCAAAAATGTGTTTCATTTTCTGGGGGATCACTGCGACTGCCAAACACAACCCAAATGGAAATCTGAAAAACAGTGTCTCCTAATGGGAATAGAGAATGTGCAGAAATGTTTCCTTAAGGCACCTGCCAGAAACCTGCTGATGCAGCAAGTGTAGAGAAATACTTGGCATCAGTCATTTCTCGGGTAGTGAGAAACATTGCCTTATACATATTTACTTAATTTCTTCAGTCTGCACATAAAAAACAGCTCAGTCTTTTCTTTCTACCAAGACCAGTTAGTGTATCTACACTGCTGAATCTTCTGGCCATTTTAAAGTTTCTTGTACAAAGCTGCCCAATTCTTTTAGCTTCAAACTTAAAGAAGAGTCTTCTTTATAGCTCTTAAATACTTAGATTAATACTTTCTTAGTAAATCAAAGACATTCTGGCATTTTTAGTTGTTAGTTCCCTTTTTGTTAAAGTCAGTGTACTCTCAATGGTCAGAAGAAGACATTTTAATTCATTAGAGGATACCTTTTTTTTCTTTGTAGTTATCACTTAGGAGGTAAAAAATACTGAAGAACTCTTTTTCAGGTGAAAATGTGCACACTGGATAGGCAGGACTGAGTGGCAGAGGCAAAGCTGAGCATGGTGGCACAGAACCCCTGGAACAACCTTCACACCTTGCTGAGTGAACATGCTGATAGTGTTGATCAGATTATGGTCATCCGCTCTGCCACTTCCACACAAGTAATCAACATGGATTAGGATCTCCACTCTCATCTGTCCACTCACACTCATTGGTCCTAGTGCAGCATAAGGAGCGTGGCTGAAAGCAGAATGTATTTATATGAGTGAAATAATTGATATTTAGCTAATATCTCTCTGTAGATAAAATCTGCTTTCACACCAAGACAAAATCTGCTTCTTCTGCCTGTGTCTGGGCTGTGGCTGGGATGTGTTGACATCTTCTGCCATTTAAGGTCACAGATTAGTTTGAGGCTGAACACTAAGGAAGGTTGAGAGAAGAAATGCCCATCCATCTGAATAAGAATTGCATCTGCAATTGCTCAGGCTAGGGCAAAATTCACAGTAACCCTTAATCCTCATGCTTCACGACATAATTGAGCAACAATTGGATGCGGCAGAGCATTGCATAATTCTGTATTTTAGGAGATTTTGAGTATTCATCTGATATGGCTGGCACTGGCTCAGCTGAAGACAAGAAGCCAAATTAGATGGGCCACAGGTTTGGTCTGTATAACAATTATTATGTTCATACACTGATACAGTCACAGTAATAATCACAAGCTGTGTCAGGCATCATGTGGATGTTAATGGCTATTCCTTTATTCTCTATTTTTGCATCTGCTTTGGATAACCTGGAAATTAGTACCAGTTGAGTTTGTGGTTGAATGGTGCACCAAGTAGCCAAGTAAGAAGGATATGGAAGTGCAAGAAACAGTGTAACAAATAAACATCTACCACATCTTTGTTTATTTTACCAACAAACACCTTCTATTAGGAAGACCAAACAACAAAGTTAAAAAAAAATAAAACTAAAAATAAAAACTTTGTCATCACTTGAGTGCCTCACTATGAATAGTTGTATTTCTATGATTAGCTCACAGGTGAAAGGCTATCAGGATAACCAGGAATCACAAAGGTAGCCATAACAATGGACATTATGGAAATGAAAGTTCAGGTAAGATGGATGAATAACTTAAATATAAGAGTTATGCAGGTTCAGTCCCGCACTCTGCCCTTCTCAAAAGAAAATCTTGATGCAGAGTTTTCTTCAACTAATTCGGTGCACAAACTTGTATGAATAAGAGCTTCAAATTCACTACTAAATCATTTGACTAGCACTGATACTGTAAGGGAACCAGAAAGAAAGGAATCAATTTCTTCCAGCTATTTCCAGTCTTGTAACAGCACATACTTTGGGGCTTTGCATTGCCACTTTTTGTAAGACAAGTGAGCTACAGCTGGTTCTGAACACTACCAGAGTCAGGTAAGCAATATTCCAATTCTACCTCACTGCAGGCTCGTCTATTGAACAAGTTCTTCAGCATAAGTTTGACCTTCTCTGTCCAGTCTAGACAATTGCAATCAAGATCATTCATTGCCCAAGCTAAGCACTGAAGGAATGAATGGAGTGGGATAAAAGTTCCATGATCATCTAGTATAATGGATGTCTAGATAATTTTTATTCAGAAATTTTATGTTTATTCTCTATAATTGTTTAAACATGTGTTTCCTGACTTTCAGTCTGTTTTCCAAAGGTAAAAAGAATCTCAGTATATATAGTGAAGTATTTCTAATGATAATAAATACCTTCAAACTCTTTTTTTCTCTATACGGAGTGTTTACATAGTGGCTGACATTGATTTCTACTTCCAAAGCAGTGGATTTTAACCTCTACAAAATCTCTACATGGCTACAGTTACGCAGGATATACCTCCTGTTATCACAGGTACAGAGACAAATGGATTTTTTTTCTAGATGAAGTTATTCATTGAAAAAAAAAATCTGAGTAATGTGAAGCAATCTGCCTATGATAGAGGAATATGGCAAATTGAAGTAACATTATTGTAAAGACATTTAAAAAGTCTCCTAGTTTTTTTTCGCTGTTTTTATCACAGTTTCTTTCTAGTGGTTGCAGTTAACAAAAATGGAAGCAAGGGAATTCAAGGAATTCCATCGTAAATAAAAACACTTATATCTCTGCAAGGTAATTTGGTGATAACATTTCCAGCAAAGCTGTTGTGAAACCTGGAAATTGGTGCATAACTTATTCACTGTTCTTCACATTTCAAGATATATGTATTTTAGAAGTGAATTGCTGGAGGAAACTAGTGAGGTTTAATTCTAATAAGCCTTAAAATGCCCTACAAAGGATATGTAATGTCTACTATATATTTTTCATGTTTTAAATTAGAATTTCCAAACACACACACAAAAAATCTATCAATAAATCAAAAATGCAACTTGTACTTACAGAGAAGTTTGGCTGAACATGTTAACCAATGATTAAATGAAAATATTCTCCCCACTTCTTTCCAAAATATGTATCAGATACAGAGAAAAGTAACATTAAAGTAAAAAGATTTGATAGTAAATTTTCTTTTTGTCTTTTTTACAGTTGTGGATATTCACATCATCTGTTCTACATTAGATGCACACCTCCAGTATGTTCTGTAACCAATTCTTGTGAGAGATAGAAGGAGATTGGAAGAGAATTGAAAAAAAAAAGCATTGAGAGAAGGACAATGTGAAAGGTGGACACATCATAAATCAGGAATGATAAGAGGTTTTGGAGCTGTGGGAGCACAGGCTTAATGCATGAATGGTGCACTCTAACAGAAGCCTTGCTGAACTCTAACAGAACACTTGCACTATCTTCTGTAAAGAAGTGGCATGCAGAGAGGATAATAGTTCATTATAATAGTCTTATATTGTCATTTGTACATTTTTAGTCACATGTTGACCTTACAGCACTGTACAATATAGACATCCATACCTCCTATAGTTCTTGATATGCCCTAAGAATAAATTTATTGCCTCTACTTATTTTCTAATTATGAACTCTGTATTTGAAGCTATGTGGTGTCTCCTAATTACGAATTCTGGATTAAGTAGTATCAACTGTCTTTTATTTATTTTACTTATCACATCTTTATTTTAGTGTTGAAAGTGAACATGAATAGTTTTGATCAAAACAAACAAACAAACAAAAGAAAAACAGAATTTTAAGGAAAAAGTTTTAAAAGATTGTTACAATGTAAGTTCTATGGGTTTTGAGAGCCCAGAATTCAGGAAAAATGGAAACAATTTCCTGAAATATGCTTAAACACAAATTAGAGAACACTATACTAATTCTTGAGTGTCAGTTTCTGAAAATAGCCGAGGTCAGGAATTAAAAAAAATAACTAAACACTTACTTATTACATCCATACTTATTAACTTTAACCACTTACATAGCATTATTGATGCTAATGGGAGCACTCAGTAATTCAATTAAATATACACATACCATACAAAATTAAAGCTATGCAAAAGACTGTTCTGTTTAACTCTTAAGATAAGTAAAATGAAAAAAAACTAAGAGTAACAGAAAATATATATTTTTAATAGTTCTTATTATTTTTAGTATTATTATTCCTTTGGGTAAACCATTAAAATAATTATTCATTTGTATTGAAAATTTAAATTGATTGAGTTCAACACTGAAAGAAGTGTATTGAAAATCGTTTTGGTGAAAAAGCCCTGCAGTTTTAGGACTAACCTCTTTTCTCTTCTTTCTTTAGCCTTGCCTTTTTACCTTGCCACCTTCCTTTAGGAGGTGGCTTCAGTACTAGATTATGACCAGATAACTGTATGGAGGAAGATTTTTCTGGGTTAGATGAGTGGACAGCGAGGTGGATTGAGAATTGGATGGAGCTCAGAGGGTCGTGAAAAATGGGGCCGGGTCTAGCTGGAGGCCTGTGGCCAGTGATGTCCCACAGGAGTCACTACCAGGCCCAGTGCTGTTCAACTTGTTCATCAGTGGCTTGGACGAGGGGATAGAGTACATCCTTAGCAAGTCTGCAGATGATACAAAACTGAGTGGTGTGGCCAAGTCAGTCCAAACTGAGTGGTGTCCCTTCATTCAGAGGGACCTTGACAGGTTGGAGATTTGGGCAGAGAGGAGCCTTGTGAAGTTCAACAAGGAGAAGTGCAGCATCCTGCATCTGGGGAGGAATAACCTCAGATACCAGTACAGAGTAAGGGTTGACCTGCTGGAGAGCAGCTCTGCACAGAGGGACCTGGGTGTCATGGTGGATGACCATGACGCCCAGCAGCATTGACCATGAGGGAGCAGTGTGTCCTTGTGGCCAAGAAGACCAGTGGGATCTCGGAGTGCCTTAAGAAGAGCGTCTCCAGCAGGTCGAAGGAGGTGATTCTCCCCTTCTACACAGCTCTTGTGAGGCTGCACCTGCAGTATTGTGTGCAGTTCAGGGCTCCTCAGTAGAAGAGGGACATGGAACTTCTAGAGAGGGTCCAGTGTAGACTGAGAAAGAGTGAATAAGAGTAGAGTGAATAAGGGACTGGAGCATCTATATTATGAGGAAAGACTAGGTGAGCTGGGCCTATTTAGCCTGAGGAAAAGAAGGCTGAGGAGATTTGATCAGTATGTATAAATACCTCAGGGGAGAATATAGGTAGGATGAGGCAAAACTCTTCCTCATGGTGACAATCATAATAAATGGTGGCCAATCATAATAAATGATTGGGTTTCTTATGTCAGAAAGTCAAAAGAGAAACAATGTTTCAGGAGACTAATGCTTGTCTGCTTGAAATAATATATGTAAACCATGCGAAGAAAATAACCTCAGCTTAATTAATTGGCTCTGAGTGTATGTGTTCTTTTCATTACATAAAATAGGGTGCAAGGCTCAGTGGAGCAATTAAGTGTGTAAAGACAATTTAATGAACTCTAGCCTTTATTTCAGAGCTTTCTGTGTCTGGGTGGCCATGTCCATACCCAGCATATTCCTTAAACTGTGTTGCCATTAAAGAGCACTGTTACAGCTACGCTAATGGCAGCCACAGGGAAGACAGCAATGTACACAAAGCCATGGGACTTTGATCATCTGTTTGCCACATGCTGCTCAAAAAGCTCAAAAAGATGACCTAGTGGGAAGGGAAGCAAAAGACCACTGATTTTGTGTCTATACTTGTATCTCCATTGTTGTTTCTACAAGGAGTGCTGCTCTTCCAAACTGAAAACCAAATACACGAAAGGCATTAGATATTCTCAAACATAGGAGTTTTGTCACTTGCTAGCCTTGAGTAGGTTTGGCATGAACAATCTCTGAACTGGGAACTCTGCAACACCATTTTCATAGCACTGTTATCATGGACCAACCTGTAGTTGACCTACATGACTCTGTGACTGGAAC
The DNA here is from genome assembly GCA_013389825.1 of Crypturellus undulatus. Lineage (NCBI taxonomy): Eukaryota > Metazoa > Chordata > Aves > Tinamiformes > Tinamidae > Crypturellus > Crypturellus undulatus. Next base: position 215,826 of record VWPW01017294.1, on the reverse strand, counting down.
TTACGTGTGCTTGTGCAGTGCGGAACATGTCAAGGCAAGCCTGCCACAAAGTATATAGGACCTGAAACTGTCAGTGGGATCCATCTTACCAGATAAAAGTCCCTTATTGAATGCTCTTAGGCTTTCTTTCTTTATAACTAGTGGAGAAAAAGAGGAACTAAAATTCTAGCATGCATATCCAAAGCTGAGTAAGCAAGTTAGGAAATCTAAATAGCCCTCAAAACTGCAGATGAGACTTAGACAGCCTGGCTTCTGCTAACTGTCTAATTTAGATAGTTGAAGTTAGGCAAAATGATTGCTACTTTCCCAGTTTACAATTGTAGTTAGTAGCCCTTTAAAAAAAATAATAGTCCAAACAAATCCTTGACTAAAACATTTCAAGTATGTTTGTTCTATAGATATTTTGAAATGCAAACCTTATATCCAAATATTTCCAGACTTTGTAGAAGGTTACATTAGCATACAAATCCAAATTTTGTGGTAAGGACAAAGTCTGCCTTGGTCTCTGGCCCTTGGACATAGCCCAGGACATTTAGCCCTGAATGTATTTTTTTCAGAGAAACCGAGATCTGGATTCATATCTTTCTTTTTCTGCAAGTTCCCTCTTTATTTCATGAAACAGGGGCAGAATAACAAAAGATTTTGAAATTATTTTCATTTATTTCTTGGCCACAACTTAGGGATACATATAATGAGAGGAGGATGAAAATTGTGCACAGATAGATTCTGTGTTGAGGGACCAGAGGAAAAAAATCGAAACTGCCCTCTTTTACAAGCAACTGTCCTATATTTGACAGTTTCCAAAAGTAATATAAGTTACTAATGCATAAACATACTGAGAATAATATGTGCTGTGTTTATTTCCGGTGGAATGATGAAACCATTGATCAAAGGCCAAGTATCAATCTTAGTCAGCCACACTGTGGTGAAATAATTGCAGCTTCGTTGATCTAACTCAATCTGTCAATCATCTGTACCATCCTGGTAATTAAATATTTAATAACCTTTGTTTTTTGGCCACAAAGTCTGAGTAAAAAAAAAAAAAAAGAAAAAAAATTGAAGCAGACACCCTTGAAACAAAATAGGAAATGTTTTTTGTGACTATCTGCAAAAAATGAATTCCTTATTATTGCAAAACTCAGTGAAGCTATTAACTACTTCTGTGCTACTGCGAAAAACATAACACCGTTATCCTCTGCTCAGACACTTTTTTTTTTCTAAGTAGGCATTAATAAGTGAGAATATCTGCAAAATGATTTAAGAAAAATTTGAGTAAGTGTGTGGAATGAGGGGCTTATTATGATGCATATTTCTGTTAGACGGCTATATATTCTCATATGTATTATTAGAAATTATGAGAACCCTAGAGTATGAGCATTTGAAAACTAAAATGGACATATGGCAAAAAATAATTGAGAGGGAACAATCATTCCTTCCAGGTATATGGGCTAGATGACATAGAAATTGCATCAGTGATTTTATTATAAGGAAATACTACTTAATTTTCCCTTTCAAAATATTTTTCTTGAAAAAAACTTTTATAGTTGCTGCAGAAAAAGATGGTTTTGTTTGCTTGCTTCCTTGGTCTTTTTTTTTTCCTTTCTTTGCTGATACTTCTATTAGGAAAAAGAAATAAATAGGAATTATATTGTTAAGGAGATTTATATCAAATACTGACACAGTGCAAGATTTGCTTCCATATTTCAGTCCCATGTGAACTCACATCTATTTTCATTTTTGAGTTCTAGGTTTTCCTAGAGACAGGCTAGACAGTTTCAACAGTTTGTATATTATGTGTCATTCTTAAAGCTGATGACTCAAAACCATAAAGATAACCTGTTTTTTTCAGCTGATGTTCAACAAACATTTTCATGAAACCAGTAATGTCTCATTTTTTAAAATTTCATTAGTTAGAAATCTCTTTTTTTTTTCAATCTGTCCAATATCCTCTAACGCCAAAGAGGATGGCCAAACCAATTTAGCCGGACTGGAAAGCTATGAGAAAAAGAATCAGGAAGGAGAAGGTACAGATCAGGATTCAAATAGCAAAGATGCAAGAAGGCTACAGCAAGTAAGGAAGACCTAGAAAGAGAAAGGAAGCGGAGAACTGGCTTCTTACTTGAGAGGGATCACACAAAGACATAGACACACACATCACCCATTTTAGCTCTTTTATACTGTAAGTAGCAGTATAAATGCCAAAGAAATATGTAGAAGAAAACTGTGAACCATCCTGCTAAAATTCTCTGGACAAGGTGCCTGAGAGGTGAGACCAAGAGATGTGAAACTGTGGCATATCAGTGAACCTCAGCAAAGTCTGAGACCCAGCAAGCCCAGGTGACTCTTCCATTTCGGCCTGTATTTGCATAGAGGAGGTCATGGAGAAGATTTAAAACCAGTCTAGAACCCACTGTCCTGGCATGGAAGTGTCTTGCCGTATGGTATGAAGTGGGAGTTGTTTGAAATATGGTATGGAAAGGCATAGTAGGGCTTGATTAATATTCTCAGGAATATTAATAGAAAATATTGATACAGCGTGGAATATTCTCAGACTTACATTTTCTGAAATGTTTGTCAAACTGCATTGTTTCTGTAGGTTTTTCTCAGGACTGAGATATCAAGCACATTTTAGTAGTGAGATACATTTTTTCACATGTCTTAAAAATATCTTGCCTTTTTTTTTAACACTGGTGTCAAGCCTTTGCTAGTGCTTTAAACTCATGCTTGCCTCCCTACATTCAACTTTTTTTTTGCTGCACATTAAAGAAAGTGTAGACTGGTTCTACAAGTTCAAAGGAAACATCTGTGGGTCAAATATTCACTGATGCGCTAGACGTTTCCTATGGATTGACTCCTCTAAAATTCAGGAATAGCCTACAGCTACATAAACTGCCTGAAGGCACTACTAGAGAAATGAGATTAATAACTTATTGACTTAGTCCATTTTGCTTTCTTATTAGGAAAGACATATAAGAGTAGATAGGTCCTTCAACTCTGATTTTTACATTCAACAAAATGCACATTTATCTCAATTTCCATTTCATGCAAAGAAATGTTACTTCAAATCCCAGAGTACACCAGGATTTTTTTCCTTGATTAATCAGTGGTAATGTTTCCTTATGTCTAAGGGCAACACTAAGGAAAATAGTACTAATATTAAGGCAGCCTGTTCTGAGGGGGAAAATATGAAAAGCATTTTAAATTTCTAAAACACTGTACCTAATATGGGGCAATATGTTATGATGCTAGCTCTCAGCTGAAATTATCTCTATAATATGTACACTCTAAATAAATGACCATAATTTTTTTTCTGCTTTAGCACATCACCATATATATTATTTAGATGGATGGGCATATATACTTATATATTCCCATGCTTTCAGTAGTTGGCCAGTACATTATCAAATGACCAGTTATTTGAGGGAGTTGAATTTATGACACTTTCCACATAACTAACTTCAGAAAATGATGAACATCCAGTGTTTGAGGCTATAGGGCCATGTAATAAATTCGGCACTTAGAATTGCCAGTCGCCTCTACAGATCTTAGCCATACATTACCCAAGAGAAAGCAGAGAAAGGTTTTTGTTTTTTTTTTTCCCTTGACTGAGGGCAAGTAAATAGTGTCAGCTGTAAAAAATCCATTCTGGAATGATTCTAGGGAGGAAATGGACATATCCACTTATGTTTTGAAAACATAACAATTTGAAAACTGATACTTATGAGGGATTTCTTGCAAAGGACTGAAAATTATAAAATGATTGAAGCTTCTCTTACATAGATTTGGGTGTTTTTTTTTTGAGTGAATGAAGGAAAATACATATCTACACATATCTACAGAGCAATCATGGTTTATATCTTTTTTTTTTTTTTCGCATATATATTTCCTTTCTGGAGGAATATAGCTCCAGGTTCAGGCTGGCATTTACACATATGTATAGACCAGAGTTACACTATCTACCTCCTTGTTCTTGTCAGAACTTTCTTCTGACCCTTTTACTACAATAAAAATATCAGCTTGCTATGAAGACACCAGATGTGATTTTCCAGCATAGAAACATGAATCGATAGTTTCAGTTTATTCTTTGTTCGCCTCCCCAACACACTAGAGATTCAATTAGACCATCCAAATTTATGATTCCGTTCAAGTTTTGATGATATTCTGATTTATAGAGGTTTTTCTTTTCGTAGGAGAATTTGAAATTAGATTAATACTCCCCTCCCAACTCCTTGACCTTCTAGTCTCTGCCTAGGAGTATCTTTCTACTGACAGTAAGGATGTACAGCTCATGCCTGTCTCTGCTCAAATGTTGATCCCATCACTGCAGAAAAGTTTTCTAAAGAGTGGCAGGGGGGTGAATCTGGGAGGCTATTTAGCTGTGTAGAGAAATAGTCAACAACTGAATAGCCCCTCTCTAATGAGGCAGCAAGGTCAAAATCTTGCCTGCTTTCATTTTAGTTGCTAGTTGTTTTTGCCAGGCAGGTGAGCTGCCCCAGGCACACAGACTCTCATAGCTTTTCTGTCTGCTGAGAGTATGATCTCAGACTGAGTCACAGCCCTTGTGCTTGGCCCTGTGGATTAGCTCAAGCATTGCATAGCTTCAGAGCTGGCCAAAGGTCATAGAAAGAAATAATTGGCAGCTTGCTGCATCTATGGGGATGCTGAGCACATGAATATCAGAGGAAAAAAAACACCCAAGGTTTATTCCCTATGTAAGCATGCTGACCTTATCTGCACCACTATGACTATATTTATGGCAAAGTGGGCTATTACAACATCTACAAGGTGGAAAACTCCACATGACTATGGTAACTTCTAAAGAGCTGACAGTTCTGTATGAACTGTCAGTGTGTATGTATACGCTGTATTAGAACAGCGTATACATATGTCCTTAGTTTGTATCTGACTGTTTTCAGTACAACCACAAGCTTTCTCCTTTACATTATTTCTGATTCATGCATGACATAACTCACATCTTTGTGAGCTGTAAATGACAGACAGAATTTCTTCAAACAGAAGTACAAGTGCATCCAGGTAGCTTCCTCTGCACTCCAGTGCACAGATGCAGATTGAAATAAAACAGAAAGGGAACATTCTTGCACTTCTGACTTCAAATATAACACATCCTGAAAGCCATTTTGGTGTTGCTCTCAACACACATTCACTAGTGACATTTTCACAGCAGGTCACCAGCTTCTGGTCTCTATTCTTCATTGAGTGTTCTTCCAGGTGTTTGCAGCCACTACTGCCACGTAGAGAGAGAGACTTCTAGTGATACCAATGGTTTATACTGAGATTCCAGTGCTTTAAAGATGTGTGCACTATGAAGATTATAGAAAAGTGATAGAAAAACATCTCGATATCATTTTTAAAGATTATCTTGTCCATTTTTTTTTTACCTCAGCAATACCTTTGTCGTTCATGATAGCCGTTTAGACTGTTTTAACAGATCTCCAGTGCAGAAAACTGCAATCTCCTTAGGCAATCTATTTCAGCACTCCACTATTCTTCCCATTATAAGGCTGCTTCCATCTAACCTTTCCCAATATCTATTCTTTCTTGTGGCAGATTAAGCCCCATGGTTTTTGTCAACCTACCATGGTCCCTGAGAAAACATCAATGCTTTCGTCTTTTTGAAATCTGTTTATGTACTTGAACACTATTATTATGCCCAATCCAGTACTCTGTTAGGCAAGACAAATCCAATTATTTCACTCTCTCATCATAGGTTATGTTTTTTAGACCTCTGGTCATTCTCCTCCCTCTCTCTTGGATTATCTATAATTGTTCCACATCTTTCTTGAAATGTATGGCTCAAAAACAGAGGCAATACTCCAGCTGAGGCTTTACCACAACTGCGCAGAGCAGAAGGACTATTTCACATGTCAAATTATTTATACATGCCACTGTGATGTTAGCCTTTTCCACAATATCAGAACATTGCTGACTTTTGTTCAACTTATGATTCACTCAAATCCCCAGATGCACTTCTAACAAATGACTACTGTCTTGTTGTTTTCCATCCCGTATTTATGTTACTTTTTTTTAATTTCACACTTGTTGCTGTTGAATTTCTAGACTTTTTTTTTAAAAACATTTTTTCCCAATTTATTTAGATCATTCTGAATTCTCTTCTACTGACATGTTTTCACTTCCCTACTGTACATCAGTTATTGACGATAATATTGAGCACACCTGTGTCAAGGGATTTATAGACTTAACTAAAAGTGAAAATATATAACATCACCAGCATATTTTCTGCTCTGTTAACGTGTTATAAAAAGACATGTTTTTCTCTTGGCAAATCCATATTATATCTCAGTCTGTTGAAACAGTTTCCAGTTTGACAGAAGATACCAAACAAAAGCTACTAAAACTTGACATTTCAACCAGTGAATACAAGTTAACTTGCATCTAATATTTTCAAAAGAGATGGTTGAATTCAAATTGATGTTTTTATTTTCCAGTAAGTTTGGAAATAGCAAGAAAGTTACGAGAGAACAAGAAATGAGTTAATCTTTTTTATGGGAAATTATATTTTGAAAACTGGCTTTGCATTTTAAGATAACATGCTGATTGATAAAACTGCAAGTATTCATATTGTACTAGCAAAATTCTTTAAGCTGTTTGAGGTTTTTATGTGTTTCATTTCATAAAGAAACCAAAACAATAGAAAACCAAAAACTAGTTAATGGAGTCATAACTGAAGTGTAATTGCTCACAGATAATCACAGACAATCATAGGGTTCTATGGAAATCCAGTAGGAATGAACTGGCGCTACATTATTTTCCACTTATATTGCTTTTATTCAGAAGAAGCATGTGAAATTATTTCTGATGATTTTCAATTAGATGGGTACAAAACAGCTATAATTTTTTTTTTCTTTTTAATTTCAGAGTAAAAAATATAGCTCAAAACTATCAAATGGTCACATCTGACTCAGAAAGGTTTAACTTTGATCACCTTGGAGCCATGGTAAATAAGCAGATGATATCACAAGACTATAGCTAAAAATAGCATGTTCCTTAACTGCATAAATAAGAGTATATTGAACTGAAATAAAGGAATTTTTCCTTCTATTCTAAGAATTCCTGTATTTGGCAAAACTATATAATATTGTGTTTGATTATGGTCATTGCAAGGTCTGTTAAAGCCGTAGGAACCATGTTAAAAAACTCAAGAATGTCAGTTCATTTCTTTTAACAAGAGATAGTTAAGAAATTAGTGGACTGGAGCAAAATGTTTTTGAAAAAATCTTTTTCCTCACTTGTTTGGTAGTTCTATAATTCCTTGTACAATGTTTTCATGTTTCAAAGGTTGTGACTGATAGAAAATGAATTATCCATGTATGTATATATATGCATCTAGAATGAAAATATGGCAATAAATAAACAAATAAATAAATACTCTATGCATGTTGTGTGCATACTAGGGGAAGACTGGCCAAATTTTCAACAGGTGTAGAAAAATGGGGGGAAGTGGAAATATGTGAAAACTCTGCAAGACAGAAACGAATTTGTTTTTTTCTATTTTTTTCTCCACGCTGCCTCCTGCTTTTTCAACTTTGTTACAGATTATAATCCCCCTCTTTTCCTTTTTATATAAAGCAATTTTCTTCTTAGTTTCTGCATCTTTTCAAATGTGTCTATAGAGAGTGTGAGAAAACTGGCCATGATACAAGCTAACTGAATGCATAATTTGTACACCATAAACCAGAAATGTCACTAAGACCTGTCTTACATAATCTTATACAGGGTAAGTTGTCAATTGTTGCTTTTGATGTTCTTTGGAATTGAACTCCACATCTGTGAAAAGTAAATATAGAGATAAATGGTGATCATATTGGTGCTGAGTCTATTAGCTCTTCCAGATGAGAACGGAAAGTGAAACATCTCTGTTGCAATGACAAACAGCACAGCCCATTTGTTTAACTACACCACAGTAAGTCACACAAAGAAGTACATTCTTTTAAACAAAAATGAGCTTGCAGATTTTTCTAACATCTTGCAGACATAAACATTAGTCACGTTCCGAGGTTTTCCTGTAAGCTGTCCTAATTATATGTGTGAACAGTGTATTTTCAGGATAAAGAAAATGAAGTAAGGTGTAGAGGATTTTGGAAACCATCAGCAACAAAACACAACACCGATACACTGTGAGGGCAGTCTCAGATTTCTACTTAAACTTTCTGTTTAGAGAATTATTCATTTTTATGAATTAATACTTGCGCAGGATCTTTGTGCCCACTACCTCTTTTTCTTCTGATATTTTTTAAGTGCATCACTTTCTAATTTTATATGGCCTCTTTCTCACAGGTTTTCTTATAAGACACGACACATCCAAATGAGATTTATCTTCTATTTAGAGCATATTAAAACCGATAAGTGAAAAACACTGTTTCTTTTAGAACTCTAAAAGGTTTCTGATTCTGCTATAGCTGGGAACAGAAGATATCATTAATGATTAATCCAAAAGACCCATGATGCATTGTCATAGAGATAATCCATTTCTGTGAGTCATGAAATAGGTATTAGGTTTTATTTTCAAAGAAGACAACTGCAAATGAGATGAAAAGAAAACCCAAAGTTAGGCTGAGTGACAAGATGACAGTATGTCCTATGAAATTTGAATAACATCCTACAGGTTGCAATATTAATCTTGGGAGATGCCTCCAGTAATATGCTCACAGTACAGATGACAAAAGAGTGTGAAATGCATAATTTAACTCAGGTGAAGCCTACAAAAGCCTTTTATTTATACTGTCTCTTTTTAACTGTGGATCACCAAAGATTGAATACCATCAACACAGAAGCATTAGAACAGACAAGAAACAGACATTTTAGTGTGAAATTTTTCAGTAATAAAGAATTATCCACACTAGGAGCTTTTGTTCTCTATTGCTAGCTGACCTTGCATATATATTGTGTACAAAGTTCACCTTTCTAACAGTAATGGATATCTCTCAAAGTTACCAAAGGGCACAACTGAACAAAGTTAGTTGTTGCCACTCGACTACTTTCCATTCAGACTTTCCAAAATTTCTATAGAAAATATATCTTATTTCCCATATTATATTCGCTTTATGTTGCAGATAGCAAGCAAAATGCTAAGGAATAAACACAAAGCTAGTACAAAAGCCTTTGTTTATTTAAAGAGTCAATAACACTATCATAACTATAAATTTGGGAGGAGGAGCAAAAAAAGAAATAAGCTTTTCTTGTAGGCTCTTACAATTCCCATGCTATGCCAGAACAATTTAATCCTTCCTAGAGCTAAAATTGACCACAAAGTTATACAAAATGTGAAAAAAAGGGGTGGTCTAATCTTTGACATATCTGAGCTCCAGATACTTTCAATGAAAGTGAAGGAACATGTGTCACTGTTTTCCTGTCCATTTAAATATATTTCTACATGTTGATTTGCCATGTCTGGTTATCCCCAAAAGATTATTGACTATTTTAGCAGATGAATGAATAAAGCATATTGATGCTTTATCAAAGTTGCATGGCATCTCCATAGCTCTTTTCAGTGTTCTCTATTCAATTTAGTTTATTTTCTTTTCTTTCTGTCCCTCAAAGCTTTGTAAAATGCAGTTCTGATACTGTGATTATCTGGAAAAAGTCTGCATAAAGAACTTCATTTTTTATACAAGTATGTTAACAAACATTGGTAAGCGGGTGACAAACTGGACTGCTTCTCTCTCATGGCTAACTCACTATCTTATCCTAATCAGCAAAGTCAGAAATGGTCAGAAAGTCTCCTTCAATGTCTGATGTTCATCAAAATACATCATACTGAATAATACATCAGTTCACAGGTCACGCGGCCACATAGTGGGAATACATAGCACCCCTTTCTAAGACCTTTTTTTTTTTTTTAAGATAAACATATTCCATTTAAGAGAATGCTTCATTTACTCTGAGGAAAGAGAAGAGGATCAAAGCAGCTCATTTGCAAAGATCTTTGCATTTTGCAGCCTGCTGGTGCTTCACCAAGCCTTGTGTTTTTCAAGATTTTTTCAAGATCTGTTTACAAAACTTAAACCAAACTTCATAGGTTTTCAAAACCAGCAATACAAAACAGATACAAAAAAAATCCTAGATTGGGTTGCTTTTATGAATTTTTAACCTACATAATCCAAGATTAAAGAATGTTTAGGACTTCTGGGATGCTTTTCTGAGGTTTGAGCTCATCATTTTCCATTCCTTGCATTTGAGTATTTTGAGATTTTGTCTGGGAAATAAGTGCAGAAATGTCATGACCAAGATGGTAATTGTGGTATTTTTGGACAGAATGAAATCAGAAAGCATTAATAACCTTACAAAATATCCTTTTTTCTCTTGAAGTATCCAGCTTAAATTTTAATAACAAATCGCTACCTTCTTTTCAGCCATTTGTATACTGCCTATTGCAAGCTAAAGCAATGATTTTTTGTATAATAACAATGCAAACATACATGCATTAGTGAGATGTTGTGTGGCAAAGCTCTGAGAGATGATAGCTGTAATGCTAGAGCAGATGCCTACTGAGAAACATTCAGTGTTTCACAAAGATAACCTGTTCTCAAACAGGTCTCAGTGACTCTTCTCAGGAGAATGAGCTCCAAGAAAATTTTGCACCCTCAAAGTCAGCAGAGGTTTGGGACTTCTTTCTCTGGAACAGTCTTACTTGACCTGGTTTTCTTGTGTTAATCCCTGGGTTATCCCTGTACTTCACACAAGCAGAATTGTGGGCAGTCACCAAGGACTATGTGAGAACAGAATGTATTTCAATGGCATAAGCATAGAAGTTTCCCTAAACCCATTCCTTCCCAAGGTGTGCTGAACACAACAGCTGAGGTTCTAGTTTTATTTTCCCCTTTCGGTCCTAATTTTCTTGGTTAGCTTAGTCCTTACAGCATCAGAGGGAATATTTCAACTGTTGGGTAACAGAGCAGAGGAGAGGTGTAGAAGCAAGTGGAGATATTTGTCTGACCCCTGTCCAGGCTGACACAATAAGCCTGATGCATTTTGACACATTCAGATACACAGAAATGTATAGATCATTCTTTTGCTTTGGAAACTCAAAACCTTTGTGGTTACATGTATGTTATTAGTAAATTAACAACAGTGTTAGGTCCCATTCTTGGACCCTGAGGCGAAGAAGAATAGCCTAGTCACACTTACTTCCAAAAAAAAAGAGTGAATACGTCCAAGCTGTTTATTTGAAATGGTTCCTGGTTGTGCCAGATTCTCACTGTGCCTTGTTATGTGCTGTTCTAGCAGTTTAATAGTACAGATGAATGACAGTGCCTCTCCTGCCCTGTTTGATCCAACCTGCATGTCCCTTCCTAGGAGCAGAAAGTATATGTGATGTTAACAAAAATATCAACCCTATATGATTGTATCTGCCCACTGTTGGAAAAGGTTCACTGTTGAAAAGGAATTGTACTGTTGGGCAATTGAGTGACTTACATAACTTAAGGGCCACCAGGAAAAAAAAAAGGATTTATGCTAACCTTTATTTATTTATTTAAATCTGGGTAGACCAGCATCAAAAAAAAAATCTCTCCTCCCAAACAAGCAAACAAAAAAAATCCTCTAAAAACAAATATTTTCACTCCTGGGCCCACTTAGCGCAGTTGAAAGACACAAGCTGCAAGAAAAATTGAAGCAGTACTCACAGAATAAGTATGCTTCCTCTTCTTCACTTACTTATGCAGACACATCTAGGGAGGTCTGGCTTCATCTGTCTTTACTCTGTGGTTGAGAGCAGGGATACTTTTGAATTAAGAAGAGTGCCTTAATCCAGTGCTGAACCTATTCCACCTGTATACAACACTACAATATTTTGTTTAGGTTAGAGTGAATATAAATGACTATGTCCTGATTTTCACCTGTTCTTACCCGATTTTAACCTGTGATTAGAGAGATTAAGTTTGGGGTCCACATGTCAGTGAACACCTGGAATTTGAGTGGGTGTTTTTTACAACCACTTCAGGTAGTGCTCTGGTTGGCAGGCAAGAGCAGGAACTGCAATAGGCCCAGGCTCCTGTGGCCCAAATGCTAGGTGTCGAAGATGTAAACAGGGCATGAGGGCTAGTGTGCAATTCAACAAGTGGCCCCAACTCATTCCTGATATCAGGACTCCTCCCAACAGCTCTGCATCACTGAATTGAACCTATATGTAGTGGTCTTTATTGGAATATAGTAGCTGCAAAGAAACGTAGCCAACAACATGAGAAAACAGCTCTCTGCTAACCAGTCCTGATAGATGAACCGCAACTTGGGAACTATCGAACTAGCCAATATTTAAAAAGGACTCTGAAGAGGTAATTGCTATGTAAGTGCTAAGTTTTATTATTATTTTGCTGGCTAGCAAAAAACAAAAGATAATGATATGATATACAATACATCATACTATAGCAGAAGACATAATTTTCCTTGATTTTGGTTACAGTTTTGTGGAATCAGAAATGGATGGAAGTCATATTTTTCATTATCCATAAAATAAAAATGTCAGAAAGAGATTTCAAATCTAAAATGCAATGACTAAAGAAACATACAGGAAAATGTCAGAAGAAGCTTTGTGGCTAGTATCTGGACAAGATTTGGATCCTGCTGAGCTTAGCATTTCCTCCAACAGTCCTGGGGCATCATCCTGCCCTCTCTCAACATGCAATAGCACTTGTAGAGAGACACTAACACTTATGGGACCATGCAATGTCTGTCCCCTCATGTAGCTGTTCCTTAGTTTGGAGACAGTGTCCTTGATATTTCCCAGCATATAACCATGAAGACTTTTTTTCCAAATAAATTAAGAACTTTTAGATTTCTTTTTGCTGCATAATTTCTGTTTCCAGAGTACTCCTATACATCTCAGGCATCATACCTAAAGCCTCCCCTATACTATGCAAAACAGGGATGTTCTACAGTCCTCATTTTGGAAAAAAAAAAAGAACTGTAGCACAAAAAAAGAAGTCTGGATTTTCAAACTGGGATGCACATGTCATCCCTTGCTGAATTTCAGTGGGAATCAACTGCTGAAATGTCTTTGAAACTTGAGTAATTGGCAAAGATCACATTGAAAGCTCTTGGGACACCTTGGAACAATTGCCAGCTTTCCTAAATCCAAAGTGAACAATCTAAGTAGTAGGGAGGGTTCAACACTCCCAGTTTCTCATTTTTGGTCTGTTAACATTCATATTACTAAGCTTTTATCTGCAAGCACTAAGGTCAAGAAACTCTTCGGTTTTGAAGGTTGATAGATGTGATTTGCCTCTAGTCACAGAACTGCATACCCCCAAACTATAAAGAAAACATTAAAAAATGGCCTGTGACAAAATGATTAGTGTTGGCTTTGCAGCGGACATCCAGGGCAATATCAGAAATTCTGGTTAAATGCTGTTTTCATAATGCACCCCTCCCTTAAGCACCAACCCCTAATAATATATTACAAGACAGCAAGTCAGCATACACATCTGATATTCAGTTTTTTGTGGGTTGTTTATGGCCTTGCTGAAAATTGGTCCAATACCACACAGGCAGTGGTAATCCTTGCAAATACAGTCAGAATCTATTTGCAGATAAGGACAGAAGCAGTCAGTACCAGTTCAGGTTTTTATGGTCATTTAAATATCCAGCAAAGAATCTGTAATCCCAGTTCTGCAATTACACTCACATGAATGGAATTCAGTAATGATGCCTCATTCTTAAAGGACACTTTCCAATAGTTCATCCTCAATGACTTTGAAGAGGGAGACATCTTTTGACCCATTTTTAATAGCTGGGAAACTTGGACATGAAATGATGAAGTGAGGTAAAATGAAAATCCAGCTGTACAGCCAGCAATAACTCCCAGACCACTCATATGATGTGCCCTTCCCTAGGATGCTGAAGGATCTCTAAAGAACCAGGAAGGAGTGGAAGATGAAGTCACAGCTTCTGCCATATATTCACTGTATTTGTATGCATTTCATTCTGCACATCTCAAAGATCTTGAATAGGTTCATTTACATTTTCAGGAACTGCTTTCTGATGGGTAATTGTGAAAGCATTTTACCTGCTTTTTTCAAAACCTGCCTGTAGAGAACAACATTTACAGTTAAAGATGCACTGCAAAGGAAGACACCTGCATTTTACCTTCCCTTGTCCTTAGGCTCTGATTCTGCCATGATACAAATGAGCTCAGCCATGAGAAAACACAAGGACTTCATTGGGATGTTTCAAACTTTAAGTTGAATGAGTACATAAACTATTAGAGGAGGTGCCATGGGGGTTGTTACTCCTATATCTCAGCTTAAGTGTTGACATATTTCTGAAGTGACTCAGAAAGTCAGGTGTACAAGATCTACTAGAATTTGGAAGCTGTGCCCATTAATGCTTTTCTTCCATTGGCATATAAAAAGCTACCCGTGAATGAGTACAAGGCATGAGAGCATGAATCATTTATTGGAGTCATGTTGCTTTGGGTTAACAGAGCAGATATAGTTATGGTTTGTTTTGTCAAAGAGGTACTAAATAGTGACTTCTGAAAAACCACACTCTCCTCCCCAACCCTGCCCTAGTGTTAGCATTGTAATATCTGAATGCTTAGTCTGGCTATAGAAATCCATTTAGTCTTGGCTAGGAATTTCAATGGGAGCTGGGTGGCTCAGACTCCAGTAAAAATCTGAGCTCTTATTAAGATACTTAAATTGTTGTCTGTCCTAGGAGCCTCAGTTCTGCCTCAAGGCCCCAAGGACAGCCAGGACAGTCCAACCCCAGGGAAGTGTGGGCATTCAGCACTGCTGAGGCATTAGGGATGTGTACCCTGGACTTTTGTCCCTTTTCAAGAAAAATGATCTTTGCTAGTCTCTGACTAAAATATGGTGTTAACACTAGCGTCAGTGGAACTAATGAGTAATTTCAATTGTCCATGTAGCTTGTCGGTGTGTATATATATATATGTTTATATATATTTATACATCTATATGTAGATCTGTTTTGACCGTGTGTGGAAAGAGAGTTTAATGAACTGCTGCTAATGCATGGTTAGTAACTTTACCTTTGGATTATCCTTCTCAAATGCAGTGGTTTACAAAACACTAGTTTGTCAGTCATATTTATAACCTTTCTCTTTTCTGAGACTCTAGAGTTTTTTCTTTTATTCAACATTATTCCTACTGTTTTCTGTCTGTTGTTGTCATTGTGTTGTTTACTGAAAGGTAGTTTTTTTTCCTGGCAACACACCCTTTAGGAGTTATTCTGATCAGATTTTCCATTCTGTGCCTTTTTGAGCTTGTTTTTTATTTCATGAAGCAAAGGAATTTCTGTTGTGATTGATATACCTCGTACGTCAAGGTAAAGTATCTTTGCTGTCTCTGCATCCTTTTTACATATTTCCATTTTGAATTGGTAATTTAGTATGTAAGAATGGGATGTTGGGACCTGTACATTCACCAGCCTGGTGATGAAGGAAGGCCTGGGGTCATCGTTCTGGAGAGGGATGATTAATATTAGCAGTAATCATTAATGATTCTGCAAACTTTTGCTTGTACAAGAAGTTCTTCCTTTCACATTGTCCTGACACTCAGATGACTCCATTTGAAAAAAATGAAAATACTCTTTCAAGTGAAAAAAAATCAGGATAAACATCAAATATGATAAGCTTTTTGCCTGCACACAAGGCAGTATCTGGCATCAGCAGTCCTCAAAGAATTCACTGACACAAGACCCCTTAAAGGTAAAATTTTATTCTTTAAGAACAATAAGGAAAGAAAATAACAAGAAGAATAAATAAGGCAATCTTATATGGTTCCATGATTTCTACCATTTGACATTTTGTCCTCTGTTGTTTAAGGGTCCACCACTGGAACCTCATTCAAAGAACAGCCAGTTTCTAATGGTCATTTTATGAAGACTATCTATCTACCTTGTGATACCTGTAAACTTTACAAAACTGAACCTGGCTTCCTAAATGATATGATTATCATCTGTTGCAGGTATATAAAGAATAAACCTACGGTCAGGTTCACCATCTTCTCTAAAAGTTAAAGGTAGCTTGTGACATTTGAAAGGAAGGTAGTCCAGGTTTGAAGCTCACATTTGCTCTAAAGAATCCATTGCAAAAGGGGTAAAATTGCTGTAAGCCCCAGTGGACTCTTACCCTGACAGACACTCCGAAAGTGTCTTCATGGGTATCTGAGTTTCAGTTCCAGTGGACACTGAGGATTTAGTCTGGTAGTAGAGAAAAACATAGCAATGTCAGTAATTAAAAGCACCTCTTATCATGGTGTGTTTCTTCCTTCTCACAGACAAGCTGCAGAGAGCTCGCCAAGCCTTGTTTTTGGCTTTCTACTCTGATCAGCACGCTCAGGCCTGCAAGGTCTTGTGTGCTCTGGAGGGGTATATTAAAGCCTCTCCCTGAACAGACTATGAGTCTGGCCAAGGTGATGCTGACCTATCCCAAATATATTAATTTCTTTCTTTGTGTTATGGATCAAAAAAAGGGTTAAGCGAAGTTCAAAAATAAGGAAGGAAACTCCTGGAAGGGCAGAGAGGCTTAGGAGGACAAAGTACATTGCTCAGGTATTAGCCAGAGCCAGTGAGGCCTGGGAGTTGGCATCTATTCCCACAGACCCCTGAGCTCCAGCAAAGATTCTACCAGAATCCAGATTCTACCAGCTCTATGTCCTAGAGCAAATCCCAGCTTCCAAAGAGAGTAAAAACACAGTGATTGAAATTCTCCCATAGAGGAATAGGGAAAAATACAAGGTTTGGTATTTAGCTCTAGCCTGATGAAGGGTTTTGCCCTATCTGAAACTCATCTGAATGGTCTAACCCCTATGGGCCTACATAGCTGGGATGGAAAGCTCATCAGCTTCTGTTTTCTTATGAAACTCTCAGGGCTTTCTGAATCTTGGTGGCCTGCACATAACACAATATTTCCTCACAAAACTACACCCTTGAATGTATTGAATGCCTCCAATCCACAATAGCTACTATTGGTTTGGGGCAGAGATGAGGGATGGAAAATGTCCAGTCTCCAACCTGAATTATCTTCACTACCAAGTCCAGACTTCCCACAATCTTCATGTGTCATTTTTTAAACAGAGTTTGCCTACCTCAAAACCCAGTGCATCTAGATTTTTGTTGTTTCATGTTTGCTTTTTTTCTGAAAGCTGGTTTATAGTCTGTCCTCTTGACCATACAAGAACACTCTTTTCCCTCCATGTTTTGGCTGGTGAGAGGTGTGGACACCCAGCCCACCCTGAGCAATCCTCCAGGACAAATTGTTGCTGCCACTGGTGTTTAGCTATCAGTGACAAGTATTATAATGACACTCATGGAAGAATAAACACTTAATTTGACATGAAACTTTGATCCAGGAAGCTGCATGAAATGATGGCCCCTACTAAATGCCTGTGTTTGTGCTCTGCTGGATCAAGGCTATGCAGAATTCTGTATTTTACTTGGAGCTAGATTTAGGATTGATGGTTGGCTCAAAGGCTCATCTGTGCTTGTTTTTCAAAGCTCGTTCATTTGGAATATATTATTCAAAAATTACTCGTCTGAGAGAAAGAGAGCCTGAGAATAATTAAACACTTTAAATAAAAGAAGAGAAACAATGTGAGAAACTACCACTAGACTAAATTTTACTATCCATTACATTCCATGTAGAATGATTTAATTAATGAACTTGTCTGCAGTTAGCTCTATGCAGAAAACATCATGTGTTTCATTATTTATATGATCATTGGTGTGGTTTCTTTGTTTGGATTTTTTTTTAATTTTGTTCTGTACTCTCTGCCCATTGGAGCAAAACATGATGTTCAAAACACTGTTTATAATAAAAAGCAACAACAAAGCAACAGACTTAAACCACAGTCCTGTGCTGGTCTATAGTTAACAGTTAATAATAGATAAACAAAGCCTAATAAAATAAAAGCTGGCATGGCCACTTGCCCAAAACACAGAGCAAGCAAGATTTGGAGGTTTGGAAAAGCTGACTTGCCTATTTCTTCGAACACACCTCTGAAGCTAATAAAACCGCTAAGGAAGAGAAGTCACAGGCTATGTTTTATAAAGAGAGTAGTCTCACAGGATTCCTGAATCAGCCAGCCAAAAGCAAACTGATCGCCAAGCATATGAAAGAGTAAATATTTCTCCATTAAAAGATTTTATATTTATTCTTGATATTGTTAAGTTTAAAAAAAATACATCTAGCTGATGTCTTTATTAAAAATCAGTAACCTGTTAAAATAAATAAAAGGTGGAAAATATGAAGGGTGAAATCTCTAGACCATATCCATCAAATCTCTTAAATCTTGTCTTTTACAAACAGCATAATATTTTGAAAATACAAGTCTGTGGGTTGGCCTACATAACGTCTGAATACTTAACCATTTAACTAAATCAGTCTTGAGTTTGTCTGTATGAAGAAAGTGTTTCAAATAAATATTGTGTAATAACCTACTCTGGAATCATTTCCTTTGGACATGCTATTCTGAAATAAAAGTCTCTTTATTCCACAGTCATTAGTGTGCTGTTGAAGCAGAGAGTTCTGCTCACATTCCTCAGTGCCAGCAAGCACTTGCAAACCTAATGCCTTTATGCACAAGAGATGTGAATGGGGAGAAGCGGTTTATTGGTGAAGACCAACAAACATTACAACATCACTCTTTTTTTTGCCTGTTAATTGTCTATAAAAGTATCTAAATAACGAAAAATGTGATATTTTGAATAGCTGTGGCCATATGGAGTTGATATTGAAATTAAAACTTGCACTTCTCAATCTCTAGCACTGAGCCAAAATTGTTTCATTTCTAACTTACATAAAACCATGACTAGGCAGTCTGAGTTAAGGGTACACTTCCATAGCATAGAACAGATTAAACTACTTTTTTAACTACAATATAGCCAAACCAATTCTGAAGCTGTGCATTAGTAAGGTTGTTGTTTCAGGAAATAAATGATCTATTCCTCTTTCTGCTACCAACCAGCTCTTGCTTCTTCCACAAATCTGCTCTTTTTACTTGGACTTTCTCAAATCTCAGTCTTTCTTTTAAATAAAAATGTGCTTTATGGAATGGTTTAAAATTCATGTAGGAAAGATACGGCATTAGGACAAGGTAGTCCATATTATAAAAATTTTTCTTGGTTACCCATTAGCCAAATGTCCTCAGAGAACTACGTTTTTTATTGTTTCACTTGTGGAAGGAGAAAACTCTTTCTTAGTCCTTCTTACCTCCACAATTCTGAAATTCCAATGTTACCTTGAAACAGAACAAAAGTGGCTATGAGCCCAGGGATAAATTAAGCCAAATACAGACCATGGACAATAGGTCAATGATGTCAAAAAGACCTTTGGTAATAAGAAATGCAGGAGAGGAGGAAGAACATTTAGCCTCATTTAGAATACTTTACAGTCTAGTTTTCTCAATAGACATTTGTCTTCTCACTGTGAACCACTGGGACCCACATTTCACATTACATCTGTCGACAGTCTCCTATGGGATGATTTCTGAATTATACAAACCCTCATAGAAATTAGAGAAAGGAAAGAAGATCAGGAAATGCCCTGTCCTTGATATTTCCACTGTCATTTTATGGCAGTCTTGTCTTTTGTTTAATTTATTTTATTTTTCATGCATAGATGTCAGGGAATAGATTTTCTCAGACAACTTAAAAACCTGCTGAATTCATTGCATAATGCTGCTTTCTAATGTAGAACCTATATTTAAAACTGGGAGTCCCAGACCCTGTATCAGAGAGAAACATCATGTGTTCAGGAATTGCAACAAAGGTGCATTCAGTTAGCATGGGTCCTCCAAGACCTCATTGTCTTCGAAGTCGTAAATAATAACAGTCAAAAAGACCATTGTCATCTTTTCCAGTGGCATCAGAATTATTCAGGGAAATGCAGTGATGGAATATAATAGTAGTAAAGACTGGATGAAAAGATTGGACCGTGAGTGATGAAGTCAGGGAGGAAAGAGGGGGAGGCATATCATAAGCTCCAATCAATGTATCATACTGAAAAAACAACACTTATAGACCAGTGCTATTAATCTGAGCTGCCACCACTTAGGGAAATAAATGGGAAGTAAACATCCTTTGGATAAACATTATTCATCTTGACTCTACTGAAATCAGCCACAAAACTGTAATTGTCTTCCATGGCTTGCATTTCATCCAAAACACTCTTCCAAGTCTGCCAATGACCACTGCATGACCACTTGGTCATTCAAAGAATGCTGAATTGGCAGCCTGTCTTTTATCTTTTCAAAACCGACAGTCTTGCTGAAGGTAGGAGAGAGATAAGATGAGAGGAAACTGCAAGTAATTTGGGGGTAATGGGGTGAGTAGAGGCAAACAAGTATAAGAAAAGGTAGAGAGGAAGATAAACATTTAGTCAAGATTTTGACAATAACCAAAGTGGATAAGCAGCTCCTGGTGATGGAAAAAAAGTGACAAACAGTTTCGTTAACAGAAATATCAAATGTGTGTTCAAGTGAGCCATTACTGAGAGCACTACAAGGCAGTGCCTACACTGCCTGGTGATCATGGGTTAAAATCAAGGTAACCATGGTGCTTCTCTTATTACACAGGATGAAAAAAATCTCAAAGCAGTCAGATCCAAAGTTATGCCATTTTTTTTTTTTTTTTTCCTATTGACTCATTTCTCAACTTGCCCCAGCAGGAGCAGGCATTTCCATACAAGTAGTCATCTTGGCTCTGGTTGTGATTGTGAGGAGGGTGGTTGAAATTGTTGGAAGACATACATAAAGTTGTGGCAATGTCTTTCCTTGAATTTGAAAGTGGAAGGGTTTATGCCATCTAAAGGCATGAAAATGTAATCAGATCTTTTCAGAGTGCTTTGCTAGCTTCCCGTGTTTCTATAAGGACTCATGGGAAGTAACCTCTGTATATGGATCCTCAGTGAAAGCCAGGGATAGGAAGAAAGGAGAAAAATGAATGCACCTCATAATTCACAATAATTTTGGGAACAAAGAGATGACTATGGATGCCACCATTCACAAACCAAAACGGGGTTCGCTGTTTCCCCACTGCCTCTCAACTGGAGAAAGCTTATTTGAAAGTGCTAGTTATATTTTGTGTAAAGCCACTGGTCTGGCACATATTCCTTAATTCTGATGGATTTTTCCTAGGAAATTTCACTAATCTGGACAAGTCCCCAACACACAAGGGTCATACATTAAGGTACTCCAAAAACTTAAAACTGTGTGAAGAAGAAAGCAGGGAATAAAAATGGCACACACTCATTTGCTCTAAATATATCCATTTTTGAGGAAGGAGATAGAGAAGAAGTGAAATATTTTTTTTTTTCCCACAGAAAAGACCAATTACAATGTAAATGTCAAGTATAATGACCCTAATTATAGAAGCTGTTTGCATGAACTGAGAACTTCTGTGCTCCACAAGTTTTCACTGTCATAGCTAATGCTGATTGAACTCTTCTAATAGGAACTCTGGAATAGATGTAATGTCAAGTTACATTATACACAACATTATCTCAGTATGCTCGGAGGAGAAGGAATTGCAAAGATGAGTTGATGTTGTATCTATGCTAGCACTCTAATGGTAATGTTATGATAGGGAATGAAAAAGAATTATGTTCAGAAAAGCTTTAGTTTACATAAAATCCTGGAAAGTTCTGTAATGCTGACATTTAGAAGCAGTTCTGGAGATAAGTCTGTAAACGTCAATTCTGCAACTGGATCCATATACCCGTAGGCAACGGGTGGCAGAAACTGTAGACAGAACTAAACTAGATAAATCTGTTCAAGAAAAAAATATATTCTCAGCAGCTACCAAAACTTAAACGTTAAGATTAAAAAAAGAAAAAAAAAAGGAGGGAAGAGAGAGAGGTTGGAAAAACTCAATCATAGGAAAACAACAAAGGGCTCTAAAAGGGATAATGACATGATGTTTGCTCCATCCTCTGTAAGTATTACTCATGTCTGATTTTTGTCCACAGCATATTCAGCTTGATCAGATTCCAAGCACTAGCCTTCACACAACTTTCTTTAGTACTTCACTATCACTGTTACTGGGAAGGTTTTCATTGTGGCTGCCAGAATCTTTCCTGCTGTAGTTCAAACCCAAGACAAGAACAATACTTTGCTTTGCAGAAACCTTTTTTATTTTTAATATGTGTGAAGAGCATTACAACATCTTCTTTCAGTTTTTTTTGCTAGTCTCATAGAGACTAAACATACACAGTTTTTTTCAATCTTCCAGACAACTTACAATCTAATCACCTTCATAAAAATGAATTATAAGTAATTTCAGGTGCTAGACTCAGATGGTCTGTCATTTTTTTTTCTGATGGTTTTACAAGCACATTTTCCCCACTCAAAAATAAAGAAATAATAACAATCCCCCTCTCCCTGTAGTTTGAAAGATCCACACAAACAAAAGGAAGGAATGACTAACATTATTCACCAAATAAAAACTGTTCAACAGACTCATTAAGTGCTATTGAGATGTTGAAATCAGGGGAAAAGCGGAAGGGAAGGGAAGGGAAGGGAAGGGAAGGGAAGGGAAGGGAAGGGAAGGGAAGGGAAGGGAAGGGAAGGGAAGGGAAGGGAAGGGAAGGGAAGGGAAGGGAAGGGAAGGGAAGCGAAGGGAAGCGAAGGGAAGCGAAGGGAAGGGAGAAGAGAAAAGAAAAGAATTTAGCAACAAAAACACCTCGAACTTTTACGTCATTTAATTATTTCAACTGGCCGTCAAATATTGACTTCCTGGTCTCTCATGCACAAGTCTGAACAGTTGCAGCCCTGCCACTCCCAGGTCTCTGTGTATTGCAATTTTGATCACTGCTTGCCTTGGCATGGTGAATGGATATGTCCCTGAGTGCTCCTTTGACAATTCAAGACAGAAATGCCCAGGGCAGCAGTGTGATTTTCAAATCTCCATTTCAGGCATGACACATCTGATTCCAAAACCTGCTGTCTCTTCAAGGTCTGTATTAACCAGCACAACTGGTAACTTGGTGATTCCATTTTGAGGAGTTTCATTCTCTGGTCTTTACAGGGTATTCTTGGTGTAAATTTTCTTTTTCCTTATTTTCAACAACATACCATATTCCTCCCTTTAACATCTACTAGCATTTTTGTGCCATAACACAGGGTTTCAAGTAATTACACAAATCCCCCAAACTCTCAAAACAAATTTTGAAGTCTCAGTAGAGACTTTAGCAGAGACTTAAACTAGATATTTGCAGGTAGTGAAAAATTAATAGTGGCATGGCTATCCACCATGGTATAGGTTATAAACATTTGGTTTAAATGCTTCCACGCATTCTGTCCAGTTTTCACAAGTTCCTTCAAAGTGAAAATTCCAGCCTCACTGACAGCTACAGAGACACTGGCCAAAAAGCTTTCAAGTCCTTCGGCTCCTGGTCCCAGGAACAGAGCTGGCAGTCTGTTAGCTGAATAACAGCTTCTGGCGAATGCCAGTGTGCTTGCTACAGTTTACAGACTGTATTAACCACTGCTCAAAAATGCTTAATTTTATCAACAATCATTTTTCTACATGCCTGTGATTTCTCTGTCTGTAAACTGATTCAAATGTATCTTAGTGCACAAACTGTATCCTCTCCTGGCATGTGGCAGGTCAGATATACCTTATCACAAATAGGAGAGGGTTTCACTGGGAAAAAGTCTTCTTCCCTGCACTCAGTCCTGGCTGGGGTCCACCTTGTAGCAACTCAGTCAGTAGAAATTCATCCTTTATTCCCCTCTCCCCTAGCTGTTACCACTATCTTGGCTTCCCCAAACTCCTGCAGGTAGTCAGTCATAGCTGTTGCTTGATTTCCTTTAGTCAGACTCCTCCAGTGAAGTTCACAACAGAGATGGTTTAGATTTTCTGCATTAGTTCAAGGTTTTGTTACCCTGATGCCTCTGTATGTAAACACACCCTGAATTCAACCTAAACCTCAAACACAAGTCAATACTTACTTGAATATTTATAGGAAAATATTTGCTTCAATTTGATTGAACTGAAGTAATTGGCCATTCAGGTGTGCTTAATTCAAAATCAAGATAGAATAATTCATGACAATTTAGATTTGTTTCAGATGCTGGCAAAGCCTGATTTAGGTTGAATGGAAACAAAGTTTGAATTGAAGTAGGTCTGTAAGTCCAGGAAGCACCAAAGCAGGGCTATTTACTCTGACAGCGTTAATATCTTTGCAGTTGCAAATAATATCCTGATATCTTTTGGAAATGGCCGCACCCAGGGGCTCGTATAGACCTGCTAGATCACAACGTATTAAACATCCACTCTGTTGCTTGCGTGGGCTTAGCTACTGTGGTTAAAAACCATATTGTTGCTTTAAAATTTGCTCTGCAGACAAAGTCCTGAGCTCAGTTTTCAAGTCCCTTTTATTCCAGGGATGTCTTTGTAAACTGTAATGGTGACAGCCTGAGGCCACCATGCCTGGCAAACGTGAACAGCTTTTGATTTTTATAGAAATGAGCTGAGATTGCTCACTGAGTTTTCCATTGTTTATCAGACCTAGTAAAAAATCTGTGGGTGTCTCTATTCATAAAATATTTTCTATTTTTGTAGGGATCTTTCCAAAAAAAGAGAGAGGGAAAATGGAGGGGCGGGGGGAGCGGGATGAGGGAAAATATCTGGAACGCCACCAGTAGCAACAGTCAATGCAGTGAATGCCAAGAGAATGTTAGCACTGTTTGTGGAGGGTCCACTGCTTACCCCTATACAGTTCAATGCCTTTTCTGCCTCAAGGACAATGTTTCCTTGCAGCTCTATTTGTAAACAGAGTTGATTAAAGTTTACTTTTGTGAACAGTTTAAAACAGCCAAGAAACAAGCAGTCCTGAATGTAGGACATGCTTTTTAAAGTAAACATAGGTGTAAACTCAAAGTTCAAAGCATCTTTTTTTTTTTTTTTTGGTCAGAACCTCCACATCACATATTGGAGAGATATAGTAAGGACCTGTCCTTCTTTGGTGAAGGGATTCCTGAATATGCAAGTCATACTTTTTTCCAGTTTCCCATGTAAATTTTAAAACATTAAAACTATGTTCATTTAATTTTCTTACCTAAACTCACGTAGCCATCTACAATCTTTGTTAGGGTCTACATTTAACTATAAAATATTTTGTTTTACCATTCTACTATAGAGATGGATTTTGACTTACTATTTGACTCACTAGGTACTCATCAGTATTCTTCAGCAGTATTATACAGGTTAAACATAAATTGTATTGCATATAACTCTGCAACAGAATATCACACATGCAAGTTGATATAGCTAAACCATTTATATGATAAGTGATAGTCTGAGTTAAACAGGTCTTACTGACCAGATTTAGCATATGAAAGATTCAGGTCCCAGATTTACCTTGACTTCCCTCTAAGTCATAGGAAAGCAGAATTGATCTGACAAACAGAATAGGCAGAGAGGTCTGTATTACAGCCATCGTAGCCTTAAAAGGAAAGATCTATGGCTATGAGGTCTCTTAAGAAAGTTTGACTAAAAGTGGCAGAAAGAGCGGATCAGGACAGAAAACATGAAAATTAGGTCAATGACATACTACACTCTTCCAGCTTCAAGCCCTGGAAAGTATAATAGAATGGTCTTGCTGGATGTCACGATATGATTTCTTGATAGCAAGAGAAAAGATCATGGAGATATTTATGAAGTAAGAGGAAACATTTATCAAACATATGATGTTTTGGTGTCTTAAGAAAAGTGGAATCCTGTGATACATGTGAAGTTTGATCATATTATTTTTGAAAAGAACGAATTTTGATGAAATTTTCGCTTTTAAATTTTAGAAACTCGAAGAGATGTTTGCGTAATTACACACTCCTCTCTTTATTTACTTTTTATCCCCAATGTGATTCTCCTTCTTTTTTTTTTTTTTTTTTTTCCCCAAATTGGTTCCCCTTTTTTTTTTTTTTTTTTGTTCTAATGGTTAAAACAGCAAAAGAAACTGGAAAATTCAATTGCTGGTCAGAAAGACCTCTACTCCCCGCTAAATCCTACAGATTAAAATAAAATGTTCCATTTTATTATTTGTAACATTTCAAGCAGAAAAAAATTCCAGATGATCTACAGAGGTCTTTTCCAACCTCAACTTTTCTGTGAGCCTGTGATAAATGACTCCTTAACAAGTCAATGCTCTGACTAGCGCAAGAGGAGCCGAGTTGTCTGACTCTCTGCTTAACGCTTAGTGAGAGCCCTCTCAGGCTATCAGTGCTCTTGTGCCATTGTCTTGAAAAGGGACTAGAAAAGCAACTGCAGCCTGTTAACTCTCTTATGCTTCTGCCACCCATGGTGAAGAGTTAAGAGAAGCATCTTCAAAGTGAAAAGGTTCACAGGGAGAGACCATAAATCTATCTGAAATTGTTCTCATGGTGGTAGATTGCTGGTCTACTGGAACGCCACTGGGTTTGGTTTTGTTTAACAGCTTGGCATTCCACACACACACACACACACACACAAAAGAAAAAAAAAGAAAAAAAAATCAGACCTTTAATTTAGATGCATACCTTATGCCTTCAAGTTTGAATGCTTTCGTCCAAGACATTTAAAATGTACCCATTATTTCTGCAGATCACATAATCAGATAGCACTAATAATAATCTATCTAAATGTCTTTTCTTTCATCTAATGCATATTTCCTAGTCCTTGTGATTATTAAAAAAAATATAATGTGTTTCAACTGTTAAAGAATTAAAGAAAGTTAATACTACAATGGACTTTTCTTCCTGTTTAGGTATAAATTATTTTTTCTGACACAAATTTCTGAAGTAGGAGTTAAAGCCTGGTCCAAGCGAAACTAAACTTGCCATAGCTTTAACCCTGTTTGCAACGGGATGACTTTTCTTTTTTTTAATTTGAGAGCAAGCAAGGAGCAACATTTCACTTGTACTCCACTCACTATGGATATGGTTTCCGCAATTGTTACATGACACCTTAGTCTGTAGTAAAAAAACACACAATTCTGCACTGTATGTGAGTAGACTTAATCTCTGTTCCTCAGATAAGTATATTGTATTTCTATAACAATCTAACCATTCTTGGCAGGTTAGTAATAATAATAATAATAATGCACATTAATCTCTCTCTAAATGTATTCTGGGAGAAGGTCTGAAAACTAAGAGCAAACACACAGATTACCATCAGTTTAAAACCGAAGCAGCAGGCATGATCTCTTTCAGAATATGCTATGCCACACTATTCCATGCTCTTCACAGCACACATACAAACAAGCTTCTGAGCGGTTAATTTATTGAATTTAAAAAATTGTCTTAACAAAATCCACACAACACACTAATATGGGAATTAGAGTTACTGTTTAATATGAGATGGAAAGAAATTATGGAAGTCTTGAAAAGAACTACTTGGTTTGTTGTCCTTCTGTCCCAGAAGAATAGAGATGGCTTTCTGAGATTTCTTAAAGCTTATTTTGGCTGGAAAAGAATAATTGTACTTTGTTCTCTATAGACCGTTTATGGTGTTAAATTAATTTTCATGCATATACTGTTCCCCACATTAAGCTCTTTGGGCAGATTCAGCAAATCCCATGTACAAAATCTGCTAATTAGAGTTTGTCCAAGAATGGAGGCAATATTTCTATCTTCACTTAGTTTTCAAAAGTGATTCATGTAGGCTGGTGATAGAAAGTTAAAGTGGACAAAACAAAGCCAAGCCTCCATACCATGCTGCTAGACTTACTCTTTGAATAAATTCCATGCCTATTCATTTTTGCCGCTGTATACAATATAGATACTCTGCTGATTGAATTCTGTTGAGGTCAGGGCATAATTTGTTATAAAATGTGTTGAGATGAAAATGTGTTCTGACTACTGTTGCACAATGGTATATTTTAAAGATGCCTTGAAAGCGCAAGGAAATAAATTAAAGACACTGTTTTTAGATATATTCACCTGTCTTGAGACTGAATCAAATTCAGTCCTTTGGCAGACTTGATGGAAGCTGGGCCAGTAAATGTCATGTATGAATTTGGTCTGTTGAGTAGACCAATGTAGAGACCTTCAGTTCACTTGATTCCATGTATTATGAAACCAAAAGAATAACAGAATATATCTGTAATACAATTAGATCCACCCCTTCCACATGATTAGTCAGGCCACCAAATTTTGTTTGAGACCTGGTCAAACCCACCTAGCATAGACACAGAGGGCTCACTATGAATTAGACATTGCTCTCTCCTTCTCCTGGGTCAACCTTGTTGCCTTTCTCATACTCTTAAACTTGTCAGCGTTGTTCTCTGCAGCCATGAAGGGCTGAGGTTCCTTCTTCACAAGTTAAAAATAGACACAGGAGAATGACCTGTGCGTCATGGTGGACGACATGTTGACCAGGAGGCAGCAGGGTGCCCTTGTGGCCAAAAAGGCCAGTGGGATCCTGGGGTGCATTAAGAGGAGTGTCTCCAGCAGGTCGAGGGAGGTGATCCTGCCTCTCTACTCAGCCCTGGTGAGGCCACATCTGGAGCACTGTGTCCAGTTCTGGGCCCCACAGTACAAGAGGGATGTGGACCTGCTGAGTCCAGCGCAGGGCCACGAGGCTGATCAGGTGCCTGGAACATCTGCCCTATGAGGAGAGGCTGAGGGAGCTGGGCTTGTTCAGCCTGGAGAAGAGAAGACTGAAAGGGGATCTAATCAGTGTGTATAAGTACCTCAAGGGAGGCAGTGAGGAGGATGGGCCTGCCCTCTTTTCATTGGTGGCTACCGACAGAACTGGAGGAAATGGCCTCAAACTGAAACACCACAGGAACTTAAGGAAAAATTTCTTTACTGTGAGGGTGACAGAGCCCTGGAACAGGCTGCCTAGAGAGGTTGTGGAGTCTCCTTCTCTGGACATCTTCAAGACCCACTTGGATGCGGTCCTGTGCCATGAGCTCTAGGTGGCCCTGCGTGTGCAGGGGGGTTGGACTAGATGACCTCTAGAGGTCCCTTCCGACCTTAAGCATTCTATGATTTTATGATTCTGAATCACATCCTAATGGATTCTCACAGAATCTAAGTGGTCCATATGTCTCCCATCAGTTCTGAAATCCTTACATCTCAGAGGGGATCAGTGTGATTCTCCTGAATATAGCACAGCATAGTTTTCTTGGTGTAAATGAAAGACCAGCCTACATGAAGATGAGGAAGGTTAGGTATCTAGTATTCCTTATGTAGTTCTTTACAATACGCCTGTAACAACAAAATGCTGCAATGATGAGTAAGGCACCTACCACTGCATAGGATCTGTGCCAGGGCACCACTGATGCCATAGGAGGTACTGTGAAGAGGTGGGAATTTAATAAGAGAGTGGGATATTCCATCAACAGTCAACTATAAGTATGCTCCCTAAGGTAACGGAAGAGGAATATGCACATTTATGAGGCACTCATCCTCGAAGTTTTAACACTGAAGAAACACGTACTAGTGGCAGTTTCTGTTTTCAAAGGTTAAAAAACGAAAAGAAATCCAAAGACTCCAAAAGAACTGTGCAATAACTTTGCAAATTCTGCATTAAACAAAGCCAGAAGGAATGTTTTATTAACCTAAACTGATGATTAACTGTGAAGTGACAGGGAAAGAGAATAGAAGAACACAGGAGAAACTATTTGTTCTTTATTTGTCATAAATAAATAAATGAAACACTGCATTCTAATACTGATAAGAAAAAAAAAGTAATGATTTGATGAGTGTGTGATTGCTTCTGGGCAATAAATGGTAAGAATTTTTTCTTGTTAAAACAGCATATTTCTTCCAGGGTTGCTACATAATCATTATAAACATCTCTTCATTTCTGATAATTTGAAATAACAAGATCCTAAGCAGCTTGAGTTCAGACTCAGTTCTGAAAAACTGCTGTGCTACTATGCCCACATAGAACTAATGACTGTAAACTAGCATACTGTGTCATGTCGGGTCTCATTTAGCAGTCCTCTTTGAGAAATTATGCTTAATACTAATAAAAGAAGTAATAATTTAAAACATAGCAGACTTCTGGTTTCATTTTAGACAATAAAATTCCTTTGTGAGCTAGTGATATTGTGTTTTACAGACACTAAAATAGCAGTCGGGGGACAAATGTGTCATTTAGAGGAAGACTTTGAAAGATGCTATTATCAGCACTCCCCAGCTAGCTGAGCTTTGATATGCTGCTATAAAATTGATCAGTGCATCTAGACAGGCTTTGGGACAAAGAATTCCTACTTGTGTAGCCAGGCATTGGAATACAAGACTTGATTTAAGGATACTCAGTCCTGCTTTTGAAAGAAATGCTTCCAAAGCCTGTGTAGCAGAGGATATCTTTTGAATAGCTCATATGAAGTGTCTGAGTTTGAAAATCTTAATTCCTTCATATGAACTATTAGACAGGTCTCCTAAGGAAGTGAGATGTGTTTATGAGTGTCCTTAATAAATTTTGAACTCCTCGGCCAACTTCAGGACTTTTAAACAAAGAAGTTAAAATCTTTAAGATATTGTATCTACAAATCTCTTAAAAGTGGAGATCAAGCTTGAGAAAATAGATTCTGTGAGGACAAAAAGGTTCAGCACACAATAAATAATAAATTTTCTGATAGGAAAGAAGAATTGTGAGTACATGAACAGCTTTAGCCAAATCTTATACCACAGAATCCAGTCACAGATGTCAAGCTGGTCCTATTTTTCCCACTGCTCATAGAAATTGATTTTTTTGATGATTTTCTCCCCAGTACTTACCTAGTTCTGTGTCTTGTGATGTTTATGTAATTAGTTTCCTGAAACATGTTTCAATTTCTCCATCATGGCCTCTTAGCATTACTAGGAAATTCATAAGCAAGTCAATGTGAGATGCTGGTAGACATTCCCAGCCAACCATATATAGGTGAATCCAGCCTCAGGAGTTCATAATTTAAATCTGCAGGCCCTCTCCAGAGCATCTCACTTAGAAAGCACTAGCAAGTAAATTTCTGTGTGGTTTGTCAAGCTATACTCATACAACTTGACTACAACTAGTCATACAAACTTGTTGAGGTAGCTCTCAACAGGGCCTGGGGCAACTTTGCGTGTTTATGGACAGTGCACAACAGGATTTTCTTTGGCCAATGTCACCTGTGTGGTTCTTTGGATCAAAGCAAGTGAAAACTTTTATCTCAATATGTGTTTGCATCCATTATTCATGCACATATAAAATAAAATATACAGTATAATTCAAAACAAGTAAGGATAATATATGTTTTCCCTGCCTCTGTATTTATTTTGCTGACAGGGGAAACAGTGAGATTGGACCAACAGCTGAATGTCACAACCCTGTTCAGATATTTAATCTTCTTTCAATTTGAAGAATAGGACAAAACAGCTATGAAATCTAGAGTAGCGTGCCCAAAATGAAATGCTGGAGTCAATATTTTCCTCTAGAAAACAAACAACAGTAAAGATGGTCATATCCAAATTTTGCTAGCTAAGACTATCTCTAATTACAAAACATATTGCAGGATTAATTTTAAACTAGAAGTTTAAATGCCCTCTCCCCCTTCTCTCCTATATTATGCATCTCTATTTTGAAATTCACAATCCGTGAAAGACAAGAAGAACCACATGATCTGAAAGTCTCATCCCTGCCACACAGACCCTCACTCAACCACAACTGCTCCTGGCCCAACATCCTGGCTGATTCAGTGAATACTTTTGGAGGAAAAAAACACCTTGATTGATTGATTGAAGAAGTGTAATTTTGTGCCCATTGCAGTATATGGAATGACTTCCCCATACTCTTTTTATGTAATTAGTACCTAAGTGTTTGGCTGTGACTTGCCTTCAGCAAATCTGAAGAAACACAGAGGAACGTCATATTTGCTTTACACATCTCTTTGTTGGGCATCCCCAGTGATGTTATTTGATGAAGTGGTTGTTCTCTAGAGTTCTGAGTAATTCCTCATTTCATCAGATGTGACCAGAGCTAGATTCAAAATGACATCCAAACAGATTGTAATCTAGGCAATCAGCAGCACCGCTACAGATGCAAAAATAGTAGAAAATGCCAAATTTACCAGACTGCAGAATCAGATAAGGATAAGATGCAAAAAGGATAAACCAGACCCTCCAACAGAGCAAATTCATTTGCCAAGTGCAAAAATGAGCACTAACAGATGGAACTGAGCTATAGTGACTTTATCAGTTGTATCATCTGTACTTCCAGTCTACAGAAGTAGTTTCAGACTGTTAAATGTGACTGCTTGTGGTCCATAGATTATTGCTAGGGAATCCATGAAAGACCAGCAAGAAATATCTGCTGTCAACAGCTTGTACTGAGTCTACTGGAGAAAGCACTTCCTTTGAAAAAAATTACAGAATTACAAACCAAAAAGAGTTAGAAACCATTGATTTAAGAGACCATTACTTTTCCCTACACTGGCAAACAATCGGACAGCTAATTCTGAGAGAGAGGGCAAGTTAAGCCAAATGGCAGAGAAAAAATATAATGAGGAAATTATAATGCAAAAATACCTGCATAAAGAGTTATCAAAAATAACATTTTCCCCAAGAGACTTAGAATGAAAATTCATTTTGTTCATTCTTTTCTGCCATTCTGCCTGAATATATATTTGAGTTACATGGAAGTATATGGAACCAACTACAATAAAGTCAAGGAAATATAACATGCCTTCACACCTGCCAGCACAGGGAAGTTAGACTCCAGACTAGGGAATTCTCTTTTTAGGAAATCTACTGACCATTTCATTCAAATGGCTTGCCTTTGAAGTGAAGGACTGGACTTCACTATGATACATCCTCTGTATAGTGGCCAGAGTAGCCTAGCGTTTCTGGATGTTTGGAAATGCAGTTTATCATCCAAGAGGAAGAGGACAATAGGATGGTTCTAAGAGTGAAAGTCCATTGCCCAAAGCAATAGAATTGGCTATTACAACTTTTTAACCTCTGCTCCCTGCCAAAAAAAAAACCAAAACAAAACCATNAGACTAGGGAATTCTCTTTTTAGGAAATCTACTGACCATTTCATTCAAATGGCTTGCCTTTGAAGTGAAGGACTGGACTTCACTATGATACATCCTCTGTAGAGTAGCCTGGCGTTTCTGGATGTTTGGAAATGCAGTTTATCATCCAAGAGGAAGAGGACAATAGGATGGTTCTAAGAGTGAAAGTCCATTGCCCAAAGCAATAGAATTGGCTATTACAACTTTTTAACCTCTGCTCTCTGCCAAAAAAAAAATCAAAACCATTCTTCACAGGAATGTCCCTGTTTCATTTGGTACTTTCCATTTGTGCTACATATTTTCATAATTCCCTTCCAATAATTTCTAGAGTTTTGTATAACATTTCAGAGTTTATCTCAGTTCATGATCTGAAAATTTATCTAGAACTTGCTGATGTACATCCTATAATTTAGTCACACTGAGACGGCAAAGGGAAAATATAACTGAACATTCACTCCAAATGAATCTCACTTTTGAGTGGTCTGACTTGGTAGTCAAGCAGTCAGACAAACAGAGCTGGCTTCAAGACAGCTGAAATACAATTTCATGAACTTTGATTTTGATTTTCTGGATTTTTTTTCTTTCTTCTGAAAGCAGACATTATTTGCCCAATCTGACTAGAATTTGTGCACAGCTATGATTACCCTGCCCCCTCCAAATGCTTTCTTGAACCTTGAGCTTACTATTCACCACCAAATTTAACCCAACTCTCCTCCAGTCAAAAAGCTTTTTGGCAAGCCTTTAATCTTTCTGCTTTAGCTGAAATCTGTTTTCAGACTAAATAACTAAGTTAAAGCTGAAAACTATTATAAATCAACCCACATTAACATTTTTTCTTCAGAATCAGTGCCTATGGATTTCTAAAACACATGTAAACTGGTCTTGTGATGGAAATCATAAATTTACTATGTTTCTGGAAGAACAGAACAGAGCCTAGGCTACCAACCTTGCTCTGTTACTGGAAACAGGCTCTCACAACACTGAAACAAGGATGGTGAAACTCAACTGAAGTAGAAGCAGTGCATATAACTTCTATGGCTATATGCAGCAAGACCATTTTTATACACTATTAGAAATGCCTAATCTTCTGGTTGTCCCTTAAATTTTAGTTTTTGTACTCTTCTGATTCAACTTTCTAAAGATCCCCAAAGTAAAACTCAAAATTTGATGACTTTTCACAAAAGTGAAAAATGGATCAACATTTTTTTTCCTTCTGATGGAGGCCTAAACCATTACATCAGTACAGATGTCTGGATTACACATTAGATGCTTTGATTCTAGTTTCACTCATGGGAAAAAATAAAATTAAACTTTAAAAATATATCTGGTCCATAAAATAATCATTGCCTTGTTCTTCAAATCTCTATCTTGGATTCACATACTCCTCATTATTCAGAAGAGTCAGCCAGTGAGCACAGATACATTCCTTTGTATCTGGGGCCAACTATGCCCTAGTTTGAGGTCTTAGGAGGAATTAAAGGTGAAGCAATGGCTACTCTATGTTACTACTGGCAACCAACCATTTCTCCTCCTTGTTCATGGCAGCCAGTCCTTGTTCACTTCTGCAGTACAGAGGCCTCATCTATCTGTTCATGCCTATACCTATTAAACCTGATGGACAGGCTGCTTGGAGCTGTTGTTGGTGCTGGTTTGTGCTGGGGCTCACCTGGAGTCCAGCTTTGCTCTCACATGACAGCACTGGAACCCCCTTCCAAACGGACCCAAGTGCTGCAATGCAGCCTAACACCTACTCACATGTGTATTTGCCCCATCAATCAACACCCTTCTATGAGGTTGAAAATGCTCAGAGCATCAGGAATATTTACCTCCCCATAAAAAGTACAATGAAGTTACATCCCTCTTGCACTGCAGGCTGAGGAGGATGGGAGAGGGGCATCACCATCTCCATAAGCAGGTTAGTTCACAACCTGTGTCCCTCACACTGTTGCCTCACTTTCAGGGAGCTGCGAGTACTCATTTTAAGAGCAACCACCCCATGAGAGCATTTCTGTGTTGACTTGAACAGGAATGAATTGCAATAAAGGGATATTTCTCTTCTGCTCTTAAATCTTGCTTATTCTAACTCCACACAGCACTCGGTGGAGTCTGAGTTCTCTGGTCACAAGTGCTAGCTCCGCATTCCTGGGGAAGCAGGGCACACTGGTCTACGCAGTGTTTTAAAGAAAGGTAGAGATCTTTATGTGAGAATGAAAATGTGACTGGGTGTCAGGTTGTCTGAATAAACAAATGTTTTGCTATTAACTTCAGCACCGAGCATTTACTGGAGGCAATTCACAAAGGATATTAGAGGACATTATCTTTATATGCAGAAACATCTGTATGTGTTTTCCTGCAGCAAACGTAACATATTTGCAATTAAATGTTGCTCTTAAGAAACTGAGTTGAAAGTTCACCATAAGGCAAGCTTAAGAATAGCACAAGGAGGCATTTTACAAGTTTCCACATGTAGCTTTGCCTTTTCACTTCCACCTGGATCATTTGTATTCCACTCCTTGCTATCTTTGAAACAAAGGCTGTCTGCCACATCCAATTATCTCAGAGTTTTGTGATATACTACAACCACATGGGGATGAGGATGAAAACAGTAAACTCCCATATATTTATGGCAGACACTCAAGCAATGGGAAACTTTTTTTGAAGTCCTGCAGTATGACTGAAGCACATAGTACATCAGCAGGAGCTGAATTTTGTTCATGAAAATGTGTGTAAAAGATGAAGAACATTAACAAGCTTTTCATAGAACAGATTCACTGGCAGAATATGACTTTGTTTTTCCTAAAATAGATGTATTGTTTTTCAGTCTTGTTTTTCATTTTTTCTCATTAAAAAATAGCAATTAATAGAAAAATGATGGAAGTTAAGTGTCACCCAAATGCATGATTTGACGAAAATGTGAAAATGTCATGAGCAAAGCATTGCTGCCACCAATGTACTGAGGACTGATGAAATGACCTAATGGGTCTCTCATCTGTATTTTCCTTTATTCATAAGAAGATTGACAACATTCTATAATATAGAAGAAAACTGGTACAACTGTGGTGTGTCGTGATATGAAAGACTCTGTTCCAAGACCATAAAAAAAGGATAATAAAATAAAAGAAGGACTAAGAGTTGCAGTCAACCAAGACTGCATATGTATCCACTAGTAGCTTCTTCCTTGAAACAAAATCTATACTTTCCTTTTGTAAACCAGTACAAACTAAAGTAAGATATATGTGGAAATATCACAGAATCACAGAATGATTAAGGTTGGAAGGGACCTCTAGAGGTCATCTAGTTCAACCCCCCCTACTCCAGCAGGGAGACCTAGAGCACGTATATATCTCAAACTGAGTAGGTGTTGTTACTGTTTCATTCCTATGACTCAGTCCATAATCATAATCTTTTAAAATCCATCAAACTTGATGCTGAAATTTAAAATAAAGTAGTAAATTATGATGACTATGTTCCTGTGATCTAGCATTCATGCATGTGTGCAGTTACTGGTTAAAGCAAGGTCAGATTTTCTGTATTTTTGTTGTCAGAAGACTCCCTTTGTAGTATTAGCCCCATAGTGGGAGAAATGCAGACCTTCTGATTCTCAGCTATAGAATCTTTTCAAACTTCACAAAAAAATTGAAAAGAGTGTGAGACATCTGATGTGCCATGAAAGTTAGCACATTCCCTGTTTAAAACAAACAAACAAAAAAAGCCCAAAGCAGCTTTCCCTAAGCTTCTGACTGAACAACTGTGGTGTTTGGACTGTCTCTTCAAAAAGGTTGTAGGTCTGGGTCATTCTGGTGCCTCTGTTTGTCTCTGTGAAGATGACGCTGATCCCTGGGAAATTGTGTGTCATGGATTTCAGGAGATAGATAGTCCCTTCTTTAATAGTCCCTATTTTAAAGAGATGAAAGGGAATAGAAGCTGTGGAATTTAAAACAGCCTTTTTTTCACATACACACTGTGAGAGAATTGCTCAACCAAGGGGAAATTAGAGAAAAACTAGGGCCTAACAGAAATCATGGTATTACAGAGGCTTGCTTCAGGTGAGACACAGTCAGCACTTCTAGGATGGTTTGTATGTACGGAATCTACTTCTCCACGATTCTGTTGGCAACACAATCTGCCCTCCTAGCACACATTAATTAAGGAAAGCAATCGGACCTATGGTTGACAGACTGTTCGTGAACCCGGTACTGCCAGAGTCGGGCCTACAGTTAGCACAGTATTTGGTATCCCTATTAAGAGATGAGTCCAGCTGCCCCAAGTCCCTCTAACCTTTCAGGATCAGCTGGAACACAAGGGGATTCATCTCTTACCGAATTTGCCCTGCACCACATCAAACTGCAACAACACACGCACAGACACGCACCCACATGTGCACTGCAGACATCCAGAAATCTGGATCTGTGACAGGTGCCATTTTCTTGCATTTTCTACCTGTGCTGTCTGGCTGCAGGCAGCAGTTGTCCTGAGAAACCCATGGTGAACTGGATAGAAACCCATGGTGAACTGGATATGCTGCCTACTACAAGGACATAACTTGGCAGAACTAAAAGTGCCTGGGCTTCATGCAATGCAGCAGCCTCTGGTTCCAAGCCAATGTGGCTGGGCTCCCTCAGGGTCAGCTGCTTCCTTTTTTGCCTCCTCCCCCATCCTCCCTCCAGCTGGGCATGAGGATGGTTCTCTCCCTCTTTGACAGCCTCCTAGCTGCTCCCTCCCAGCCCAGGTCTGTTTGTTATTTGCATAGGGACAGCTTGTTATGGATTTGCTCCTTCACCTTTTCCACTGGGTCATTGAAAATCTGGAGTGTGAGGCATTTCCTGTCATTAGCTATTCTCCTGGTCATTTTTTTTTTCCTGATAAATATTCAAAGCTAATGAAGTCAAACTGCTTGCCATCAAACCATCAGGATATTTGGTACCTTGAAAATAGTTCAGCCTGAGCCTGTAATATTTTCTGTAGGTTCTAAGGTTTATTTGAAGATATTTCTTGCACTCTTTTTCTCTTTCTTTCTCTCTCTCACACATAAACCTCTAGATTAAAGATTAAATATTTTGAGAAGTATTTATATCATTAGTTTTTAGTTACCACAAGAATGAACACAAAGGCAACCACAAAAGAAGACAATGAAAAGCCAGCACTCTCTTATAATCCTTTGCCATCAATGTGTTGATTAAAGAAAATGTTAAACTGTAGGGTATCAGCCAAGACTGGAGAAGATCTGTTGCTACAATGAATTAAAAAAAAAATCTAATTACACTTTGCTTGCATCTTTACTGAATAAGAAATACAAAAGGAAATGCATCTTTGTTGTGGTTCAGATTTCCTCATCCTGTTCAAATCTGCTCTTAATTTAGAAATATGCTGGTTTCTGCTTTCATATTTTCATTAAAAGTTGCTTAGACTTCCTGGATCTAAAGGAAGCCTTAGGATTGTCCAGGAAAGCAGATGTCTCTTGAAACAGAGCACTCAAGCTCCTGGGATGCAGGGGAACAAATTCAGACATTATGTATGGACATGGCCAGGACAATTTTGGCCTTCCCCTTTTTGGCTTCTCCACTACCCTCCTTTCACTCTGCATTATTCTGTCCCTCTGTTTTATTTTTTGTTCTCTTTCTCTTACTTATTTACTCTTTCTTATTTTCTCTATCATTTTTTTAAAGCTTCATGTTCTTTCTTCATCTTCCACTTCATCCACTCATCCTTCATATATTTTGTCTTGCAATTTCTTTTGAACATATTTAAAGCCGCAGCAGTTCAATTGACGCTCCTGGGAGAACAGAGAGAGAAGAACCCTTCTCTCTCAACCCTTACTGTTCAACACAAGGAAATATACCACAGTCTGAGAAAAGCATGTCTACCATCTGCAGAACATAAAAGACCTGCTGGTAGGTCATATGGTGTTGTGAAGAAAGAAGAATTGTTAGGTGGGAGTTAACCAAATACATGCATTTGTTGAAGGAGGACCCACTATTTCTCTAATGCCCTTAACTGAGACTCGCTTTAACTCTCATATTTCTGAAGCTTAGTTGTCCATTACTGTGCAGTATGGATTTCATGGATCAGGAAACAAGAAGCTAGGGTTTGTCACTGATGATATAGGGCTGAAGTATTCAGCTGTTTTTTTTCTGCAGTGGGTCATAGCCCGCAAGGGTAAAAAATCTGCGCTATGGATAATATCTGGTTATTTACAATATCTACCAATGTGTTTTTCTTGTGTTGTTTTTGAATCTCTGTCCTGATGATAGGCCAGCCTTGTGTCTCAGAGAGCTAAAAGCAACTTTTAAGAGGAGGAAGCTACTGGGATCTCTGCTGACAGAGCTAGGACTGGTTCTCAGGTAGTGGTCAAAGTAGGCATGCATCAGTCTAAAATGTCTGGTAGAAGATGTAGATGTGTCAGGATGCAATTTCAGGTTTTAGAAGGATTTTATTCAAATCTATAGCAGATAAATACATTTGTGCAAGCCTGAAAGGTAAGCTATATATGTCTACAGGTCACCGTTCATGCTGCAATGGTTTTGCTGCTTTAACTGTGCTGTGTGGATAAAAACAAGTATAAATAGCTTTGCCCATATTGTAGTTTTCTTCATGAACTTTGTGTTACACTGATAAGTTCATCAGAAATGCTTAGAAATTGGACTTCTTTCTTCAAATACAAATGATTTAAAAAATCTCAAGTTGGGGTGAAAATCAAAAATATCTTTACTTTTCATATCTAATTTTGTGATAAAA
This sequence comes from Crypturellus undulatus, assembly GCA_013389825.1. Lineage (NCBI taxonomy): Eukaryota > Metazoa > Chordata > Aves > Tinamiformes > Tinamidae > Crypturellus > Crypturellus undulatus. The sequence goes on along the minus strand of VWPW01017294.1, from coordinate 176,132 downwards.
ATGGTACAAAAATGCCCATAAGAAAGGAAATTTTGACATAAAAATAAACATTGAACTGACAGCATATCTTTTAAAACAAAGTTTCATAGAATTCTTCATTCACATGAAATCTTTTAGTTTTGGTTTAGTGAAAACAGTATCTCTCAATGGAAGCATTACTTGGGTTTTTCTTTTTTTTTCTTTTTTTCCCCTGACTGACTATTTGGAAAAGATACAGGTAATTTCAGGGATGTTCTTTAGATCCTGGGTGGACTTTGCAGAAGTTTATTGTTTGCAGTGTAATAGCAAGTGTGGTATTTCACCTACAACAGATTTCCCTCATAGACAATGCTAAGCTTGTATGAGTACTTTTCTTCATCAAGCATCTGCTCAGTCAGGAAGCGATTCTATGTCAGTGCAAAGACGCATTCTGTATTTGATGGGAAGTAAACAATCCTACGTACTGAATCAATGTTAAAAGTAAAGAAAGCATCTAGTGAAAGGATGCTTCGGATTATTTTGCAGATTTTTCCTCATACACATGTAATTGATTCTCATTTCACTATCTTACCTTCCAATGCACCTTGTATTTTAGCAGTGACATTAGTCAGAGGACAGGACATATGACAAAACAAGGAATGTGGACTTAGAAAAGATGATAATACTGCAGATACTTCTATTACTGGCCTAGGTGAAAGACCGAACACTGCTTCACTCCCTGTCATCCCCAAGCATTTGCTGTTCTAGAGAAGCGTGTTGTTCTGAATGCTTTCCACATAAGCTTTTGTTTAAAGAAAAAGAAATCATGTAATATTTATGCTTTTTAAACAAAGGACATATTTTGACTTATAAAACTTGAACTGAAACAATTAAATGGGAAAAAGAGTACAGTTTGTATCAGTAATTTACTATAATAGTTCCAATGTTTCAGACATCAATAAATTTAATTGGTTGCTATTTAATGTCAAAATAATTGCTTCAGAATGACATCAATTTGCCATCCTAAAGAAAACAAAAGTAATAAACCTTTCACTTTTTACATTAAAGATTCTTTCACACTAGTTCATAATACAAAACCTAGTTATATAATACGCTAGTGTAAATATTTAAAAAGGACAGCTAAATTATCTTTGCCGAGGATGATCTGTTAACCTCTATTAATCCATCTTTTATTACTACTGTAAAAGGAAAATATTAACTAAATTTATCAAATCCTGGATACATTTAAAGATCTATAATAATGTAGTCTATATTTTTCCTTCACCTTACAGCTTTCTAGAATGCTTGCTTTCTTCAGAAGAGGACAAAAAGCCAAGGCCAAATGAGAACAGTGCAAAGTTTAACTACTGACCTATATAAAAGATTTCAGTTTACTTTCAGTCTTTTCCCTAACTCCCATGTGTACTTGTTCCCTTGTAGATAGAAATGTCATTGCCAAGAAAGAAAAGTCTTTAAAAGTGATCAGATAGGATAGCAGTCTGCAAAATGAGAATCTGCAAAGAAGCAGGCGTTTTTTAGATTGGGACAAGAATGAGAATGAAATGATTTTGGTAAAACTGGCAGTATGAAGTTGGCCTGATTGTAGGATTGGGAACAGGATGAGAAATTTATCCAAAATGTTGACAAAACATAGAATATTTCTCACTGTGCATCTTGTTGACTAATGGCCATTGCAACAGACTGGGCAAATCACTGAACACATACACATTTCTAAAAGTTAATAGGTTTTGACTTACAACTTTACAAAAGCTCTAAAAAATCTGTTCAACAGAATAAATAATGTTCAATGAGAATCATAAGTTGTGTTTTCAGTAAGAATGGAATTAAAATTACATCTAAATTGTTGCACATAGAATAGCATAAAAAGTAGAACTAATCCATTATCGAGGAACTAAATAAACACTGGTACTGTGATATGAGCCTAAGGGCCTACCCACACAGATTCCTTTTTGGGATCTGGGCTTGGTTAAAACTAGAAAGGCAAAGCTTTATCTGAATCTCACTCTCCTATAGACATACAGGAGATATATAAGCCAAACGTGAATTTGGCAAGCATTCTGATGTGCTCCAGGTATGAGTTTGGACTCATCCCTAACTACAACTATGAGAACTAGGTGCTACTTATAGCAGAGTGGTGTAATGGCTGGAAATTAAAAGGAACCAGAACAGTACAGAAATGCGTACAAAGATGAAAAACCTTATATTTCAGTCATTTTTTTTTAATGACTCAATGTTGTAAGAGTCTTTGGAGAATGGCCAAATAATTTATTTACGAAGCTCTTAAGCTCTTATTTTGAAGCTCTTAAGGCTATTCCTAACATAATCACATAGTCAGTCAATAGTTTTCTCCCCCTCAATGTTTAAAAACAACTGTCATTTCACATCATGGACAGCTTGACAAAATACTTGACAGCAAACATTTATATTGTCTCTGAAGGTCACATGTGATAAAGTCATATGAAGCTAGACGCTCCTTGTAAAATGCTGCTATTAATCATAGTGGGCCCCACCTTGCAAAATGAGGAATATTCCTGAGGGACTGCCTTTCTCCTTATTGATTCCACTGTGGCCGGAGATAGCCTAGCAGCTTACGATCACACTGAGGGCAGAAGGTGCAATGCGCATCTGTGCCACATTGTACTGTACTGAGAAAAGGCAAGAGGCCAGGCAGAAGCTATAAGAAGTTAGTAATAACAAAGAATATGGTCTAAAATTTGCTAACTTGGGAAACTTGTGGTGTAAATAGGCATGAACTAACTTAGGAAAGAAGTCAATAACAGGGGCAAGGACACAAAGGGATCTGAGACACAACATGAGATCATGAAGTTGCTCTAAAGATTATTAGATCATTGTATTTACAGTGGCTTGTGTAACATTGTTTGTCTGCCTCACAGTGCTTAGGCATTGAAGTAAAGACTGCTTCATAAATATCGTAATAGTACTTCACAGATCAAGAAGAACTACGGGGAAAATATTTGAAAAATTATTTAAAATAACGTACTTCACCACAGTGTATACCTAATTCTAAATATGCCTGTGTCGCAGAAAAAAATAAAAGTCAAAAAATTGTATGGTATACTGGATTTTAATCTATAAAGAAGATTAAATTCAAAGTTTAGCATTATAAAAGAACAACAAATGCATTTTAAAACAAACATACAAGATAACACACAGTAGCATCTTGGTTCCTCCTGCTGTCAAAGTTTAAAAGTACTCATTTTCTCGGATACAATTCCATTGCATACACTGTTTGCTATCACTTCAGCATATATTCATATGTAGAACTAAAATAAAACATTCTTATTTGCAATAAAGCTTTTCCAGGTACAAGCTCCAGCCAGAGTGCTATTACAATTAGCTAGTCACATGTCCAATCCTACACATTATTTAAGAAAACCAGAATGAAATCACTGCTTGTTGCAACATTCCTGCCTTTTCATGTTAGTTCTTAGATGCCAGCAATCCATCTACCACTGCATCGATCAATCTAGCTGCTTGTAACTCACAGTTGTTCAAGGGTTGAGCCCTTTTACTTAGGTCTCTGGCTCTAAATTCACATCCATAAGTTCTTATTCCCCTACTGCACACACACACACACACACACACACAGAAAGAGTTAGGAGAATGAGGGGTAAATGACAGAAAAGGTATGAAAACTTATGAGAACTTCTTCCAGAAAGCAAGACAACGCCTCAGGCAAGGGCAATGTGAGCAGCCCCTCCCCATGGCAACTGTTCATTATTTGTTCGGTGATAGCTTTAGCTCTTAGTAGACCCAGAGGCAAATCAAAGAGTTGATGGGGGCAGCCAGGTGTGGGGGAAGAAAAGGCTGACAAATCTGTTTAGTTTCCTCTGTCTCTTTATAGTTAGATTTACGGTCCTGACCCATGTAGGTTCCTCTTCTGCTTTGCACTTCAGGCAGAAGCATGTGGCCTACCTGTCATGTTGAGCCAGACTTAAGTGACATTACAATCTACCTTGCTCCTTCTTGGTTTGCTGCATTAATAACTCAAAGAAAAACAAGCAGGATAAAAAATCCTACCAAAACATATAATGGAAGGCTCCTCAAAAATGGATAAAAGATACATTTTTCTACAAGAGTCTTAATGGTAGTATAATTTGTTTGAATCCATTAGTGGTTGCATTCTCTTTGCCTGATCTTTGAAAAGCATAATAATAAAGCTAAAATGAAACAAAACATTGCCACCAGTGAAAAATGGGTTCACTTTGAAACTGCAAAAAACAAGTCAACAGCAATTTACACACTTCCCTTGGTCCTGGAAACCTGAAACATCCAACATTGCTTGGACAAAATTGAGAATACAGTAGGCCTTTCATCATTGTTCCACTTAAATGATGGTATTGATTAAAAAAAAAAAAGATATACTACTGAAACCAAAATATGCAGAATCACGTTTCTATACTAATGTTTTTAAACAATGTTTTAAAAAAGTTTAAATGCAAACTTATACATATCTAACACGTACTACATATTTCAGACAACAGAAGGCACATACATTGTATGTGATAATTTTTCAAAACTAACCATTACATTTTCACAGATTAAAAAAAGTCTGTTTAAATATTTCATTTCTACAAAGTGAATTTACATTTTAAAGTACAAAGTGCAAATACTACAGTTGTTTTTATTGCCTTTTGGTGAGGAAATCTCCCACGTCAAAGAGATCTGCCTTGGATCAATAAGTTGTTCACCCTTGCTTCTTAGAAACTTGCTGAAAGAAAGACAGTTGGAAAAAATGCATTATTACTGCTGTTTTCAAGAAATCAAGTACGAACAGTTATATATATTTCATCAGGGTGCCCTTGCTACTATCAGAAAAGAGTTCTGTACAAATACAAATGTAAAATAATCCTGACGTAGTCCTTCATGCTGTCTACAAACAAGGAGAATAGCAACATCATTACCATCTCTTACCTATGGCCTCTTTAAATCTATGCCTGCTAAATACACAGTTTTATCAATTACTTGGGTATGTCCCTGGTAAAATACAGTTTTCTATAGCATGTGATGCATAAGAGATGGGTTCTGGCCAAAGTCTTATGAATTTAATCTTATGATTCATCTTATGAATCTAATTTCTTTGTAAACTTTTTGATAGACTGCAAAATACCCTCTGGATTTCATGGATATTGTGTGTGTGCATGTGTGTGTATGTTTGTTGGATGGGGTGAAGCTAAGTAAGAGAAGTATCTCTGGCCATTTCCCCAGTTCTGTTAGATCTGTGACATATTTGACTTCTGTTATAATGACCACAGCTGAGATTCAGTTTGTATATTAATATATAATCTATAAATCTAAGTGTAAAAAATCCTGTAAATTTTATNATCTGTGACATATTTGACTTCTGTTATAATGACCACAGCTGAGATTCAGTTTGTATATTAATATATGTATCTATATTTGCTTTCTTTTAGTAAATCTAAGTGTAAAAAATCTTGTAAGTTTTATATATATATATATATATAAAAAGTTAACACAGGTATAAAATATTTACAATTGTATAAATAACTGGACTACAACAATAAACTAGTAGAAATTTCAACACTTTCTTTTCAAGCAAAAGTTTTTGTGATGAAAACCACCTTCTACATTTGCAATCTTGTATTGTTACAGTATGGAACTGCCATCAGATGGTTTGCTGAGCCAGCCTTAATTCGTCAGCAACAGCTTAAAATAATTGGTGCTGAGTCAGCAGAATTATTGGATTAAAGTTGAAAAAATAGAATCTCTGGGACACTTTTATTACAAATTCTGCAAGTCAGGATTGCATTACAAGAAAGGGAGAGAGAGGGCATGTCATGCTCCAAGTGCAATGCATGTGTGCCAGTAATTGCTCTTATATAATTAAAATCACCCCTTTGAATGTTTTTGTTCTGACAGGGTAATTATTTTCAGGCGGCATCGTTTAAAGTGTAAATGATTTGTGGGAGGAACTTGAAAAGTTAAGACCACAAACATTTGTTTAAATAAATACAAACTTATCACATCCCTCTAGCTGTGAGAACAGTTTTTATTCAATCAAAGTTATGTAGGAGGTCACCGGTAGAACCCACAGCCAGTGTTGAGTTTGCCTTAGGAAGTGTGAAGCTAATATCAAACAAATCTAGAGATAAAGCAAGTAACAAATTGACTAGTAACAATGAGAGAAAGATTTTGCTTAGCTTGTGGGGATGTTCACCCAGGGTTCAGTTTCAACAAATTAATCTAGCTTTCTCATACATAGGAAGACAGCAGATAATTAACCACAACTATAGCTTTTTTTGTTTTTTGCCAAACTCATATTTTCTCCGGTGAAGTGTTCTTCTATATTTATATATATATCAATATCTTTAAAAAATCATCATTACCTGAAGCTTTTGTATTTGCTATTCATTTAATTACTAATACAAAAGTAAAGCAAGAATTGTAAGTTAATGCTTTTACTAGATCATAGCAGTCAACCTCATCAAGTCCTTCAGATTTATGCAAAAGTAACAGGAAGTTGTGCTGATGTTGTCCAGAAAATCATTAAGATTAATAATTATACATACATGCAAATGAGAAGTCCTTTGTAATCTTTCCCCTGGACTTCTCTTTTCATCTCTACTTTTCAATGTTTACATTTTCATGATTTAAAAATGTATACAGTTTTGTGCCTTGTGCAGGCACTGCCAGAAGGTACTATCAGAACTCTATGAATGACACTAACTGGTGTTATTCTGAAAGATAAAATGAAGCCTTTGAAGAAAACAAGTGGAAAACCAAATGCAGATTATATTATCTGGGTACTTGACATTTTCTTATTTGTTAAAATCCCTCTACAGACCAAACCAATTTCAGTCATAAGATATATCTTCTGGCTGATGCAAATCCCAGATTTTCCAGCATCATTTAGCTCGGCCAGCAAAGGCATTTCAAAATGAAAGCTCCTTTCTCTACACTAAGATTTTAAAAGGTGTTTAAAAGCACTATGCAATAATTAAGTGGAGTTTAGATATATAGATATTCATAGAGCATAAAAAATGCACAGTTCTCTTCACAAAAAGATGTTGATCAGTGTACGTTTGTGTCTGTAGTATGACTCACAGGAAAGTTAAAGAATTCAAGTAAAGGAAAAGGTAAATGATGATAAAGTATTCCACATTAAAGTGTTCAGGAATGTCATTTAGGAGGCAGAATACTCATATGAGGACTCAGTTACAGTCATCTAAGCACGTTAAACTAGGTGTCAGTTTACACTTTGCTAGGAACATCCAAATGCATGCCTAATCCACTTTTCATTCATGCATGTTTAACTCTGCACCTGAAACCGATTGATCTAACTTTCCTGAGACAGATAGGAAGTCAAGTTTGTTTACCATTATGCTGCTCTATATTTTCCTAGAAAGTCTGCAGAATGGCAGATTAATACATTTTCAAAGTGCAATGGTAACAGTTGAAAGACACAAAATGTTCAGCTGGGCAAGACAAGAATAGAGATCTTGCTCTACACAGAACTTACCTGTCTGTTGGATGACGTGCTCTCGGTATTAGTTTTAGGGGCTGCTAAAAGGAGAAAAACAGAATATCATGAACCTGGTTTGAGGTTTGAGCTGAAGCCCTCATTCTGAAAAGGGGTGCACAGCTTTCAATAAGATAAAATATTTCAGATCATTAATTGAAACATCCATTTTTGTTTCTTTCCTCACTATAGATGTTGCTTCTTTCACACAGTTATCTGAAAGCTGAATAACGGAATTTCTTGCCAGGTAATTTGTGACATTTGCTTAGGACTGGTTGCAGAGGATCAAATAATGTCAAACATTTTAAATTTATTCAGTCCTCAGTAGTAAATGTATTTTAATATCCCTGGTGGGAAAGAAGCATGAAAGACTGCCTGGAAGTATTCACTTTGCTTACAGATATTTCACAAAAACATTAGTGCTAACAGTTAAAAACATTGTTCGCATATAAGCTGCAAACATATATGATTATCTCTCTTGTTTTAAGTTTCTCCTTAGTGCCAAAGACCAAGATGGTACACAAAATGAGGACAGAAAAACCCAGCTACATGAACTTACTGGACTATTCACCTTCAGAAGCAAACTTGAGATGTCAGAGAGGAAATCAGCTTCTCAGTTTTCCATCTCAGTTTGCTGGGCAATCAAACTGAGTTGAGAAAGGAACTAAACCTGACCTTGATAAATGCCACAGAAAGTACCATTCCCCAGGGGGAAAAGTGCATATTGCAGTTCTCTGACTTTTCTATTGCTTCAAATGGTTCTCATAGGACATTTTTTGATATATACCTTATAAGACCCGTAAAAGTCATATAAAGTCATCTATGTATCTTAGCTTTCATATGGTAGGTGAAATGGTTCTCACTTATTCCTGAAACTATAATTGTAACTTCAGTGAAGAGGTGATTATTTCTTTTGTTAATTAAAAGGATTATCAGTAAGGAAATATACTGAATGTGAAAATGATTTTTATTTATGTGTATAGATTCTAATTATATAGGCAAGAGAAATAAAAGTGATTGCTGACATTCCAACAAAAGCAATTATTTTCTTGTCTTAAGAATTATTTACTATTAGGAAACAGAAAAGCAAACAAATGATTTGCTTAAGATTTTTTTTTTCTAATTGTGTGATATTAGTTTTTCTGTGCAAAAATTTTGACATCTTTTTTCCTTCCAGATATAAGTGTTCTCATTTTTAAGATTTTTTTTTGAGAAGTCTTGTCAAAATGCTTAGTATGCTGGCTATAATTTTTACTTTATCTCTAATTTTTATTTTATCTCTTTGTGTAATCTTCAGGTAATTTCATATATCTTACAACTTCTCCGAAGCAGGCAGCTTATGGTTTTTTAATGGCATGGGCATAGGAAAATAAGCAAGAATAAATGGGTTTTGGTTCGTCCAATGACTTGGGACACAAATTTCATGTAAAATGAGGCCAAATGCCTCATTTCATGTAAAATGAGGCCATTGCCTGTACTGTGGCAATGACTGCCACAGTACAGAAGTGGTGAATTTTAACATATTAAGTGACATAATAGCATACATTTTAAGTCACCATAAAAAAGGTGTTGTGTTTCCCCATCTGTAGGATAAAGATGATAACAGCCACCTACAAATATACATTTTCACCTTCCCCTTATGAATGAAAAATGCAAGGGATTATTATTAAATTGACACACACAAAAATGAAAGTCCCAAGTTTCATATATCAATAAATCAATTTCAGGTAGCCATAGAAAATTTATCAGTACACTGTATACCTATTCCTTTTTTCCACAATATACCCTTTCTAGACTGGAATTCAACCTTTTATTTTGACTGCATTTCCCACTTAGCTTGCTTTTCATTCACTATGACACATTTGTTTTACTGTCCCAGCTTTGTTTTGGGCCTCCAAACAAATAGAAAAAAAATGCCTATACTCATATTTTACAACTTTTTACAGTAAAAAAAAGAGGGGGAGGATCTACTGTTGCTGTTTGCAAAGATTTTGTAATTCTGTGTTTTCAGAAACTGCATGAATGAATACTGCAGGGATTACTGTGCTCTTTAGTCAGCTTTCTACTAGTATTGCAGCCAAAAGTGGTGGTGTACCAGTACTTGTTCCATCCATGTGATGGATGACCACATTCCTCACTGTATCTCTAGGTCACATTTGAGAAATGAGAAGCTATTGGAAGGGCCAATAATGTACTTCCTTCCCAGCAGGAATCCAAGAAGTACAGCTGTGACACTTCTCCTCATTCATGACGTGCTAGTATAATTACACTGCTTCCAGTTAACTGTCAGTGGCATCATATCTCTTAGTTTTCCTGCTATAATGAAGCAATGTAAGTGAGCATTTAATGACCAGCCACAGGAAGTTTTTGATTCTTTTGGGATGTGAGGCAATGATTTGTATATACAGAAGCAGCTTTCCTCTCATCTGCCCCAAGCAACAACTCCAAAAGCTACAGGCAGATGTATATTTTTATCTTGTATACTTCTGGTACATGCAAATACCAATTTTGACGCCTTTGAAGAATATAGTGAAAAATGTATAGAAAAGGTTCTTACTGTGGCGTTTCTTTGTTTCTGCTTTACCTTCTTCTTTTGTTACTCCCAAGCAACCCATTAATTCTTGAACTGACAAGGACTTATCATTGTTCACATCACAGTATTCTACAAACTTCTTCACACATTTTTTGGGTTTTGATTTCTTTCGCAGAAATCTCTTAAATGGTTTGATTTCTTTCTTGCCAATGTCACCACTGGAATTTTTATCGAGTTGTTTGAAATACCAGTGGACTACTCTCTCCTCCAGAGTGTGATTTGGATCAGGCTCTGAAACCCTGAAAGAGAAACCAAGTGTTAAGCCTTAGTCGTCACTGCATATGTTTATTCATACCATTCCTTATGAATATCTAGATCACTAGGTGATTTATTAGATTAACCTATTCACTTTTGGATACTACTTTGAATCTCTTTTCTTTTTATTGTGGTCAGTTTTATCCCTAGTTTCTATAGATGCAAGCACATAACACACCCAAATGAAGCAGGCCAGCATCGGTAAATGTCTAGACTCTGAGTACAACCCACTGTGGACATTCTTAGAAATTAAACACCTAAATCTATTCAACAGAGAGTGAGTTAAAATACTAATCTGACCTACAGACTTGCAAAGTTTTACTTATTTTTAATTGTAGGTGTGACTGTTGATAACAGTTTTGTTTTAGAAGACGAGGCAAAATATGAAACTGGAAGGTAGCGCACACTTCTCAAGAGAAGTCTGACAGGAAAGCAAATTAGGACTGGCACCAGCAATTATAAACAAACTCTAAGTCGTGTTGCTGATTAGAGTTCGGCCATCAGATACATGTCTATTTAGTGGGCATTGTCCACAGTGATAGCTTTGAAGTAAACTCTCCCAGATCAATTCTTGGATAGCTATTCTTTGTGAAGGCAGAAGTAAAATTATTTCTCAGAGTCCTTAACACTTCATCCACCACTACCAGAAGACATGAAAAGGATCTAAAGACAAGTGAAAAGGATCTAAAACCCACCGGCTAGAAGACAACGATGGATCAGAAACTGCATGTACCATATCTGTGGATAATGCATCCAAAACACTAGTCAGGAACTCATTCTTCTTAGCCCCAGGACAACCTAGAAAAGTAATAGATGTTTTCCTTTCCATATTTCCTCTCTTTACAATATTTAGCTTCCGACAGTATTTTGAAGTTAGAGATAAACATGATTTCTGTATACAATCTCCAATAAACTGGAGAATTTTTGGGGAAAATGAAGCATCTACATTCAGACACATATCTGTATGACAGATCAGGCACAGAAAACTGTCTTTTTTAACTTGTATATCTGGTTTGTATTGCTTGGATCCCTTTCTTTCAATTTGGGATATTTTCATTTCTCTGTGAAATGTGTTTTTCATATAGACAGTGTGAAAATACACGCTTGAAGTTCAAGCAGCACTTTTTTTTCAGATTTCCACTTCAGGTTTCCTCTGAGCTGCCACTGGTTTTCTTAATACTTCTAGTGCATCATTTTTCCTCTCTGTAAAATGAGTCATCTCTTTTCTTCTTCCACTGTTGTCTGAACAAGGGGGTAACTCCCACTATACAGCACCTCTCACAATGGGAAGCTGTTAGCTTCTACTTTGATTCTTACTGTTGGATGCTACCGTGATACTGTATCATCCCAACTCCCAATCCCACAAACCATTTTCAAAGAAATTGACAGCACATTTCAGATACTTAACACATCAAACAAATATGTATTGAAAGATCCATTCTTAGAGCAGTGCAGCTGGAACAGATAAATTCATCTGACAAGTGCAGTGTTGTCGACACATGGAGGTTTGTTTCCACAAAGCACCTGCTTGCTCTCCTCTTCTCTAGAGCCCTGAGCCAAACACCACGTCTTCACCTATTTTTGCAATGGCTGAGTTAAATTCTAGGACCATCCACAAGTTGTGACATAGAGATCATAAGTTTGAAGCTAGAGCCCATGGCATCATCTTCACAGACAGCTCTGTGCTGGAGAGAACTTACCTACAGTTCCTTTTCTCAGTAAAGAGAGACATGCATTGAAGGGTTGTGGAGAAGGAGTGTAGGTCAGTCAGTAGAGATTTGTTATTTCATTACACTCCTCAGTGACCTCTGGACCAGGCAGCAGAATTATCTGAGCCTAAAAAGCCTCATCTTGCTATGAATTATTCTTTAATATATCCTATGATGCTTCAAGGAAATGAATCTCTGCTGTGTTGGTTCTGATCTCCACTGAAGCAAGAATAGCTATAATGTTCTGCTATTATATATAGCAGCAACAACCACTACATGTTATTGTGTCTAACAAACACATCTGTGCATTTGGGAGTTCCCTGTGTCCTACATGCTTGCCGTTGGCACTGAGGATATTTCATTCTGGCAACTGTAAAAAGCATGTAACAGAAACTCACTGAAGCAAACTGCACTGCTCCAAAAGTACATATCTGAAATCAGATGTCCTAGAAATGTTCATCTTCACTTAGCTTTACATCAGTTTTATTGTAATTGAAAAAAAAAAAACCAAAAACAAAAACAAACAAAAAACTACAAACAACAAACAACCTAACGGACTATATTCCCAGGCACTTGAGCTGTGAAAGAAGTAGACATGAGAAGGGACTGAGGAATATATCAAAAGGTTCATGGCAGCATTCAGTGCATAGTTCAGAAGTATGTTCTCCAGAACAAAATGCATGCTGGTATGTAAGAAATTTTCTGACTAGACAAGTAAGTTGTACACTGACATTTAAAGGAGACTATGTAATTTTGCAAGTCACAATGCTATGTTGCCCAGAGATGAGCAGAGTTCAAGTAGCTCCAACACAGAAAGCACATTCAGCCATGTTAGCATGGCAAAGTACCTCAATCAATTAAATCTCTGATCAAGCTACTGACCACAGCACTATAACTTCCTAACAAGGTTACTTGGCCTATGGACCAAAGCTGGTTCACTTCAAAGCACAGGAAAAAAAAAAAAGTGGTTTGTCTGCAAATGTCCATCTAGACCTGTCTTCAGTAAAACCAGGTTTATACATTTCTTGCTTCAATTGTATTACTGCCATCAGACAAAATCCTGCATCTTATTCTAAACATGAGCTTTAAATTGACACAAGATTCATTGAAAACATATAAAAGAGCATCTCAAAATACAATAAATAGACAAGATTATTTTACTCTCTTTTCTTTCTCTGTCCTCTTTTTTGGATAGGCGATAATATTAATAATCAATCTGATTCAGGAGCTATCATATGAATTGTTCTTGTTAGCTATGAATGTATTTCTGAAACATCTGGAAGAAACAAAAAAGCATACCTTGGGTAATTTCTACTGCTGTGCAGGGAGTTGCTTAGTATGTATATACTACAGATGTGAGATTAAAATCAGAATGTAGCTTGCTGTTTACGAGATACAGTTAGGGAAGCCAAAGAATCAATTTATAAATTCAAAAGAAAATGGAAGAAAAAAAATCATGTTTAAAGTCTAGTCCCTGACAATTTTGCTTAAGATTAAGAAAGATTTTTAAATGTGCATTGCATAAAGCCGCAATAGCAGCTGACAGTAATAGAAATCTTCTAATAGAAAATAAATCTTACTGTTAAAACAAACACAGTTCGTTGCTGTGAAACATTCTCAATTATAACTCTACTACTTAATGTAAAACGACACCCCACAGAATCCTCACCATTTATAAACAGAGAATATATTCAGTTTCTCCCAATTATAACTTTTGGTGATGTGTGGGCAATGACACAGCAATTTAGCTCACAGTGAAAACTCTGTTCTTTGCAGGTGTTATTAACTCAGAATAATTCTCTGGAGGCTTCACATTGAGCTTTAACTTTCAGCAGACTTGCAAAAGAAATGCCAGGACTGGGGGAGCTTTCACGTGATTGTAATGAAAAATTCACTCTTAGTGGACTAAACATAGAAAGGGAAAAAATTGTCTGTGATGGGAGCCTTATGCTTCTCACTATGTTTTATGTGCTTCAGTTTCTTGTACAGCTGTTTTTTCTGTGTCACTTCGACTAGTTGTATAAATAATTTGTTGTTACAAGGTTGAAGTTCAAACCACATGGAGTTATCCTGCAGGTTCAGAGATGTAACACAGAAATAAGTGTTTGCTTTAGGGAGAGTTTTACCCATTAAACAGAGCATAGCCCTTAGAAACTTTAGACCAACAAATACCACATATGACAGGAGAATTATACAAACACCTCACTTCAGCTACAGTGTAAAGGTAATCAAAGGATCGTTATGATATATCTGTATGCTTATAAGTATGTAGGTATATATACATATTTGTGTATAAAGATATATCCCATTAGTACTAAGATGATTTTTGGAAGTAATCTGTGGGAAAGGTGTCTACAAACCCTCTAAACTATGCACCCAAATGCCTACTACTGCCAGTCCTGGAGGAGTATCTTTTACAACGCATCTGAAGTCATCGATAGAAAAGCATTTTGTTCATGTCTACAAAAATGTGAGCACAATAGAAAAGACTAAGGAATTAAAGGAAGATTGCATTAATCTTAAAGGATTAAGATTAAAGGAAATTTGCATTAATCTTCTGCACCACAGGAAATTTTCTTGAATCTGTCACTCAAAAACTAAAAGCACGACAACTTTTAATTAGCAAATGTAAAAATTCCTTTTTCCTTTCCTATTTGTTATTATTAATACCAGGCTTAGCAGTGCAGCTAATTACAATGACTACTGAAATCTCTTTGAAGATACATCTTCTGTTTGTCAATGTTAGTGGTTGTGATGAGAGAACAAAAGAAAAAAAGGGAAAATAACTTTTTTTCTGAATTTTACACTATATCATAGAATCATAGAATGCCTAAGGTTGGAAGGGACCTCTAGAGGTCATCTAGTCCAACCCCCCCTGCACACGCAGGGCCACCTAGAGCACATGGCACAGGACTGCATCCAAGCGGGTCTTGAAGATCTCCAGAGAAGGAGACTCCACAACCTCTCTGGGCAGCCTGTTCCAGTGCTCTGTCACCCTCACCGTCAAGAAGTTCTTCCTTAAGTTCCCGTGGAACTTTTTATGCTTCAATTTGTGGCCATTTCCTCTGGTTCTGTCAGTGACCACCAGTGAAAAGAGGCCAGCCCCATCCTCCTCACTGCCTCCCTTGAGGCACTTGTACACACAGATCAGATCCCCTCTCAGCCTTCTCTTCTCCAGGCTGAACAAGCCCAGCTCCCTCAACCTCTCCTCATAGGGCAGATGTTCCAGGCCCCTGATCATCCTCGTGGCCCTGCGCTGGACTCTCTCCAGCAGCTCCACATCCCTCTTGTACTGTGGGGCCCAGAACTGGACACAGTACTCCAGATGTGGCCTCACCAGGGCTGAGTAGAGGGGTAAGATCACCTCCCTCGACCTGCTGGAGACGCTCCTCTTAATGCACCCCAGGATGCCATTGGCCTTCTTGGCCACGAGGGCACACTGCTGCCTCATGGTCAACCTGTCGTCCACCATGACGCCCAGGTCCTTCTCTGCAGAGCTGCTCTCCAGCAGGTCGGTCCCCAGCCTGTACTGGTGTCTGGGGTTATTTCTCCCCAGGTGCAGGACCGTGCACTTGGCCTTGTTGAATTTCATGAGGTTTTTGACCGCCTAGTTGTCTAGTCTGTCCAGGTGCCTCTGGATGGCAGCGCAGCCCTCTGGAGTATCCACTACTTCTCCCAGCTTCGTATCATCTTCAAACTTGCTGAGGGAGCACTCTGTGCCTTCATCCAGATTGTTGATGAATAAATTGAACAGGACTGGACCGAGGACTGACCCCTGGGGAACTCCGCTCAACACAGGCCTCCAACTAGACTCTGCACCGCTGATCACCACCCTCTGAGCTCTGCCATCTAGCCAGTTGCCAATCCACCTCACCGACCACTCATCCAGCCCACACCTCCAGAGCTTGTGCATGCATATATGTGTGCATTTTAGGAATTTATTCAATTTGAACTAAATAAATCACAGCAAACTTATGTTTTTCTAGGTATACAGAGGACTTCCACTGTACTGAGGACTTCCTGAACCCTATTCCAGAAAAAAAAAAAACCTTCAGAGGTGAGTTTGGGAAGTAAAATTCATGAATCTGCTGGAGACCAAAACTCATGGCCTCAACAGAGTCAGTGGTTTTATGGTTCATTACAGTTTTCTGGAACTACACCTCCTGATTAGTTGTCACAAATAAGGATTATCTTACTCTCTATCTTGCAAGAGTTTAAGACTTTGTCATCTCTCCTTGTTAACATCCCTCAGGTATTTAACCCTCTTCTTCCACCTCAAATACTGCTAAAATGTTCTTACTGATTAAAAAAAGTTAAAGAAGTCAGAGCCAAACTCTCCAAGATCTGTGCTTCATCCAATTTCCTGGTTCTTTGTTTTTTTCTTTTTTTCCAAATATATTTTTTGGCCTAATAAAAAGGAATTACCTTTTTCCACATATTCAGCCTCTCTTAATCACCATCCTTCTCATTTCTTTGTAATTAAATTGCCTTGTGGATGACAGGCCAAGGAAAGGCCATTCTTATCACTTAAAAACTGCCTAGATATTCTGCTGATAGCAAATTTTGAGGAAGCGTATTGTATGCCTTCGTGGCCAGGGTTTCTGTGTCCTGAACAAATCAGCACAGGAATAATACAGTAGGGCAGAGAAAACATTAGCTAGGAGTTACAAATCCATTGCTATGGATGCTCATATCTTTACGTCTTAAGAGGAGGACTCAGTTCTGGAACAGAGCAGGAGGTAGGTTTCAGTACTCCACATATATTTATTACCTTTATTATTTTAAATAATAAAGAGGGTTAGCAAAGGATGGTCTTTCAGGGCCCTTCTATTCCAGATGTTCATAGAATTCCAAAGTACAATGAGTGAGATTTGCTGAACTTGAGCCTGCTGAAATGAGGCATCTCACACCCATTACCAATGTTTAACTCTACAGCGAAAAGAAGAAGCACACAGAGATGCTATTTATCACAACTCTTAAATTTTTTTTTCTTCTCCTTAAAATAGGATAGTGAAGATAGCGTCTTTCTGGAAATGTCTCTCTTCTTCCCCATTAGTTATTGTGGAAGCTGGGACAGCTAGCTCACACCAAGGTGATGCAAAGATCATTGGTATGAACCCTATATATATATTTATGTTTTTTTAAGTTCAATTTGACTCAAACTATTCTGTTATTCATGGCCTGGTAAATATGATGGAAAGAAATGATAATGTTCATAACAGAAAAATGCACGATTCTATAAACAGTTTTTGCTGGCTGCAATGATCAAGTTAAGCTAGAACATTTGTTGATAGGAAAAGCAGATCATTCAGCTTATTTGAATTCTGCTAGTATCATAGTTAATCAAGAAAAGGAGAATAGGGACATCGCAGCATGTCACAGGCAATGTGAAATGACTAATTTTTAAATGTCACTTGTTTGATTGAAGAAGGTCTGTGGATTTCATTTGCCTTTTTAAACATTCTTTTGTGGACTCTCATTTTCCTAGTTTTGACTGTAAAACAAGACAAGATACCAAAAAATCAGATTCTAAAGAATTCTTGCTTCCTTTGCTGCTGATACCCTTATAAGGTAGCCACTGCCTACACCATATGCAATCCAGTTTGGGAAGTGAAAGACACTTTAGTAAGATGAGAAGAAAATGGAATTCTGAACATTTAGGTTCAACCTGTGCCAATGCAAACTCCCAGACTTTAGAGGCTGCTCACATTACACTGAATTTAATCTTCATTATAGCTGTATGGGTCCTGTTGCAGCAAAAGAAATAAAATGTATTTGTCTGATATATTAGCACAGTGACACAGGTCAATCAAGTCATTGATTATGACACAGATAGATAGAAAAGTTTCAGGATTAGAAAAAGGAGCAACAAAATCCAGCAGAGAAAAATAACTATATGCAGTTTTCATAGGGTTACATTTTTGCCTTCTATACTATATTTCAGGACTACCTGCCACTGAGATATACAGCTGTTATTTCTGAGCATGATAACTCTTTCTACAATAGCTTATTAAATGGAAATATTTTGGAAGTTTTCTGTAGCACCTCAGGCATCTGAATCTCAGCACTACCACTTTGAAAGCCTTAACAATTAACGGACAAAATTATTCAGGGAGTCAAATGCATCCATTTTTAATTGAAATTTGTTACTTTCAATTCACTTAAGTATTTTCATCATACTGTTATCTTTCCTCTCAGGAGATGGGTATGAGATAACCATATTTAATTATTCATATTTAAATAACTTTACAAAGGAAAAGCTACTACCAAAAAAAGTATGTTGTTGTAATTGTGGAAGTGACCGCAGCAGTAAGATGCATAATTTTGGTCTCCTGCTGGAAAAATTGAATGATGGGGACTTACTTAGTAAGGATGTTTTTTACATTACGTGATTAATCTGAACAGCCTTCTCCCTGGAAACATGCATGAAAAATGTCTTCTTCTACAACCTGATGTTGTTTTTAATCTTTTGGGATGTCACTTACTGAGACTTTTACCTTTGGAGATATCAGCTGAAAACCCCAAAGCCATCCACCTTCAAATAGGTCTCTTCAGGCACTAAAAACCATTAATCATAAAACCAAAAGGATGAAAGGAAATTCAAAGCTGAGTCAGAAGTTGAGTCAGTGTAGCAACACACATATATCTGTTTTTGAAGAGTCCTGACCCACTTAGCAGTAGCAGGTACTCAAGAGATTTACACTTGACATTTTCATTGAATCAGATAGACAGAGTTGCAAGACCAATATTGTCTAAAGACTTTTCAGACCTAGCTCCATTGCAAACAGCGAGGTGAAACCAAAAAGACATTAGAAGGACAATAGTCTCTTATGAAAAAACAAACAAACAAAAACAAACAAAACTCCCCACTTTTACTCATGTTTTGTTTTGTTTACACAGTTTTTTTTGTTTACACAAGTACTGAATTTGGAGTCAATTTTTTTATCAACTTCAACAGCTTACCTTTTTTCCCGCACTCCTGTAACTTGGGAATAGAAGATTTCCAAGTTACCCAAGTTCCCAGAAGAACTGGGAATAAAGAAGCAGTAGAAGGCTATTTCTTGAGTCACTACTATATATTGAATTTAAATTCAGTTTACACATTTCAGAAGTGTTAAAGCAGAGATTTATAAAATTTAAATTCTGGAAGTAGCTGAATTGAAGAAAGCATCAGCAAGAACTGCTAAAGCATTACTTGGAAACTATGAAATGAAGCAGGCCTTAGAAACCTGGCAACACAAAAATCTATTTCTCTCTTTATGTACCATTTAATTTGATGGCAATCGTGTTAACTTTCAGGATACTTTCCACTAAACATGACAATTTTCCTCTGCATTTCAAATCTCACTGGCTCATCCTTTGCTAAATAAAGAAGCAATAAATTACTAATGCAAAAGCATAATGTAGCCTTACAATTGCTCAGTATGAAATTTTTACAAGGTATGATATCATGCAAGAATGAAATACTCTCAACTCTTGCTGGAGCAAGTGGGGGTGGTACTGTGACAAACTGCAGGCTCAGGCCTTAATAATAGATTCTATTAACTGAGAGAGATTGCTATAGCTACAGTAGATTTCCAAATCATTCTTTGCAAACTAGCATCTGTCTCGAATGGATCCCCTAAGCCAAATATAATACTGTGTACCTCATTAAACCACAATAAACTCAAGTAATGTTGAGTTTGACTTCAATCCACAAAAAAAAAAAGGCAATTCATAGTTAAAACCAATACTATCCTCAATTTGCAATTTCCAGTAAGTATTGAGGGAATGAACACACAGTACTTGGTAGCAAAGATCTTGCAATGGAGTAAATTAAAGATGGAGATGAATGTAATTATGGTTCTAAAGTATCTGCCAAGAAGGATGCAATGCAGCTGACTTCATGTAAAATAGTTTACGGTGTGTGGTTTGATTACCAAGTGCCTTGGATCGTCTGACAACATGGAGATTCAATTACATGATAGCAATCCATTATGGATTATTAGGGTGGTTTCTTAACTGGACCACTACACTGAAGGCTAGTTTAATTTTATACAGGGTGGTCAGTATCCCTCTTGCTGCACGTCCTACATTGGTTCAGAAACCTAGGTAGGAAAATCCTGCAGCTGTGACAGGAATCATATTTCCTTATATTTATGCAGAAGCCCACTCTATTAACTTCAGCAGGGGTTGTGGAGTTCAGTGCTGATCACGCTGTCCAGAGTCAATCATTCAGTTCTAATGTATAATATCCAGTATGTCTGAGGACATAGGCAAAAACTGAAAAGCAAAAACCATCTCAGACTTACTGACCATAGGACTGTAAAGAAGACAAAGAGATAAACAAATACCATATAAAATCTCTCCACTGGGCAAGCTTGTTCTGTAAAACAAAAAGATCCCAGTTTATTCATGGTTGACATGACAAGGACATCTGGCACAGCCGCAACACTGAGCATGGGTACACAAGCACAGCTATTATGTTCGTGGAAAGGGCCATTCACTGCCTGTAGTGCACCACAGCTAAAGGAACGCATGAACATAATCTTGTTTTTTGGCAGCACAGCAACAGTACCGCACAAAGGAGCTACTCAAATCTCTTGTATCTTGCTGTCTACCACTTCATTTATTGAGAGATGGAACATCAAGACATTAATTCTTTCTGCCCTGTGTATAATGAGGAATTAACAGTCTGTGTACGTATAACAGCAGCATCTCAAATGCTCATAACTATTCTCAAATCTATGAGTTCCTCTTATTAATATATAATAACTTGATTTCCAGACGTGTTTTGCTTATCTGTCTGGTGAATGGAACTGATATAATGACTCTGATTATGATTCATACACCTCACATTTCCCTTCAACCTCACATGAATACATACATAAATATATATGCATATAAACATATAAACATTTATATAAATATATCTATATAAATATGCGTATTCTAATGCCAATTTGGTAAGAAGTGATCATTTTCCATCTCAACTGAGTGAATATAAAGCACTCGTACTTTATTCAAAATTAAAGGGCTTCACACACTAGAACTGAAGATACCCAGCACTGCAAATAACTGACACAGAGCTTTCCATCTATTAACTTTAAATGACTAGCATAACCTAAACTTTCCGCAAATGGTTATAAAAGGGTTCCTGTGCTAGATTGTCAAAAAATCAAAATATGGTTTATTGCTAGGTTAGAAATAAAATGCACAAGAAAAAGTAGGGAAAAAATCTTTAAATCTTTATACACGCCTGGGATTACATTAAGAAATTCAATATGTGTATGTAAACTACAAGGACAAGATAAAGAGCTAAAACCCATCTGTTTCTGTTAACTGATACTAGTATATTCACAGAGGAGTTTGCGCCAGGGTTCAACTATGTGTGCCATTAAAAAGATTTAAGTCTAGGCCAAAACAATCCATTTGTGTGGAGAAGTTCAAGATTTAAGAAAATCAGAAGAACATGAATATATATGGTAAAGGTAGTGAAGGGAAAAGACAAGCATTGAAATTAAGGAAGAAAGCCAAGGGAGAGGAGAGAGGCACCCAAACTAGTTGGGAAAATAATAGAAATTTCAAGGGAACTTGCACAGGCAGGCTGTGTTCTGACACAGACACCCCTGATAGCACCGACATTGACAGAATATTAATCCTCCTCCCCCATTCTCCTTCAAACAAACTGTACTTCAGTGAGATAGCTCTGGCTTTCACATGAAGAGGCTTCTGGTTGTTTTGTTTTCCCTTTTGCTTCCAAAGTCATGTGGATAACATGGCTGAATCCTTTTGTATTTTTAGCTTCATTTGCTGAGACAGAGAGTTTTTTTTTATCTTGCTGTTGGTTCTGGCTCTGTTGGTATCTAACCATCGAGTAGCTCACTATAGGCCTGGCCAGAAAATAATTCCATCATATGAAAAATGTCAGGATTTAGGAATTTATATTTTATTCCGATGCAGAATGAACCTTTTTCTTTTAGAACAAAACACCACACCCCATCTTGGCTGAACAGCCTGGGCAACTGGCTGAGATGAGGGAGAATGAGGTTCAGTTTCCTGATCCAAACCAGACAGAGCAGGGAGTTGAACCTGGCTTGCTGTTATCCCAGCTGAGTACCCCGATCTCTGACACAGGAGAGTAAGGTTCAATTCCTTGTTCTGCCTGGTTTGGATCAGGGAGTTGAACCTAGATCCATTGCTATTCAGCAGAGTGTTCTAATCATCAAGCTGTTCTGTGTCCACAGAAGGTTTTCTTTAGTTGTGAGAAAACTTTTTAGAAGTTTCATAAGAAAAGAGGGTCATGAAGAAATTCTAATACTACATTAAAACATTTAAAAAGAAAAAAACAATAGAAGTCAGATGGGACAGCATGTTCCTCTCACTAAATCAAATGAATACATAAGCTTAAAGGAAAGGGTGTACTTCAGTGCCTTTCTTGATAAAGGCCATTGCATTTTGCACACTTAAGAGTTCAATCCTCAGAGAGTAAGGTTTTTGCCTTGCATACTTTGGACTATAGGTTTTCTGTGTTACCAGACAACAGAGATGTGGGAACAGATGGTTAAGCAACATATAACCATGCTGCCATTATATAGGATATTATTTGTTTGTTTTTGTTTTTTCAGCAATGCATATACACAAAAGGCGCCCATTGTTTAATATAGAAACTTATTAAGTCTGTTAGATTTTGTTTTCTAATTTTAAACACATTATATTTAAAACTAAGTATTTAACTTGACTATTATTTAAGATAAATGTTTGATGGGTAAATTGAGTAGAAGAAAAAATATCTAGTGAGATAAATGCAGAGCAGAGAAAAAAAAGTAGCATATCTGGAGGTAGTCAGATAGAGGAAAGAATAGAAAATAACAGAAAAAAAGTAATTCATGTAGACATTACAATGTATAGGATGCAATGACAAATGACAATGCCTTCACTGGTACTACTTCCGTTTGATAGGTGTGTTTCCATTTATAACATAAACCTTTTTGTTTGGTCTTTTTATGAAAAAAAGGCATAATTTATTTTTCTAAGTTTGAAATACCTTCTCCATGTGTTGTATCTACATAAACTTTACAAAGGTCGATGTTCAAAGATGTGGCTTAACAAAGCACCTAAAGTTGTCTGATCTGCTGGAGCAGAACCAATATGATTTATGCATATCGTGAGCATATAAAGACAGAAACATCTGTCAAGAAAAGATAAGAGGATGTGGTTCCAAATTTAAACTTGACAATGATTTTTGGCGATGTAGAGTTTTTCTATTTTGTTTTTCTGTATAAAAAGATCATAAAAAGATCAGTATCGCACGTATTTGAGCGATTCAGTTGATGCTGGTGATGGATTTTGAAATGGTTACCAGAAAACGCTGCTCAAAAATATAAGACCTATAGCTCTCAAAATAGATGTTAACAATAAATTGCTCTTTATGACAGACATTTATCTGTTGACTCTACTGAGAATATAATGAGAATAGAATGTCCTCACCTTATCTTTCCTATGTTAAAGTGTTCCAGTTTATCAGTAAACAGAGATAAAATATGAGTGAGAATGAGTCAGAGGGGTTGGGGAATTAATTTTTTCATTGTTGAAGAAAGGAGTTCAAAATTTTCTTTAGGTATTAGTAAATTAACTCTGTTCATCTACTGTTCATCTGAAAATTACAGAGGTCACTTAGCAAGCTCTACTCAAGTAAAGTACTGAAGCTAAACAGAGAGAAAGAAAACATCTGTAAAGGAAAATTTCAGTCTATACTTGGTGACCTGAATCCCTCCTTTAAAAGAAAATATATTTGCTAACAATTATTAAAAAAAGGAGGATGACAGGAAATAGGTTAATTCACATCAGTGCCATTTTGACGTCTTGAAGTCAGCACTGATGAAGAAACAGTGAATATGAAGTAACCCTCTCTTTCTGTTTGGTCATACAATTTCTGAAATTCATTGTAGTAGGAGAGAAAGCTTTACTATCAAGCCAGTCTGTACCCCTCAATGAGCTGACTTTCTATTTAACAGCCATTTTTTTTCATAATTAAGATAATGATGCAATATTATGGAGTGAGATCCAGTGGGTGCAGAATTTTTTTCCTCCCTTTGCTCAAGAAGGACAGGTTTTATTTGGAATGAGGACCTTACATTTAACAGATTCATTCAGGTAATAGTTTTATGATAAGAAGTGCATGCTTTGCCTCTCTCCTCATATTGGCTGAAGTTTTATGATCTGGTTCCCAGGGTGACTTGGGCTGAAGGTAAAGAATCAGTGCAGTGTATATCTGCTCACATTTCTCCTTCCCCCTCCAACCTTCCACATGAAGTGACTATCAGGTGAAGCCTGCCCACAAGATATCCCACATCTAGAAATGAATGAGAGCTAGCAACAATAAAGCATTCACCCAAATGCTTAGCAAGGTCTCCAGGTTTAAAGCACAAGCAGCTGAGGAATTCGAAATTACAAGGTTTCACTGTAGAATAAACCATACGTTTTTTATTCTCCCTGAAGATTTCTGCTTCCCAAATAACCCTGGTTTCACTAAGTCACCTGCCTGTGTCAGGGAAATTAATGAACTTCAAAAGTAAATACAGCTTGAGATGAACAGTAAACCCTGTTTATCTATACACTGGAAATGCCAGCACCACAGCAGTGTGCCTTCTTTTTTATCAAAAGTCATTCATACGGGGAACTGTAAGTTAAATCCTGATTTCTGGACCTTGCATATCTAACCACTGCAGCAGACATTAATCTTTCTCCTTAACTGAGCTGTTAAGTTTGCAATAAGATTGTGTGATGTCAGTATTGAACCACAAGTTTACCTGCAAGGGAACTGTGCACTCTGTTTTTTTTTTTTATTTTTTAGGAACTTTTATTTATTTATTTATGTATTTATGTAGGAACTTAAAATGAGCGATTTGTGTAATCACTGATGTATTAAACTTTTGCAGCTGACAAGCACATCTATTGAACAAAACCTTCCCTCTTAAGTTCTGCACAGATCATAGAAGAAGTAATTAACTTGTCTTGTAAACACGTAACGTGTAAAAGAAAGCAAAAAAAGAGAATATGATTTCCAAAAATTCAAGGTAAATTGCTATTTAAATGTTTAGAAGAAAAGTCAACTTTGCATAGTTTGCATTAGGATAAGTGTAGTATTTTCAGGAAAAAAAACTTTCATTTAAAAAACAAAAGTTATTTTTGACAGGAAATTCTAGCTTCCTTTAATTCAGTAGAAACTGGACTAAGATCAATCAGAAAGTATTTCCTTTAAAAATCTGACACTGGAATTGTATATGTAATGGTAATTATTTTTATCCACGACTCAGTTCAAACTGATATGAGAATGACATCTAGAGCACAAATTCTCTGTAGGTGCTGTTTATGTAGTTTAGATAACCTCAGTCTCAAAAGGACCAGCTGTCGTTCTAACTACACTAAGGCATGCTTTGCACAAGCAGTCCTGGAAGTTTGGATTCCACTAGACAACTAAGGAGGAAGAAAGATATTTAGGAAAAGTTCTTAATTAACTAAGTGTCCTATCTTGCCAATGAAAAATACCTTTTCCTATATTCAGAAAGAAGTCCCTTGAAATATATACCGTGTAAAATGCATCAATCATATTTTTCATAAACAATTTTCCTGCCTTTTAAATTAAAAAATAATGTAGAGATATAATTGTAATGGTTGGAAAGTAAAATTTATTCTCACATTTAAGCAGACTTAAAGCTGTTAATAAGTCTCCAGGAAATAAATGAAAAAAAAAAAAAAAAAGAAGAGGCTGAAAAATGTGTCCCTACCTGACACTTCAACTGCTGTACTTTTCAACCTACCACTCAGTAACGGATATGCTTAGGATGTCACTTGGTATGTACAATGAACCCAGTGCACCTGGGGCTTTTGATCTCACTGGTCTAGTGTAGAATCAACTCTTTCTTCCCTCAAGAAATGGATCAATCAAGTGCTTTTAGGTAAATGATGTGGGAAAATGCAGGTGCCTCCAAGAAAGATGGGTTGGCCAGAGGAGTTCATCTTAATTCTGGTGGGGAAACACTCTCAAAAACCTGTTAGGTCTCACTGACAGGAAATGACAACGAGTTCATCAGTGTCTCATCTGCCCAGAATCATTTGCTTGTCACCACAGCCTCACCTCAGGTAGGCTTTCCAGAGGTCTGAACTGACTCCTCTAGAGCAACAGAATAGAAGCTAAAGAATGAGTCTAGGTGCAGACATTTCAAGAGTAGAAGATAAAACACCTATGTTCCAAGTTCCAGATACCCAGTATTTGTTAACATTTGTGGAAGATGTCTGGATTATAATGCTACTAATTCTGGAAACCTACTGAGAACCCTTGCCATTGAACTTCATTTATTGTTTTACTTCTGTGAAGCAAAATATATATATATATATATATATATAGAAATACTAGAAAAGGTATCAGAGTTCCCCACAATTTACATTCAGCTTTTTGTAGGGGTTAGTAAATGTACTGTCCCAGTTACTGCCATCATTTTTACAACTTTAAACTCTGAATAACTCAAGGGTTTACAGTAGAATTATTTTCAATTTAAGGCAATGAAGTACAAGCAAAATTTGAACTACAATTTTATAGATTATATAAAATAAAAAGCTTCTTTATGGCTGTTTTTACTTGGAAGCAAAAAACTTCAAATCACACCAATAAGCTGTTATTCACAAAATCAATTACAAAGCTACTTTTAAACAGATATATATTTTATAACTATCTGGATTGTATCAACTAATGTTAGAAGAAATATTTTTGTAATATTTATTTGCTATGTTAACATTAAACATAGCAAAAATCCTGATAGAAAAAACACTGTTTCTTAAATCTAAACAGTTACAGTCTGCTATTAACTTGGCTAAGAAAACCCTAATTTATTTCCCTAGAGAATGTCACAACAGTTAAAGACAAAAAGCAGATATATCATAGAGCTCACAGAGCAGCTACAATGCTAAACATGAGAAGACTCTTTATCAAAAGTTGACTTCAATCTAGGATTTAAAAGAACCTGTTTAAGACCTTTTCATATGAGGATTGCTGGAGAAATGCAAGAGAGTCTGCATTTACAAACGCACACTGGCATTTGTAAAAAATACAGATTTATATTTAGGGCTATGTATGCTATCACATAAAATTTTTAATCTGTACAAAACAGAACCTTACATTGTTCCTGAGTGGTAAAGTTACAAGTTCACATCTCCCCAGAAAAAAATAGAAACTTTACAACTCAATGAGTCCCTAGAAACATTAAGCATGTCTTGTGTTATTTGAAAAATAAAGTCCCCAAATCACTTATATAAATATTCTAGAGTTTTAAAACACTTTATTGGAATTTTTTTTTTGCATTCTTCCAGCTCTTTGATACTGCAAATTCATTTACAGATGATAAAACTGAATACTAAATGCTATTTTTCACTTAAATACAGTATATTCTTGTTGACCACCATGTACAGAATATATATAACACAACTAAATATGTTGAATGTGTCAGTTAATATCTGTGTCTAGGTTTTGCTTTTGTCTTCAAAAAGCTAGCTAAAATTTCTGAAGTCAAGTTTTTATTTTCTGTGAACAAATTTGCCCAGCTCTAGTAGACATCTCATTTTATAACTGTAGACTGCTATAAAGCCTAAAAACTCTTTTCTTATTGGTACTTTTCCACATTGTAAAAGTCAAAGCACAGAGTGGTCTGGAGCACTAAATAAATCATAAAAAGTTAATGGCTAATCACACTGCTTTTTTAAATTAATTTAATTCAATAACTTTTGCTTTGCATTTTATTGTATTCCAAAGCTAATTCCAAGTTGTAATACTAACCAGCAAATCTGTGTTATATACTCAAAGAATTCAAAATTCAGATTCTTAAGATTCTTCAGATTCTAGACTGTGTATGTCTTCAGTTAGGGAATAGAAACAAAATCTTAGTACTCAAAAACCCTAACTTTTCAACAGGTTCTGAGTGCCTGCATCTCATTTAACAAACAGAGACTGTAGTCTCTGCAGCATGTAGAATATCAAGGGTTATAGAACCAGCCTAAACCTTACTCCTACAAATACTTATGCCTGGGCTTAACTTTACAACCACATGTAAAGGTTCCTTTGATTTTAATGGGACTAAGCACTGCAAGAATGTGGGTAAGTGTTTGCAGGATCAGGATTAGGCAGGGCATGAATTGTATTTTAGGAATATTTACAATGAGTTTCTTGTGGATGGCTTACAAAGTAAGAGGTTTTAATGGAAAATCTTCATAGACAGCAAACAAAATTAAAATTCACAAGCAAGAAAGGATGAAATTCAGGGAATAGTCTATTTTCTTCAAATTATTCAAGAATTTCTGCCATATACTAGCATCAGGAATCTAAAAGGTACAGAGATGCAAATTTCTGATTTTTGTGAAGCATTATGAATCCTTTGAGAGAATTACCAGATGTTTGTAAGAGTAATTTCTTTTCCTCCACAAGGGCCCTCAACTGTGGAAGCCTACAAGTTGTACTGAGCAGAAAGAATAATACCATGTATTTGAAACCACTGAGGTAGTCTTGTACATACTATCCTCTTTATGGACAAGAATAATAATTCTACATCTCTTCACTGAGCCCAGAAAAAAAATGTTTTCTCTACTGTCTAAATACCTGATGCCGAAAGGGAACTGGAAGAAAGCCATTTGGCTTAAGACCAGCTGGTGTTAAACAGACGTGACACACTTTGGCAGACTGAAGTACTTTGAGGAATTGGCAGGAATTTTCACTGTTTCACTGCCTCTTCAGCTAATGGCATTTGGCCACCTATTGTCCAAGTGACTGTGCAATCACTTAGACTGTAATTTTTTTCCGGGATCATCTTGTTGCTCTCTGTTCATACAGTGCCTACAACACTGGGATTCCAGACTATGAAGAATGTCCCTATAAATTATTTTGATATAAATAACTGAGACTTCAATAATGAGAGGTAATAATGAGAATAAGAATGAGAAGTAATAACGAAACTACCTAAGCTCATCTCTGTTCTCGGGTTCCCCAAATGAATAAAGACCCAATATGCCCTCTTTTACCTGTGGGTGCACAGAGGTTGCAGCGCTTTCTTTCCAAGTCATGAATACTAGTCATTTCTTTGTCTAGGACACAACCTAGCATTACCTGTGAACCTCAGTTAGAAACTTTGATTAGTATTGATATTTTATCTTCTAAAATAAATCCAACTACAATGAGAGCATGCAAGATTTGTTTTGTCCTTTACAGTGCCAATTTCATTTTCAGAGATGCTCAAGATGCTAGTTGCCATTTATAAATTAATGGCTAGTCTATGCCATAGGAGCTAAGTCTACTTTTCCTTTTTGGCCCACATTATTGGAATCCTTTGGATTGTTTCAGGGATATGCCTCGAAATGAAAGATTGTATCAGCAACAGACTGAGCACTTTTGGAACAGTGAGTTCTTGTCAAAAGGGTTAGACAAACTCCATTAGAATGCATACACAACACAGATTTGTACTTAACTGAATTTTGGAATCACTAGTTATTCTGTGAACTGGTTGTGTTTGTTCTCACAAATGTCCAGCGGTCTTCGCAGATAAGCCATGCTTGTATCAGAATGTAAGGATTCAATATGCTCTCTGACTATGGGAGACAGCCTTTTACTCAAAAGCTAATATACAGAATGACTCATCTAAACATTTTATTCATAAAAATATACCTACTGCTGTGGAATCAGAGTATCAATATTTCTGACTTCTTATTCATTTTCCCTGTCATATTAGCTAATCTCATTACTTGATGCTTTCAGCCATTACTCATCTGATTTCATTTCAGTATTATATTAGGAAGTGGAAATCCTTGCATTGGCTTAATATTTCATGAAGCTCTAACCCCACAACTCTACTTGTATTTCAGAATGTCTGTGATTGATACAAAGCACAAAATTATTCAGGTGCCTCAGTATCGGTATAGAGGTTTCGAAAAGTTCCCGGGGAACTGAAAATCTCACTGAATTCACTGGAAATTAAGTGCTCAGCTTATTTGAAAACTGGAACACTTCTTCAAGTGACTAAATGCAAAAATGCCTAATCTTTGTTGTTCATTCTTGAATATGTAACCACAGATATACTTTGATTCGAAAATGAAATTATCTATTGCTTCCTGTCCACCGATTAAGCTTGAGAGCTATTTCTGTCAGATAACCAAATAGAAATTTTATCCGAGTATGAGGACAAGGCACTGCAGAATACCAGTTTTGCAGGGAACAGCCTTACAAACCAACAGCATGATTTTATAGAGTATACATCCTATCAGATGAAAGAGAAGTCCCATATCATTCCTCTTAAAGGAAATAATGTCTTATTGTGCAGCTCCCACTGCCATTGCTCAGATTGTGAGATGAAAATTCTCATCAGGCATTCTGGCAGAAAACATTGAACATATCCTGCATATATCCTCCTTTGTTGCTTTTTCTACTCCTTGCCCCAAAATTGCAATCCAGTTGCCTTTAACTATTATGAGATAATGTCTCCCGTATCTTCACTCTACCAGAAATTATTTCAGGATTTTTCATGCATTTCTTGAAACTTAGTAGGTTAAGAAAGACAGTATCAAGTTTGTTCAGTGGAGGCAAGTATTTTAATCAGTTTTCAGTTCTACCCCGATCAAAGGTTAACTCTTCTAATGCTAGGCCTTTATACTGGCCACAGACAATATCTCAATATCTATAGTCATGTATTTACAAGCAACAGTTTTGAAATGTCTAAGGTATTTTTATTACAAACTACAGACTTCTTTTAAGACAGGAAACATCTTGATTTTCCTAACATTCATATATATCTTCCACAGATCCTCTTAGTACACATAAAAAAGCAACAACAGAGGAAGAGCAAAAGTTTATTAATATAAATGACTTTTGTAATGATTTTTATTTAGATTTTGATTCTTGCATAAAAGCATTTTGCAGAAATTCATTTTTTATTTGTCTTTTTTTTGGTTTTAGAAAAAATAAAAAAGGAGAGTAAATGTAATGCTTACAAAGATTACATTATAAACAAAATCTCACTGCTCTCAATTCTAGAGCTTCTCTGTTTATCCCCAGTGAGAGATAAATCCTGTGCACTCTTGAGCAGCTGGACACTGACTGGCATGAATCTCTAAAAGCAGAGAGTATTTCTACATGCACAGAGGCTCATTGCTTGTCCTCAGTAAGCCAAGCTCCAAGCTGCTTACTTGAAGTGCTAGTTTAAGAATGAAATTCAAGACTTCATTAGGCTAAATTGTTCTCAGGGGGCCATTAGTCATTCCTCTTCCCTTCTTCCTCCAACTATAACCAAGATGTATGTAATATTCCAAGTACTTGCTTTAGGTGAAATAAAAGAGTCTCTGAAAACAAAATTCTGGTTTTCATACAGATGTTCTCCTACCCTATTACTACTAGCAGTTTTATTTCCCTGCTAAAAACACTTTAGAATGGAACTCTGCAAGAAAGTTATGTTCCACATGATCCAGTCTCACTGAATACTATCAATCAGCCACAGCAGAGACAACATCTAGTTTTATCTGATTACTTGTGGAATACTACAAGTTCATTTTCATGACCTGTATAGGTAAGGTGGGAATACTGTCCTTTAACTTAAGCTATTGAAAATATATTCAACTGCTGATGTTAGTTATATATATTCCCTCTGCAGTCAATGGAGATAAGCATTTCCAGAAAGTGATTCACCCTAAAATAGATACTGGTAAGACATAGAGACATAATTCTATTATAAAGATCTGAACTCATTGAACATTCTTTATACCAAAGCCCCTGTTCTTGAGATATTACAAAAATGACTATTCACTTGCATGAGTAAGAATGAATGCTCTGTGGACTTTTTTCCTCCTTTGGTGTGATAACTACAAAGACAAAACTGATTTTCACACTCTTCCAAGTGGGATTTCACTGGGAATGGTTCTGTGAGTTTCACCTGGGAGGGCTGTGTATTATATCTGCTTGTTGTAGGATAACCTGCCATGGCATTACAAAGTCTATCCATACTTTCCCTGTCTTTTAAGAGCATTATTTTTTAGGTAGGAAATTCACTGTTTTAATAGTTGTTAAGGGGTGGGCTCCTTCCTATAAACAGTTCAGAGATATCCAAGACAAATTACAATGTGTGGAGGTAATAAATATAAGCACAGATTTACAGAGTTGTTTGAATTTTTGGGATATAGAAAGGAAGGAAACATTAATCCTCTCTAAGTCAAATGCATGAGCTGATACTTTAATGCTGTTATCCATGATGACACTTCTTTTAAAAGAAAAGAAAAAGCAAATATGTTCCTCCACACCTTTTCAGCTGGATTGAATGCACCATCTGTAGTTCTGAAATGCTGAATTTCTTTCACAAATTATTTTTTTCAGCTTTTCAGCATAATAAGCTTCAATTAAATTATTGCTTTTCACTATTGGATAACCCAAAATATATATATAAATATCTACATACATTCACTACACACAAAAAAAAAAAATCCCCAATCAAAGATGGAAGAGTCTTACTTTATTAAAATCAACAACAAAATCATTAAGTGTAGGGACTAGTATCTTTCTACATCATCAGCGGATATGAACTAAGACAGCTTCACAAGAGACTTTTTTTGATGTTCACATGTTCACTTGGATTTAGGGAAAGAATTTGGTGCACAAGAGGAAAACATAATCTCATTTAGAAAGTATTGATGTAGAGGATGGTGACTACATGCTACTGGAAACCTCATAGGAAACACATGAGAATGTTCTTGCCCTCTGAGCATGTGTCCACTTGAGGAGTCCAAGGACTTTCAGCTCTTGCTGAGAGCAGAATCTGCTAGCACTGAGCAGCACAACAGGAAACACTGCTACACTTAACAAGGGATTTGGCTGAAAAGAGAGGATGGCAACAAGTGATGTGAGAAGCAGAAACTTTGGAATAGCTTCCAGCATTTTTTTTAACACTGAGAAGCAAATGAAGTCAGTGTTTATTAGTCCTAATATAGTCCTTTTAAAATAAACATAAAATTCTTATATTCTTACATGTGAATTCTTACATAACTGGAAGATCTTGAAAGATGTAGAATTTATGGTGCAGATGTTAATATTGCTGTTCTAGCTTCAGTCAAAAGTAAAACAGCATAAAAGACTGTGATTAGATCTCTTGTTGATTAAAGGAAGGATGGGGAGATGAACAAGAGATAGTGTACAGAACATAAGGATATTAAATGAGATCTGCAGAGCCTTGAAAAATAATTTACAAGCCTTATTTTGTCTGCAACAAAATCCTGCCTTGGGAGACTATAAAATAATGATGCAGTCAGGCAATACAGTTATAATGCTAGAGCCACCAAACCCAAAAGCTCAAGCAAATAACTAAATTGTTGTAGGTTAAAAGAACAGACCCCTCTTCTGAGGCTCAGCTTCTCTGAAATCACTCTTGTGGCCTCAGAAAATATTAGTCTGACTGCTGTGGACCTCCCTCTTTATAAAGAGGTATGAGTTATGTAGTCATAAGTCTTAGTGCCTCAGCCCAACATCCTCCCCAGACCACCACTGCTCATTACTAAAATAGCCCTTTGTGTCACAGTGCATGTACTGTTACTGCATCAGTGCTTGCAGTACCTGTCCGTGTGCAGTCTGGCACTCTCCTCTCCCTGTGCACCAAGTGCACTAGTGTTGCATTAACATAACACTGAGGACTCTCTGATTTCTTCTTTACCTTACACATCAATCTCATCTTTCACTCTGTTAGACTCCTCCACAGCCACTGTCTCAGGCTTCCAGTGCAGGATTATTGTAATGCCCTGTAGTATGTGGAAAGGGCCCTTCACAGAGCTGTCACTACCCTAGATCTTTCCCAAGGCATTGGAATGTATCCAGCAGTTTAGGTCAGCAGAAGGCTAGAACATCACACTACCTCCTGCAGTCTTGTATCTCAGAGGAAATAGCTACTGCTCAGGAAGCTGAGGTAGCCGTTTTCTCTACTCCTCTGTCAGTATAAGACAGCAGAATGAACAAGCCTGCTGTTCCAGTACCTCTATGCACCTCACCTTCTCACATCTCCTGTCCTCAGTGTATGTGCAGCCTGGCTCCAGGCAGATTCTGTCCTCCATCCTCAACAACAGTACAATTCAATCCTGCTTTCATTCCTGTCTTTGCAAGAGCATTTCCTGGTGAAATGCTTAGCTGACCTACCTAGCACTTAACTAGGTAGGTCAGCTGCAGTATGATCCATCTTGCCAAATATCTCTCAGTAGATGAAACAATATAGGACTCAAAAAGATAGTTACAGGTGAGGCTAAAACAGCAAGCAACTTCAAATGGTTGTTTTAATTATGGTCTTCAAGATAGACAGCTGGGAGGCTTAAGATTCAATAAGACAAAAGAGTATTTTAAATATTAGGTCATCCAGCCAAAACGTTGGTTACATCCCAAAACCAGAATTATTTCAAACCACAACTCAATGGAGAATACTATGTGGAAATTGACCTAACATTGTGAGAGCTCATGGGAAAACAGGCATATGTATATAATCTGTATTATGATTAGAAATATTCAATTATTTAATTGATACTTTAAAAAATAAGCAAAGTTTGAGTTATTCAAACACTTAAGAATGTGTATTAAGATAAGATTATTTTCTATTCAGTACTGACACCAGACTCCATAGAGGAAGTGAAGAACAGTGCAAAACTAAATGCTCAAAGTTAGTGATAGTGACTATCCTTAATAGTGGCTAGTGATAGTACCTTAGCATTTTGGCCTGGAAACAGTCAGGTACCTTATGAAATCTGTTGTGTTGATTTTCAAAAGTGGAGCAATTATAACATATAAGAAAACTTAACTCACAATCACTTTTTGAATATTTTTAAGCTTTCTTTGAAGTAGTAAGACACTTTACATGATGGCTGTTTGGATGTGGATCTTGCATCATCTCAGTATGAACGTCTCCTATGAGTTCTCTTTAACTTTGGAAAAAGAAAATGCACTGCCAGTAATTTAAAGCAAACTGTACTTATCCACACAGGATTCCTACATAACTTAAATCATGAGTTCTGCTCCACAAACTACAAACTGTTCAGGAACAGTGCTGAAATATCACATCAGAACAATAGTAAATAGAGACACGACAATAGTAAAAAACTTATTTAGAAATATTGCCGTTTTCTTAAGTAATATGCAGTTGTGAAATAAACAACATGACTTAAACAGCTCTTGTGAATGATTTTTGAGGAGCAAATAATAACTGCTTGAATGCTAAGGTCAGATTAAGAGTTCCAGATCCCTAGGACAACACACCAGCTAACAGAATCACTAGGCTATGAAATCAGAAAATGCTCACTCTGTAACTCAATGAAGCTATATTTAAGGAAGTGTTAGGAGGGAATTTGATGTTTAAAGAAGTTGATTGTGTATACAACAGAGAAGAATCAAGAACACTTTTCAATGAAATGAAAATTTAAGATGTTTATCATGAAGTCCAACACAGTATCAGCACAGTAATGAATGAGATATTAACAGTTTTTAGACCAGGGGCAGAGAGGAGTGTTTTATACTGAGAATTCTAGAAGAAGTTTTGCTAATTTGGATCCTATTGTGTCACTAAAACTCCAAAAATTAACAATGGAAGCATTTCAGGTGCTTATTAACTCAGCTCTATCAAAAAAGCCAAATTTTGGTAAGGTACAGCAGAATCGAAAATTCTAATGAGAAGCATCTGAAGCTTTTCAGAGAGCAGTCTGACAGCCAGCAATGACAAAAAACAAGAGTGAAATGCTGGTCTTATTTATTAGTATAAATTTACAGTAACTTCAAAGCAATTAATAAGTTCTACTGAATTCAAATTGGTTTAACCGAGATTAGTGATTCAGCATGAGGAAATATTTATTAGTGAAGAATTCCATTATCAAGTGAAAATAGAGAAGGATGATTTTCAGGGTTTTTAGTACATGGGCTTAGTGAATCTCAACATTCACCCAAGCCAATAGATTGTATTACAGTTACAATATTTAAAGCACTGTCATTTCCAAACTAGTTTCCCCTTTATCCCTTTGTATGACAAGAAGTATCATGACTAAAGAAACTGTAACAGCATACTGCGCTAAAGAAAAGGAGAAACTTAAACAAACTAAAATGAAATGCAAACAACATTAATGGTCTGACCTAAAGCCACAAAAGTAAAGGAGTTAAATCTGAAAATCCAGCATGGCATCGTGTCTTGCTGGATATCTCTCAAGCTAGTGTGTCTTTTAGTGGATGTTTTCTTTTTTTCTTCAGAATAACATAATTCTGTTTCTAAATAAGAATATTATCCCAGCAAAATCACATTTCCTACTAATGTTTTTTGCAAAAAAAAAATGCAGGCGTACCTATACCTTACTTCATCAAAATCCAGATTTAGCCCCTGCTAACCTTCATCATATACCACGTTAAAAGCTCTTGACTGACTTATTTTACATAGAAGTTATCCACAACAGTCTTAAAACAAAGCATTCAAGACTCTGTAGAGAATAATATGTCAGTTCATCATAGTATTTCCAAAATCAAGTAACAATACAAATTAGTAACTATGCAAGTACTGTTCTGACATAAACTGACAAGAGATATCTAGAATATATGGGAAGTATGGGTCTAATCCTATTGCCACAGAAATTAGTGATCAAATTTCCGTTGCCTTTAACGGAGTAAGAATGGTATAGTTTGTCCCAAATTAACCCTCATAACTAGCCCCGGAGTTTCAAAAGTTCAGTGACCAAGAACTGGTTGATGAAATTATGGATAGACATTATAAATCTGAAAGTCAACAGAGGTATATTTACCACCATATTTCATTTGAGGATTTATGTGGTACATATTCTTCTTGCTGAACTCAGTCTGTGAACGGAACAGCACAATTCCAAGTCAAGCATGAACACAGACGACCAGAACTTTACGCACGGTTCCAGATAAAATCCAGAAAAAGTAATAGAGTTATGAAAATTGGCCTGTTACTCTATCTGCCCTATCCTGTCTGTCTGTCCTTCCTTTTCTAGATTCTTCTTTTTTTGGATTCTCACTTTGGTTCCCATTTTTGAAGCCACTGTAGTTTGGGTGGCTTACAGTTAACCTGCAATTGACCTCTTTCCATAAAGAATACAACATATGATTGTATGTTTTATACTTACATATTGTTCATGTTTCTTACAGCTTTTCAAATGATATCTTGCATTGAAATTTGCTTCATGACAGTCAGGATTAATGCAGCCTTCATTCCAGATCAATTTCAACACTGATGAGCATGTTTAGTTCAGAAATATTGTCTAGACATTTATCTGGATCATTAAATTGAAATATCTCACGAGACATAAAGCATGAGTCACTACCAGTTATTCTAAAGAAGCAGTAATCAACAAAGGATTTGGGGAGATGTTTCATGTTTTGTGAGATTTCCTCTTGATTTGGGCAATATCACTATAACATACTGAGAACCAAGTTATGCACCTTGAAAGCCTGAGTCAGATTCAGAAGCAAAGTAAGTCTACTGACTTCTGGGTAGCTCAGCACTCCAGAAATATGATCTCCAAAGTCCAAAAAATGCAACAAAATCTAAAAAATACAAAAGTTTGTTCCTAGAACATTAATAGTAATAATATCATTTTGAGGTAAAAAAAAAAAAAAAAAAAAAAAGTATAGACTCTCTTTTTTTTTTTTTTTTTTACTCTTATTGGAAGATAGAGGCCAATTTTCCAAGATTTTTGCTAGAACAAGGATTATGAAGTATGGTTCAAGTTATTCTTGACATACTTGCTGACTTCTCTGGAATAACAACAGCAATAAATAACTGCAGTAAGTAATGAGAATTGCCTTTAAAATACTGACTTCAGTGCAGCAATTTGATTTGAAAAATGAGCCTTACTTTCTCTAACAACATCTAAAGACTTGTATTTACATACACTGTCCCAAACTGAAAGACTTCTGTTAGTGTCAAATTAAAGTACCAATATTTAAAAGACATATGGTTTTGATACAGGATAAGAAATTGCTTTCTGAGCTATTGCTTTAAATAAACAAAACACTAAAACACATTAAAGTAAATTTATCTATCTTACTCACCTTGAAGTTGGCGTCCTTTATACAAATCCTTTGTTTTAGTTGGGTGAGCTCTGGCACTGTTATCACACTTAGGTTGTTCATACCTATAGAGCAAACAGGGAGAGAAAAAGCATCAAGATCAACTAAATTTAGAAGTAATTTATTTCCAAATTGTAGTCCAAATTAAACTTTCATCTTTTGTTCAGAGAAGAAACTTGTAATTCTCATTCTTCACAGGCAATGCAAATTTCTCTATTGTCACCTTACCTCAAGTAATCCAGGAAATGTTTATTCTCATATGATTGAGACAAAACAAAATAATTAAAATCTATTACAAAATCCATGACATAGGGAGGAAAACTGAGGAAGGAGAAAGCGACGGGATATTGTTTTCTTTTGTTTTTATTACATATTATTTCATGTCAAGCAAACAAACAAAAGGAAGCCAGGTTCCTCCTACCTACCAAATCAAAAAGCTCCAAAGAGCATTACAAATTCTGGCAACTGTCGCAGTACTCATTTTTGAAACTCCAGACAATAACACCTAATACTTGAACATAAACAGATATGGATTCAGAAACAAAGGGAATTGTGCTAGAATAGTTTGAATTTAGTTTTGTAAACCAATTCTCCACCTACTACTTGAAAATTCTGGTTCCCCTGCTCCTTCTGAGGAGTCTAATTAAAGCTAAGTTAGCAGGTAACAAGAAATCCTACCCTATTTGTACTTCAAATTAATATTAGGCCACTGACCAGCTGATTTTACCCATTCATTTAATTCGCGACAAAGTTTTTTCTGAGTTCTCAAGGCCCCTTCCAGTCTGAGATTCCAAGAAAAGAAAACAAAGTCCTCTGGCATGAACTGCCCTTCTCTCTCCCCTGTTTTTGTTTAGCTTTTTTTCACGTCTGTTTTAACTTCACTAAGCACATGAGA
Source organism: Crypturellus undulatus (assembly GCA_013389825.1). Taxonomy (NCBI): domain Eukaryota; kingdom Metazoa; phylum Chordata; class Aves; order Tinamiformes; family Tinamidae; genus Crypturellus; species Crypturellus undulatus. The sequence continues at coordinate 137,105 of VWPW01017294.1, read as the reverse complement.
GTATTGCAAAGCAAGGAAATGTTAGTCAGGACTGAGCTGTAGTGATCACAGTATAACCATACAGAAACAACCATCAGAAATACAACAAAAATCATATAATCTACTTGTGATTGTGTGAAATATATTTATTATTTCCATAAACAGTTGTACTGAGTCTCAGTGCCAGCTGGGTTGTCTCCCAGTCACTTCCAGAATACCCACACAACCAGAGAATTTCCATCATTGCATATGTGAAGGATTTTTGTAATGGTTAGGAACAGAGGAGCTTCTCTCTAATGGCTATTGGACCTCCTACAGAACTGAGCAGGGAAACTTTGTACTTTCTTGATCTCTGGTTTAAAAAAGGCTCTGTGGACTCTATGAAGGTCCAGAAAAGCTATTATATATGCTGCCCCACAGTGTATCAATAACTGAGTAGTTTGCAGGTCTTGAATTACAAATCGTTTTCTCTGTCAATGAAACTGGGTCTGATTCTTCAAGTCTAAGTCCTTGTCTAGTCAATGTGTAAGTAAAGTACCACTAGATCAAAATTGCAAAATCTTTTCTTTTCTTTTCTTTTCTTTTCTTTTCTTTTCTTTTCTTTTCTTTTCT